>OU343216.1:10053174-10119609 GCA_910596185.1 Chrysanthemum makinoi | reverse complement strand
CCAATCAAGACCACAGTTTAAATTACATCATCAGTCCAAGTTTTATACGAAATTAAAAAAAAAGGAGGAGACGGAATGAAAAACAAGATGAAGACCTGGATCGATACCAAATCATCATCTACAAATTCATCCTAATTAACCCATCTCCAACGACATCCCATCTCCAACTACAAACAACAATCACTCTTCTATCAACTGAAATTAAAAGTAATTATAATCAATTAGATCTCAGTATTTATCTCTTCTTGGTACTCAACTCGTCCAAAGACATAAGCCATAGAGATAAACTCATCATAGATCTATCTATGTTGAAGATGAACTTCTTTTTAATCTTCGAACCACTAAAGGCACACACAAGAACCATAAGGTTTATATATGTCCTTTCATTCGTTTATTAATGAAACACAAGTTACTAAAACAACACAACATCTATCCCTACCTTAGACCTCTTACGAGAGACCTTGAAGCCACATCTTGTGCTCAAAATTTTTTATCAAAACTTGGAAGATGACCGGTGCTCATGTGGGGTTCTTTTGATAGCTACGATTGTTATGATTGTTTTGGGTTAGTAGCAGTTTCAAGGAGATTAAAGGAGTTTGTGTGATAGTTTATGAGATTAGAATTTGAGGTTAAGCTTGATGAGATCTGTGTTGGAGTGAAAACGTTTTTGTGAGGGCGGAGTATATGATGGTTGTTTTAGGTTTAGGTCAAAATGAATCTAGTAAAATGGTATTTATCATGTCCGGGTATTTACTGCCTTTGGGTCGTGAATCCATTTATTGGACTGATATTGTTCTCATACATTTGGGCCCTATGATAGAATCGGATATCACTTGCTGCTTGGGCTTTCCTGGATCATGGTGTCCATTTGTTTTTTCTTGGGATTCATATTTATATATCAAAGATTGGTTCTTGGGTTAATATTTTGATGATTGGGCCGAAGGTATGAAGGATTGGACAAAATCTGTTATCCGAACTTTTTGGCTACAAAATTTTTGGATACATTTTTTATATACAATGAGTGGTATTTTGGTATGATAAATTTTCACGAGGATACAATTGTTGACAAGATCGAAAAAAACCATTATCAAAGTTCATCTTAACCGTTAATGAAGGCTAGTTTTGGGGATATAACCGCAAGATGTGATTACGGCGAGAATTCAATATCATTTATTTGAGGTTGAAGTGGGATATCACAGGTGCGTGTACTTAGTATCTGAAGTTATCGGGGTTGGTTGGATGCATGGTTCTTCGAGATCCTTGTTCGAGCTTTAACCGTTAAGAATGACAAAGACTTGAGTTATCTAGTTGAACCTGATGTAAGGAGTTACGTTGTTGTGCTCACAGCTTATAACTATCACTTTTAAGGAGTTACGTTGTTGTGCTCAAGTGTCACACTAAGGTGTGGATAATTTGAGAAACTTTAAGTTTACTTTTTTTCGATGGAGTTAAGAAAAAGGGTTCTTCGTCTGACAATAGTGCAAGTTTAAGTCACAAGTTCGGGTTATACTACTTCCGTCTCAAGTTCGTCATATTGGGTTATCTCCATCAGTAGTCACTACAAAAGTCAGCCGTAACGATAATGGGGTCGGTAAAGAGTTAGTCGAGAAGAGTATACGCAGTAGAGAAGTTTTATCGGGCTTGTTGATTCTCACGAGATATTTATGGTACTTCACACTTGTTCGATTAATTGAACATACATGGTTTCGATGTCTCCAATTCAACATCAACATACGTGGTGTATGATTCCGATTCATTGAAAACATCGGGGGGAAGAGAGTATAGGTGGTGTTTGCTTCCTTTGATGTTTTTTGATTTTTTTTCGAAAACCCTCTCCTTTCATGAATTTCTTTAATCAGGGGGAAGAAATGAGACGATCAGTGGTTAAAATTTCTCAAGTTGGTGTTATCATCTCACTTTCACAGAGTTATCGTGTGTGAAGTTATCTAAATATGATGTTGTGATGCCTCACACACGGTCATTTTATCGAGTAATTGCATATTCACTGGTAACTATTATTCCGATAGACCGCAACATTCAGGGGGAAGTCGTTTCATTTCGTCTTTCGTGGTTTGTTTGGTGTGAAGCATCTACATATGTAAAAATATCTTGTTGATTTCTTGCATGTTACCCCCGAACGGATTTTTCGCAACAAGTCAGATTTACCTTGTGTGGTTTATTGCTCATCTACAAATTCCGCGCATCTGAAAATTTCAAAAGTTAGAGGAAATGTTCACTACATCAAAGTTCGAATCCTGAAGACGGTTGTCAGTTTGGGGAAGTGATCAGAAACTTCGCCAAAAAGGAGTGTACGGAGAAGCTGCTAAAGACATGCGACATGAATTGGGGTTCATGCATATTACATCATTTGCCTACAAGTGAAGAAAACGGTTCTCAAGTCAAGGTACAAGATGAAGACAAAGAGCATAAACTTTCATCATCCTCAGCACTTGAAGAGCTTATGAAGATCTTTCTTCATTTGTTTTCTATATTTGTAGTAAATGTTGTAAGTAATCCCTTATGTCGTCCCATTGAGGGAAGATTGTTGGAATCGCTCCTAACTCGTAAATGGAACAACATTGACAGGGTTACATTTTCTATCATTGTTACCTTAAACACAAGGGCTTGTTGTGTCATTTAGTGATAGATGTAAGTGTTTGGGTATAAATACCCCTCCATACTTCCATGGAGGGGTGAGTCTCATTTGTGTAACCTTTCCTTTCAATAATAAAACACACATAGTTTCTCCCTTCTCTTTATACTTTCTCTCACTAACATGATGAAGATGTTCTTCCATCTTCCCCGACCCCCCGATTCACCAAATCATCCACATATACGATCCTAACACGATATAAAAGTGAAATGTTGAGACATAAAGACGAAAGATAAATGTTTGTATTCGCATTTTTTTGTTTATGCTCACTAACTATTTATGTACTACAACTCTATAGGGACACAAAAAAATGGTGTTAATTGCTCTTTCCAACAAAAAATGGCGTTATTATTATTTTAATAATAATAGATTAATGCAATTTACAAAAATTCTATCAAAAAAGACAATCTCAAATACAAAACAACACTATCGGAAAAACAATATAATCATTCAAAATGGATTCCTTAACGCTTAAAATACTGATTCATGAAACAAACTTAATCGCCGCTAAAATTTTATCGAAACTAAACACCGCTGCCGTTAAGCGCGGATACTCGTCTAGTATAACAAATATCAATAAATTTTTAACCACTGTCTAAATATTGTTGAAAAAATTGAACGTGTAACATTTATTAACTTGTAATTGTGGATTCAATGTCGAGGATAACTAGAAAATGAATTTGCTAAAAATATAGAATTGGTCGTATAGAATCTTGCCTTGCACAAAAGCCTCAGGTACAATAACATATCACACCTTTCACTATTATCTGACAAAACTATCATCCACTCATCTATATGGACCTATAAAAAAGTCGCAAGTTAAACAATAATCCTAGAAAAGATGACCCTTGAAATGAGACTGATGGGTTAAACGCAGGTATTAACTCAGGATCATTAAAATCAAACACAAATAATATATTTGCTATATGAGAAATCTGTTAGAATTGATATTGTGATTGATACATGTGTTTCCTATTTATGCTATTCCAACTGACACAATGAACCATTATGATGGTTCGGTGGTGGTTACACCATAACTGAAAAGACACACCTTTTCAGTTATGAAAATTACTAACTGGTCCTTGTATTATAGTTTCTATGTATTACGTAATTGGTCCTTTGACCTTATTTAACTATAGAATCTATGAGGCAATGATCGGGATTATCCCAACATTCACCCCCTAATCTTGATCATCTTGAAGGAGATTCTTCACACCAAGTATTTGTCGCATTGTGACGAAACGTATCCTTGGTAGTGCCTTTGTGAGTATATCAGCCCTTTGTTCTTCTCCGATGATGTGCTCGACTGTTAAATCTTCCTTCTCAACGCATTCTCGAATGAAGTGATATTTTGTGTCTATGTGATTGCTTTTTCCATGAAATATTGGGTTCTTCATGAGTGCTATTGCTGATTTGTTGTCCACATAGATTGTGATATTTTCTTCATTAGAGTCTGTTATCTTGCTTAGAAGCCTTTTCAACCAGAGTGCTTGAGTAGATGCTGCAGTTGCTGTAATGAACTCTGATTCGCAAGATGATAAGGCTACTGTTCCTTGCTTGTGAGTGCTCCAAGTTATAGGTGAGTTTCCAAAGTAGAAAACTATTCCTGTAGTCCCTTTTCCTTCTTGAGTGTTGACACCATAACTGATGTCACTGTAGCCTTGAATTTTGTTTCCATCATGCCCGTAAGTTATACCATAGTCTTTGGTTCCTTCTATATAATGTAGAACCTGTTTTATTGCTTTCATATGTTGTTTTTGAGGTTCCTGCATGAATAGACTAAGTAATCCTACTGGAAAACTTAAGTCTGGTCTTGTATGTAACATATATAGTAAACATCCTATTATGCTTCGATATTCTATAGGATCTACAAATTTTCCTTCGCTTAACTTTGTTAGCTTTAGACCTGGTTCCATATGTATCTTTGCATCATTGCATTCCAACATCCCTGTGTCTTTGAGTATCTTAGTCGCGTAGCCTGTTTGCTTTATCGAGATTTCACCCCACTTTTGTGTAACCTCTATGCCTAAGTAGTAGGCAAGTAGTCCAAGATCACTCATTTTGAACTGTTCTTGCATTTGATACTTGAAGGATTCAATTTCCTTCTTTGATGTTCCAGTAACTATTAAGTCGTTAACGTAGACTCCGATTAGTAGAGTTGACGTCTTGTCTGTCCTTGTGTAGACCATCTTTCTAGTGCATATTTCTTAAAGTTGAGTAACTTTAAGGTTTTATCCAGTTTACTATACCAAGCACGTGGAGCTTGTCTGAGTCCATATAGTGCTTTCTTCAATTTGTATACTTTTCCTTTATCTTCTGTCTTTATAAATCCATCAGGCTATGAGACATATACTTCTTCATTTAAATCACCATGTAGAAATGCTGATTTTACATCCAAGTGATGTACCTCCTATTTGTTGTATGCAGCCAATGCTAGAATCAACCTTATAGTTTCAATTCTTGCAACTGGGGCAAAGACTTCATCAAAGTCTATTCCATGTTCCTGAATATATCCTTTCGCTACTAGCCTTGCTTTATGCTTTAAGATCTCTCCGTTTGCATCTCTTTTTGTCTTGAATACCCATTTTAATCCAATGGATTTATGATCCTTTCGTAAGGTAATTAATTTCCAGGTTTTGTTTTTGTTGATGGAGTCGATCTCTATTCACATTGCTTCAATCCATTTTTCATCCTTTGATGCTTCTTTGAAATTCCTCGGTTCATCTTCAACTAGTAGAAGTCTTTCTGTGTTATCATATACCTCATTTAAGGTTCTCAGATCCTCTAGCGGGTATGTGATCAACATTCGTGTCAGTAGTTAAAGGTGTGGAAGTTTGGGAATTTGGTGAGAAGTTTATGGATTGTATCGGACTATATTCAATAGTGTTTGAAGGTGGTGAATTGGTAGGTGAAGGTGTTTCTTCATTCTCGTTGACAGTAAGGACATCGTCTTCAGTTTCACTTTCTTGATCTTATTGAACCTCCTCTGTTTCTTGTGTTTCATTATTTTGTATAATGAAATCACCCCATTCTGGTTCTTTTGGATCGAAATATTTGACATATTCCTCCCAATTCCATGTCTCGTCTTCTTTGAATTTTACATTATGACTGACGCAGACTTTCTTTGATATTGGATCAAGTAAGCGATATGCTTTTGATCCAGGTTCACTACCCAAGTATACCATTTGTATACTTCTATCATCTAACTTAGTAAGATGTTGTGAAGGTACCTTTGCATATGTTATGCATCCAAATATTTTGATATGTTGAAGATTTGGTTTTCTGCCCTTCAATGCTTCTTAAGGAGTAACGTCTTCTAATGATTTTGTCGGTGTGCAATTTAATAGTAAAATTGCATGTCTAACTACTTCAGCCCTAAAGTTTTGTGGCATCCCTGTTTCTTTGTAGTAGAAAGTATTGTCCTGTTTTTCCTTTCGACGACGCCATTTTGTTGAGGTGAATATGGTGCAGTTAACTGTCTGACTATCATGTTCTCCCTACAGTACTTGTGAAATTCATTTGATGTGAATTCCCGTCCTCTATCTGTTCTAAACGTCTTTATCTTGGTTCCATGTTCTTTCTCCACCCTTGTCTTGAATTCTTTGAATACACCGAATGCTTGATCCTTTGAATTCAGAAAATATTCCCACATATATCTAGAGTAGTCATCTACTAATAGAAATATGTACCTTTTATCCGAAGGTGTTGGTGGCAAAATTGGTCCGCATAGGTCTCCATAAATCAGCTCCAATGCTGTTTTGGATATGTATTTTTCTTGTTGTGGAAATGGAGCTCTAGCATGTTTTCCTATCAAACAAATGTCGCAGATATCTGTTGAGTGTTTGATAGAAGGTATTCCCTAAACCAAGTACTTCGTGGTCTTAGACTTTAGGGATCTAAAGTTTCAATGACCCAATCTTGTGTGCCATAGCCATGCTTCGTCATGTAGATTTGCTAGTAAGCATGTTGGTTCCCCTATTCTCAAGCTCGCTTTGTATAGCCTATTCTTCAACCGCGTAACTCTAAGTAGTATGTTGTCATTTGAATCATATAAGAGTAGTATATTCTTTTCCATTACTACTTTGCAACCATTCTTTGTTAACTGACCCAAACTCAATATATTACTTCTTAAATTCGGAATGTAATAAACCTGTGATATAGCACGTTGTTCTTTGTTCTTGCATTCCAATAGGATAGAACCTTTCCCTTTAATCTCTACGTATGATCCGTCTCCAAATCGTACGTTTCCTGTGATATTTTCGTCAATCTCCTTTAAATGTTCCTTCACACCTGTCATGTGATTGCTTGCACCATTATCTAGGTACCATAGACTTTCTTGATCCGGCGTTGTCTTTGGTGGTTCGAATTTTCTTTCATTTAAGAATACTTCATGATGCTTTTCGATTGTAGCCATTAGCAGTGTTGGCTCCAAGTCTTCTTCAATGAGATTTGACTGATCTTCTTTGGGATTCTTTCGAGTACGGCATAGTGACCAGGTGTTTTGCATTTGCAGCATGTTACCTTGCTCAGGTTGCGTACAACTTTCTTTTTGTCTTTCTTGAAGTTATTCTGAGAAGATTCCCAGTTCTTCTTATCTGACCTGTAATTATTTCCCTGGTTGTTTTTGCCCTTGTAATTTCCTTGTGCTCTAAAAGATTTCCCTTGATTGTCGTGCTGGGAAAACATAAGTATTTCTTGACTTTCTTGTTGTTTTTCCATTTTGCATTTTAGTCTCTCCTCAAACGTCTTCAATCTTCCAATTTCTTCGTCTAAAGACATCTTATCCAAGTCCGAGTATTGTTCAATTGATGCAACTATGTGTAAGAATCTGTCTGGTACTGCCGTTAGCAATTTTCGTACTAGATTAGAGTCTTCGGAGGTTAAACCTACATTTGTTACCCCGCTCGTGATACTTGAAAATTTTGAAATGAATGAATCTATTGATTCATTTTCTTTCATTTGTAATGCATCAAATTTTGCATTTAATGTTTGTTGCTTTGCTTGTTGCACACGATTTTCTCCAATTTTTCTTGTTTTCCAAGCATCCTAAATTGTTCTTGCAGATTTATGTTTTGCAACTTGGAGGATTTGTGCTTCCGGTAATGCTTGAAAAATAAAAGCTATCACATTTTTATCTGTTTTATTGTCAATTTCTGCGTTTGGTTGTGGTTCTACCACTTTCCACAAATCGTTTGTTTCTAAGATTACTTGCATCTGGATTGCTCAAATGTTGAAGTTTGATTTGGTCAATATAGGACATTGGAAACTGGTTGTTGAACTGATTTCCTTATTCTTTTTCCCAGTCATTTTGAAAAAAGGTTTTGGTAAAAGCAACTTTTAATTGTTTTTCCAATATGTTTATTTTATATTTTTTTATTATAAAAACACACAAAAAATATACCACCCTCTTTTTTAAAATACAACTTATACTTAAAGGGTTAAATAAATAAAACTTAAATATAAAAGTAAAATTTTATATATATAAAAGTGTATTAGTTTTTTTTTATATAAAAACTTACGGTTGTGTTTTTCTTTTCACTTTACTCTTTTCGGATCTTTGTTCTGGGTTGGTGGCTCCGATTAGGTTTTCTCTCCTAATCCTAATTGAGCGCCTGTTGATGTTGGTTCCAATGAAGGTTTGTCTTCTCTAGTGATATGGGTGTGCATCTTTGCACTTTCCCTCTTTCTGGTACTTCTTTTGGGTTGAGAGCTCCGGTTAGGATTCTTCCCTAATCCTAATTTGAGCGCCGTGATGGTGGTTCCGGTGAAGTTCGTCTTCTCCGGTGATATCTGATGCCAATTAGATTTGAAAAACCTAATCAAGGTTTTTTCCGTGTGAATCTCTCCTTAGGCAAGTCCTCTTGACTTATTAATCGGATACCGGTGGAGGTAAAACCACTTAGGTTTGGCCACCTTGTGTATCTGATGAATTGATTAGCCCCTTGTCGATCTTCGGTGATGGTGGCTAATCCGGTTACAATTCCAGTGACACTTGTTGTCGTTTCTCCGTTTGGTTTTAACCGATAAATGATGATAACTTTGGTTTAAACAAAGCTCTGATGCCAATTGATGGGTTAAACACAGGTATAAACTCAGGATCATTGAAATCAAACACAAATAATATATTTGCTATATGAGAAATCTGTTAGAATTGAGATTGTGATTGATTACATGTGTTTCCTATTTATACTATTCCAACCGACATAATGAACCATTGTGATGGTTCGGTGGTGATGGTAGTGGTTACATCATAACTGAAAAGACACACCTTTTCAATTTATGAAATATACTAACTGGTCCCTGTATTATAGTTCTTATATATTGCGTAATTGGTCCTTTGACCTTATTTTAACTATAGAATCTTTGAGGCAATGATCGGGATTATCCCAACAGAGACATCACAATCGAATATGTGCATATACAAACTTATTTATTTTACCGCAGAGAAAATGGCTATTGAAATCACTCCATCTATATCACGTGGCCTTTAGCTTGAACAAATTGATAAAACAACTTCAATTTCAATAAATCTTCACATGGACATCTTGCTAGCACCAAATGACAATTTGGATGCTTATACACTCTGGACATGTAACTTAACAATTTTGGTCTCTTAGAAATTCCTGTAGTATCAGAATTAACATATCGTTAAGGAGATAAATTTGGTAATGGGTATTTTGAGTGAGCATATAGATGAAATGTATGAAGTATTTTAACATTTAACTTCACTTCTGTTTTTATAGATTTGTTATTTTGTTTTCATGATTCCATCAGAAGGTTTTATTCCAGACAAGAAGGTTAGTTGCTCCTTAATATATTTAGCCTCTTAGGCTAGTCATGGACAACGTGGGATGCATCTTACTTATCCCTCGGTTCTTTGTGCTGTCTTCAAGCTGCTGACTCCTCCTCGGGTAGTAGACCCTCTGTGTTGTTTCTATCAACAAAATCTATTGTATTCAAGCAAACAGAGAAAAATAGTTCTAAATTATAGTGAGGGTAAATTGTATACACCTTATATTTATATAATTATAATTAACGATAATCACAAGCAGCCCCAAATTATGTAAAAGGTTACAAGGTATAAAAGGAAGGAATAATAAGAACTACTCAGGTAACAACTTTACTTGTACTTATCTTTGTGAATGTTGTATTTTTTTAGAACGGCAATTTTAACTATCTTACAATATTCACATCACAAATCTATCTCACATGGTCTAAATAGGATTTGAACCCACAACCATTTGGTTGTGGGAAGCTTCTCGGTACTATTGCGACACAAGCCCTTTGGTTGTGAATGTTGTATTTAATGTTACTTATACATGAGGCCAAATATTTAAAAAGAAAAGAGAAAACACCACTAGGGATCTTAATGGCATGCTGATCAATAATATTTAGGTAAATGTAAGGTATCTAATGCAAGGTTCCCCCTGTTCTATTGTGAAGCAAAATTAACTGCTAAGGAAAGAGAATCAGTTCACTTGTACTCGAGTCTTTGTTTTGTTTGCAAGACCTTGGTCCAAAAATCCATGGGGTACATGCAAAGTTTCTCCTAAACATCGACTCATCAAAGTTTGGGCCTTCTGGACATAAGCATGGCTGGTGGATTTTAATGCGTACAACCACTCAAATCGTTTTATTCAAAAAGTTAGATTATAATTGTAATAATATTATTTTTGTAAATCATAATTAAGGCATTAGTTATACATAAAAAGGTCAAAGAAGTGTTTACGGGTCCACTCCTCACTTTCTAGCTCTAAATGTCCTTAGAAATATCAGTAGCACCATATGTTAGTCAAACCCAAAACCTAATGCATCATGAGCCAGAGCCACCAAGTTGGAGTGACTTACCACTAAGCCAACCCTATGGTGTTTACTTGTAAATTAATTGTAAGTTGCCTTTCTCTTATCAAGGAAGACAGTTTGGAAAAAGTTCTCCAAAACTGTGGTAATCAAATATATTGCAACTAAGTTGAGGGACATGTTGTTGAAAAAATAAAAGTCAATAGCTTAGAATTCCACATACCTTCACTTTTTCACTCGTCATATCACAATATTTAGGTCTTTCTACCTTGTTTCTGCATAAATCTAGAGTTCTTCCATCTTCAACCATGACTTGATAAAAAATGTTCAATCAAAATAGATCCATTTGAATTTAGCTTATGGGTGTGTTTGATAACCCTCTAACCTTTATTAAGGTCAAAGATTTTGTACGACTCATGGGATTATTAAGTACTGAATAACCAATTAGTAAAATTCCTGGCAGGAGCATATCTAATAAGGATTTAAAACATACGTTTTTAGGGGGTCATTTAAGTCTACATTTTATATCCGTTACTACTTAAAATCGTTCCTTTTCACATTTTAGGTCTTTCGGAAACAAAATGCTGGAATCAAGCATATTTGGACGAAAAGGAGCGAAAACATGAAGAAAACGGAAAAGTCAAGAAACAAGGCTGTTTTGCAAGCCTGACGGCGTCCCAACCCAAAGGGCGACACCGTCGCTAAGGAGGATTTCTAATTAAAATTCAAGTGACAGCTCAGGTGTGAAATTGGTTCTACAACATGACGGCGTCACGCCTATTTTCTGGAAGGCGTCTCTCTTTGTTTTACACCAAACTTCCAAGACCCATTTCAAGACGACGTCCCTTATGAAGACAGAAAACGTCACACATCTCAACTGACGCCGTCCCAACGATGACTTGGCCCAAACGAAACCCTAATGACGGCGACCAGACGACGTCACCAGCAAAAGGCGACGCCGTCGCATTTGTAAATCTATATATAGAATTCAATTTTTCTTCATTTAGTGTGGTAGAATTTTGGAGAGCAAACCTTAGTTCGTGTGTAGTCCGACTTGGACAATATTTTAGGGTTTCAAACCCTTTTTTACATCAAAAGATAAGTTTGTTAATCCAATATATCACCATGTTTATCCTATGTTCAATTGTTTGTATGTATGCATGCTTATCCATTATGAGTAGCTAAATTACTATTGTGTTTGCTTAGATCTATGAAACCCAGTTGTTAATTATTGTTAGGTTGTCTCTTGTTTTAATTGTTAGACGCTAGAGTAAGGAAAACTGGCTTCTTCTTTAATTGTTGCGAGCTTGAACGTCCTAAATAGCACAAAGCTTGAGAGTGCACTTGAGCCATCATTGTATTTATTGCATGAGTTGTAGCTTTAGGATAATAGAGTATTCGGGGGAGATACTACGGTACTTGGCGATCCCGAATAGTCTAGAGGAGAGTTACAATTCATAGAACTAGGGAATTAGGCACCCCCTATGACCACACGGAATACAACGCACCAATTAAGATAAGGATGTGACAATTCAACCGACCAATAAGAGATAACTAGAGAGTAAGAACATCTAAGTAAACACACTTTTAATCAACATAAGAGCATACCTTACAATACATAGCTTATCTTTTCCTTTTCATTAGTATAATTAGTTATTAGTTTTAATTAGTAATTAGTAAAATTGGTAGAAGTACCACCCCCACTCCTATACCCCGAGATATTTACTTGTTTTCTAAAAAATATAAAAAGCTAAAAAAGAATCTCCCTTAACCTCACCTTCTCGTCATACATCTCTACTAGCATCTATATTCCCCTAGAGAACGATCAACCCCTTGGGCTTGCCCATACTACACTGCAACGATTAGGTACACTGCCTAGAAGGTTGTAAAGCTTGCTCGCGGAAAAGGAAGTCTTTCGACCCCGAACCCACGCATCAATATCCCATTTATGAAATGGTGAAAATGGTTTGGAACATTTAATATGATCTCCTACCATTTCTTTAGAGATATATTTTGCAGCCTCATGACAACTATGACAAAAACGACGATTCTTAGTCACACAAATAGTACTCCCACTTTTCGTGCTAATCAATCCAAATGAAATTTCCAACAACTCACTATGACCAATAGGAAAACACTCTCGCTCTTCATCTACATCATGAAAACCAAATTCCGGGGCTCATTGAAAACCACCTTCTTCAAATTTCTTTGTCAAATACTCTAACTCCCAATATATACCCTCTGATCTTGGAGGTTGATGCAGGATTTCCGACCAGGATTTAAATTTCTAAGGTCTCGTCTGTTGGGATATGAAAGTGCTGAAGACATGAAAGTACTGAAGATATGAAAGTACTGTAAGCTGCAAAGTACTGGAAAAAGTCAAAGAGTCAAAGTACTGCTAAAGACAAAGTCAAAGTATTGCACCTAGAAGTCAAAGTACTGCAAGAACAAAAGAACTGTTATTCGTTTATGGAAAGTATTGTATTCTATGTTTAGATTACTTGTCGTACAAGGTTACAAATTGTAAACCGACTAGGATATCCTTGAGCCTATAAAAGGACTCCTAGATTGGCATTAGATGGATGAGTCTATGAGTTTTAGAGTTTATGAATTCACAAGTTGTTTAGAGTTTTAGAGAAAAGTTCGATTATCTTAGAGTTGTATTAGAGTATCTGCATAATAAGCAGATTTAGAGTTTATAATAAAAGGTTATTCTTCTTAGCTTTGTTAAGTAAATTCCGCATACTTGATAAAGATTGCTCAGTGTTTCTTTGTTAATAACTTAGGATTTATCCGAGGTTATTAAACCTTAACAAGCTAGTTAAGTTAGTTTGATTAAAGTATATCGATCCAACAAGTGGTATCAGAGCTTGTGTGGAAACTCTGACTAGGAAGAAACCCTACTTCAACAATATTCAAGATGTCGACTGAAGCTGTTCCACCACCCTCAATCACCTCACTCAGAATTCTAATAATCAAGAAGGAGAATATGATCTCGGTGCATGAAGATGAGGCAAGACATTGCCATTATAGAACATGCTATGGAATGTAATTGTGAATGGGAATGAAGTTGTTCCAGAATCCCATTGATATTCCCCTGGACAACCCAAGGCACCTAAGGCAGTATACCAAAGAACAACCTTAAGGAATCAAGAGAAGGCACTCAACATTCTCTTATCTGCCATTCCTGATGGTCATCTTCTCAAATTTCATGATGCTAAAGATGCTAAGCAGCTCAGGGCTGCTCTCAAGACCAGATTTGGAGGGAATGAAGCCTCTAAAAGATGCACGTAAATTTCTTTGAAAGCAACATTTGAAACTTTCACAGTTGGTGAAAGAGAGAGTCTTGATGCTACATATGATAGGTTTCAGAATCTTCTCAACATGTTGGAGCTATACAAGGCGAAGTATCATTGAGGATGCTAATTTGAAGTTTCTTAGGAGTTTGCCATCTTCATGGCATGTGATTGCTACAATGATCAGAGGACAACAAGGTTTAGATGTCATGGACTTTGATGATCTCTATCATCAACTTAAGGTGTATGAGCATGAGATGAGTGGTCAAACAAGTTCTAAGTCTCACAATATTGCTTTTCTATCATCTCGAAAGAAGGCAAGTACTTCCATTAAAAGTACTGCTTCTCCTCAAAGTACTCTTTCTCAAAGTACTGCTGTCTACACACCCCCTCATATGTTCAACAAGCCCCACCAACTACCACTATGGCCTCAGATGAAGTTATGTGCTCCTTCTTTGCACAACAAGCTAGTTTACCTGTCACTTATGAAGAAGATCTAGCACAAATTAAAGAAGATGCACATGAAGAAATTGATATCAGGTGGCAAGTTTCTATGATCACAGCAAGGATCAAAAAGTACATGAAGAAGACAGGCAAAAGCATTGATTTCAAACCAAAACAGGGCATAACTTTTGACAAATCTAAAATTGAATGCTTCAATTGTCAAAAGACTGGTCACTTTGCAAGGGAGTGCTGGTTTGCTAAGTATCAAGCAAACAGGACATCTGAAAAGCCAAAACTTGAGCTTAAGGAAATTCCAATTATTGAAACAAAGGCTTTGGTTGCTCAAGAGAAGTTATCGAAGTTGATGGAGTGAAGAGTTTGATGATGAACCGTGACTTCTATATGGTAACAATGGAAGAAGAAATTAAAGATTCAGAGAAGCATTGGATTGGAGAACTGCTTTTGTGAAGAACCCGAACATGCCGCATTGGAATCGATGATGGCTTTGGAGGATTTGACTGGAGCAAGGAAAGTGAAGATGATCCTGCTCAACTCGCATTGGTGGCTACTTCACCAAATCAATCTCCTATCTCCGAGGTATGCTCAAATTGCTATGATTTTTATCATAAATTACTTAGCAGTTATGTGATTGAGAGAGATAATTGTGTTAAGGCTAGGTCTGAGGTAGTTGGTTATCAAATAACCTTAGAATCTATGGAAGCCAAAATCTTAGCACATGAAACTAATGAAGTAGCTTGGGCTTAAAAATATGAACAACAGGATTACCAGTTAAAACTTAGTGAATGGAAATTAAACTGTAAAATTGCTGAAATTGAGAAATTAACTAAGGAAAGAGATGATTTGTTAGCTAAGCTTGCTGCTTGGGGTGAAGCTGGTCTGTCACATGTTTCTTATGTTCAAAAAGCACAAAGAGCCTATCTTAAAACTGGATTAGGTTTTGGAATGGATTTTAGTAAATTAGAAGAAAACCAATCTAGTGATCAGGATGAAGGTGATTTTGAGGATATAATTACTAGTGATGAAGAACTCATTAATTATGTTGATACATCTAGTAATGAGGGTTCAATAAGTGATTCACCTCCTGAATATAAGAAAGCTAATGATTATCATGCTGTTCCTCATCCCACTGGCATTCATCAACCCCTTAGGCCTGATGTTTCTCGTTTTGGAGTAGACAGTCTAGAGTTTAGGAAGAAGTTAGTTGCTCAATCTAGGTCTGAAGAACCCAAAGAACCTGTTGAACACAATGTTCAAAATCCAAGCATACCTTCAAATCAAAGTATCGCTCCACAAGCACCTTCTTCAAAACCTTTTCAAAATAGTATTGCTAAACCTTTTTGGGATAATTTTGGTCAAAACAGGTTTAAACATTCACCAAGAAGGCAAAATAATTTTGGGCATAGACATAGAAGATGTCACTTTGACAAGTATGGGTCGAAACGTGTTTTGTGTGTTTCAGTCCTACTCATCTAATTAAGGATTGTGAACATCACTCGAACTACCTTAGAAAATTTCCAAAGAACAGGACGGCCAACCGAAACCTAGAGAGCACAAACCAGGTTTGGAATAATTCAAATAGGGTCAATCACGAAATTTCTCACCGGATCATAGATACCCACATCGAGAAAACCTTTTTCAAAACCTTCAAGTATCTCACAAGTACTTTCCAAAGTATCTAACTCGCCCAAGATACTTTCTCAAAGTATTGCTCAGACAAAACAAGGTAATGATCACACTACTTGGCATAGGAATCCTAGGAGATCTCACTATCAACCTAGAAGGTATTACAATTCACATAGGAGATTTAGATCACAGGAACCAAGTGTTAAAACAGAATGGGTTAAGAGGGAAAGTACTGTTGAGGGACAAACAGTACTTTCAACAAAAAGTGAATCAGATGTTTTTGTGATACAAGAAAAAGAGATTTGTGTTGAAAAACCAGAAAGTTTTGAAAAACCACATGCTAAAGATCAAAAGATAATTCCGGATCATCATTTGAAAGATAGTGGAAATTACATACTCAAAGAATTTGAGTTTGTAACTCCACAAGGGTAACACAAGTCAGTAATGGCTTGGGTTCCTAAAAATTTCTAACTCTTTTCTTTGTGTGCAGGGCAACCCAGAAGAGGAGCTTAAAGATCATCTTATTGTGGATAGTGGTTGCTCTGGAAGTATGACAGGAGACAAGGAAATCCTGTCTAATTTTAGGAAGATTAGTGGAGGAAGAGTTGCATTTGGGAATGATCCCAATGGAGGAAAGATTACTGGAAAAGGAACTATCAAAGCAGGGCTTATAGATTTTGAGAATGTTAGATATGTGAAGGAGTTAAAGTTCAACCTATTGTCAGTATCACAAATCTGTGATAAAAAGCATCATGTGTTATTCACTGACATAGAATGTCTGATCCTTTCCTCTGACTTTAAGCTTGTTGATGATGAATTAGTAGTTCTTAGAGTACCAAGGACAAATGATGTGTATAGTTTAGACATGAAGAGTCTACATTCTTATGGAAGAGCCACATGTTTGGTGGCTAAAGCAACATCTAAAGAAGCACATCAATGGCATAGAAGATTGGGCCATGTTAACTTCAAGAATATCAACAAACTGGTCAAAGGCAATCTAGTTAGAGGCTTACCTTCAAAGACTTACAAGAATGATCAATCATGCTTGGCATGCAAGAAGGGTTAACAACACAAAGCTTCCTGCAAGAAGCTTGAGGAGAGAACTATTAGAGAACCCTTAGAGCTGTTACATATGGATTTGTTTGGACCTATTTCTGTGGCAAGTTTAAACAAGAAAAGTATGCTTAGTTGTAACAGATGATTGTAGTAGATTCAGTTGGGTATTTTTCTTGGGTTTTAAAGATGATACTTTTGATGCTATTCAGACATTGATTATAGCCCTTGAAAACCAATTGAGACTCAAGGTTCGAGGTATTAGATGTGACAATGGGACTGAATTCAAGAACAAGATTATGGATGAATTTTGTGCAAACAAAGGCATAAAGAGGGAGTTTAGCATTGCAAGAACACCACAATGTAATGGTGTTGCGAGAGGAAGAATAGGACTTTGATTGAAGCAAAGCAAGAACAATGTTAGCGATTCTCATCTACCTATTCGCCTCGAAGTAAAGTACCGCTTGCTATGTACTTTACAGAGTCTCAGTTCACCAAACCACAGATGAAGACACCCTATGAATTGCTGATGGGCAATAAACCCAACATTCGTTTTATGAAGCCTTTTGGATGCCCTCTCACTATTTTAAATACTATTGATAATCTGGGGAAGTTTGATGGCAAGTCAGAAGAAGGATACTTATTGGGTTATTGCACTAACAGTAAGGGCTTTAGAGTATACAACAAAGTTACTAAGAAGGTTCAAGATTGTCTTCATGTTGAGTTTTTAGAAGATCAAGACAATGAGAAAGGTAAAGGCCCTGATTGGATGTTTGATCTTGAGGTTTTAACTCCATCTATGAACTATGTACCTGTTAGAGAAGAAAATCAACCAGTGCACAGTGGAGAAGATTTACATTATGTTGTTCATGGAGTTCATATTAAACCTGATGTTGTTCCTGATGAAGATCCTGTTAGTCAAAAACAAAGTACTGAAGTTCCAAAGCAAAGTACTGTTGCCCCACAACAAGGTAACTATGTTGCTCGAATCCTCTTTATCTGGCCGAGGATCAATCTATTCAAGAGGAACTTAATCGATGCTTCTTCAAGATGTATTAGCACATTCTTACACTGATGAACAAAGGAGAGCATATGAAGAGGCAAAGAAGAAAAACAAAAGCAGAGTACTTTCACAAGACTTTGCACAAGATTTTTCAACCAAAGTACCGCTGCACCAGTTGACGATACTTTAGATGATTTGGATGATTCTACTATGCCTGGATTAGAAGATACTGATGATGAACTTGAAGATGAAGGTATTTTCACAAATTCCAATGAAGGTGCTGATGTTACTAATTTGAAGGATACTTATGGAGTTCCACAGTCTCCAAACTTAAGAACTCATAAGGATCATCCTTCTGATCAAATCATTGGTCTTTCTACTTCTGGAGTAATGACTAGACACAGAGCTAAGACTTTTACTACACCTCACAATGCTTTACTTAGCTTTGTGTATAAACAAAACAGGCTGAATCATAAGGACCATCAAACCTGCCTATTTACTTGTTTTATTTCTCAAGAGGAACCCAAGAATATTGCTCAAGCTTTGACTAAAGAAAGCTGGGTTGAAGCTATGCAGGAAGAACTTCTTCAATTTAAACTTCAAGAAGTTTGAATTTTATGTGATCTTCGGATGGAAAGAGAGTTATTGGAACCAGATGGGGTTTTAGAGTCAAAAGAGATGAAAGAGGTAATGTTATCAAGAATAAGGCAAGGTTAGTAGCACAAGGATATAGACAAGAAGAAGGAGTAGATTATGATGAAGTGTTTGCTTCTGTAGCAAGAATAGAAGCTATTAGAATATTTCTTGCTTTTGCTTCTTATATGGGATTTCAAGTTTACCTGATGGATGTCAAGAGTGCCTTTTTATATGGCAAGATTACAGAGGAAGTTTATGTCAAACAACCTCCTGGTTTTGAAGATCCTAAACACCCAAACAAAGTCTACAAGGTGGTTAAGGCTCTTTATGGCCTCCATCAGGCACCTAGAGCTTGGTATGAGAGACTCTCCACATTCTTATTGCAACATGGATACAGAAGGGGAGCTATTGACAAGACTTTGTTTATAAAGAGAGACAAGAAAGATATCATGTTAGTTCAAGTTTATGTTGATGATATCATCTTTGGGGCTACCAAACAGTCCATGGTTAAAGAGTTTGAGCAGCTGATGCAGAAGGAATTTCAAATGAGTTCAATGGGAGAGTTGACTTGCTTTTTAGGACTTCAGGTTAAGCAGTCAAAGGAAGGTATTTTTATCAGTCAAGACAAGTATGTTACAGACATACTTAAGAAGTTCAATTTTGATGATATGAAGACTATTACTACACCTATTAAATCTATCAATTCATTGGGCAAAGATGAAGATGGACAACCTGTTGAAGTCAAGCTTTATAGATCCATGATTGTCTCTCTTATGTATCTCACGCATCAAGGCACGATATCATGTTTGCAGTTTGTTTATGTGCAAGATATCAAGTCTCACCAAAGATTTCTCACATGAATGCAAAGAAAGAGAATCTTCTGTTATTTGAAGCAACAACCTAAGCTGGGGTTGTGGTATCCAAAAGAGTCACCTTTTCACTTGGAAGCTTTTTCAGATAGTGATTATGCAGGTGATAACTATGATAGAAGATCAACCACTGGAGGATGCCAATATCTTGGAAGAAGATTAGTCTCCTGGCAATGCAAGAAACAAACAATTATAGCAACATCCTCTACCGGTGAATATGTAGGCTGCTGCAAGTCGTTGTGGACAAGTTTTGTGGATGCAAAATCAGCTCTTGGACTATGGATTCAATTTCAAGAATACTCCTATTAACATTGATAATGAGAGTACTATTTGTATTGTGAAGAATCCAGTTTATCATTCCAAGACCAAACACATACAGATTAGGCATCACTTTATCAGAGATTGCTATGAGCACAGGCTTATTAATGTGGTTAAGGTTCACACAGATGATAATGTAGCTGACTTACTCACCAAAGGTTTTGATGTTTCTAGATCCACTCACTTGGTGATGAGCATTGACATGATTAACTACTGAGCTACATTTAAGGGGAGGACTATTTAGTCTTAGTATAGTCCTGTGTATTGCTTGAGGGGAGGATAGTTATGTCTACTTAGTTGATCTATGAAGAAATTGGAAAAGTACTGTTTTTCGTGAAAGTACCGCTTGGAAATACTTGCTTGGGAAAGTACCGCTTACGTGGAAATACGTTTGTCTTATTAAAATCGTTCCAACAGTTATATTGAGGGGTAATTAATGCTAACGGTAACAATGTTATTTTAGGCTGTGATTTTTTAAATCTCACCTATAAATACCTACTTTCCGATTTTCCCTCTAATATTGATACATTAGAATCTTTTCCATCTTTCTCTCATCATATTCATATTCTTCGATTACAACTCTTTTGTGCTTACTTAATCAACAATGGCAAATCGTCCTACTGTTTCAAAGCATAATATGATCGCTAATTTGGATAAGACTGATGCGAATATTCTTTTTCATGATATAATTGATTATCTTACGGGTTCGCCTATCAGTTATGCTCTTTTAGTAGAGCCGGATATAATTGAGCCCTGGATTCAGGAATTTTGGGCTAATGCTAGAGATAACATGGAGAATGATGAATATTATATTAGATCAACAGTTGCTGGAAGAACTGTTAAGATTACTGAAGCCTCCATCCGAGAAGATTTATTGTTCAATGATGAAGATGGGGCTATAAGGTTTGATAAGCAGTTGATATGGGATACTTTTCGACATATTGGCTATTAAGGATCTTTGAATGCAAGCACATTTAGAAAACAACTATTTTGTCCGCATTGGAAGTTTTTGGTTCATGTGTTGCTCCATTGCATAAGTGCTAAGAGTACCTCTTGGGAGCAGTTTGGGTCAAATATAGCATCTGCTATGGTTCGATTAGCTACAGATAGAGTTTTTAACTTCTCAAGGCTAATACTGGATGGAATGCTCTCACATATCTCACATGGATCTACTTGGCTAATGTACCCAAGGTTTATACAGGTTTTCTTAAACAAGCAACTTTCTGATGTTCCAAAACCTACAGATTTATTGCCTGTGGTTGTTCAACAATCGAAGATTTTTACTTTTATGGCCAAAAGGAGTGCTTTATTCAGAGGTCCAGATACTCCTTTAACTACTTCCATGATGGAAGTTGTGGAAATCAGCTGTTAGAGCCGACATCGGGTTCGATGAAGCTATCTTGCATCTCGCAAGTACTTCTTCTCCACAAGCTGCATCAAAAGAAGGTAATCGTGATCTCCACAAGGTACTGCTTCCCCAAGTACTGAACTTCAAGAAGATGTTGCGGTTTCACCTTCTCCATCTCCTCAAGGGTCTGTTCCTGTTTCTCAATCAGAGGAACAATCACCTATTCAAGGAGAGGATTCACATACCATACCTCCTGATAAAATCACATTGGATAATTATGTTTTGACAAGGGAGTTGGTTAAGTTGAAGAAGACTACTGAGGTTCAAGCCAAACAGATAAAGAAATTAAAACTGAAGTTTAGAAGGCTAAAGACTTTTGTGTGGCCATTAGTTCAAGAATTTCGTCTCTGGGTTAAATCAAAGAAAAGCGCAAAGCGAAAAGTCTCAAATAGCAAACGCCAAAGGTTCATCAACAATCTTCTTCACAATTTGGGGAGGAATTTAGAAGAAGAAAATTTGAAAGAAGATGTTGAGAAGGAGAAAGAACCTGAAGGTACTGATGTTCAAGGTACTGATGAACATGAAAAGATTATTCAAGATAATGATGAACAAGAGGAACAAGTTCAAGTTCAAGGTCATCGAACAACAAAGTCACGCTCTTCAACAAAGAAAGTACTTTTAGACAAGAGGTAATAACTCCAAGAGTTTTGAATTTTGAAGAGGAAGCTGGTCCTTCTACAACTGTTATACAAGAAGAGGAGGAAGCTACTCTCAAACCTATTCATTCTGCAAGTGATGATGAGTTCATTGCTACAATTTTAGAAGATTTATCACAACCTAGAGGTGGTGTTACCATTCGAGAAGTGCAAGAAGATGAACAACAAAGAACTTCTCAACCTGCAATCGATCCTAAGGATAAAGGGAAAGGTGTTTTAGTAGAAGTAAAGAAGAAGAAACTTACTTTGGCAGAAATAAGAGAAATTGAAGTTGCTAGGAATGAAGTCGCTAGAAAGCTTCAAGAAGAATTAAATGCTAAAGATAGAGCGCTGAAGTCAAGAAGCTCAAAGTAAGAAGCAAGAAGTTGCAAGAGCAATTAAATCTGAAGTCGATGAACCTTACAATCACCTACTCCTGTTAGATATATGCCTAGAAGACCTAATTTAGCTAAGGACAAGAATGCTATGATGGCATATTTGAAAGGTCGAGGGGTAAAGGATTGCAAAAGTTAACTATGTTAATATGAAAAGACTCTATGATCTTTGAGCAGAGAAGCTTATAAGAAGAGTGTTGCAGATATTAAAGATTTTAGAGAAGAAGCTCCTTGACCTAAGTTGAAAGGAAGAAAAGCTTAAAAAGGAAAAGAAAAACTGAAGTTACAGATAGACAGTTTTCAAAGAAAGAAAGAGTTGAATTGAGATCTGAGTCTAAAGATGCATTAAGAAATTATCTCAGAGTGGTAGATTTTGAATATTCAAAAGAAGATACCATACGAAGATGAACAGATCTTAGATTAGTGCTTTTGATGTTGTGAAATCCAAAGAAGGAGATTATATGATTTTTCATAAAGAAGATGAAAGCTTCAAAGTTTTCAATAGGCTATGGGATTTGTTACATATTATAGATAGAGTGGATCTATTCTATCTATATAATGTGGTGAAAGCTTATTTTGGAGATATTCCATCAGAAGGAATTGGTCTAGCTTATTTTGGAGATATTCCATCAGAAGGAATTGGTCTAGTTTTGCTTGGAGATTTCATAACCATGTGGGAAAGCAAGGGAAAACATTGATGATATTTGGAAAAATCAAGAAAACTGGGAAATTATTTCTTTGGAGATTTTTTGAAGAGTCCGCAGGTTCATGTTTTAGAGCTAGAGAATGGAAAATGATACACATGTTTGCATAAAGAAGATATCCTCTCACAGTTGAGCTCATGAGAAGAATGCTAGAGCATGGATTGGAAGTAGAAGAGGATAATGAAACTGCTTGCATGTTTATCAATCTATTTATCAAGCTGGACTACTATTCTTTGAAGAAGATGAGTAAGCGGTATGAGTTTTATTGAATAACTTATTTTTGATAAATCGTTACTTTATTCAAAATGCTGGCGATCAAACGATACTTTCATCAAAGTACTGCTTGCAGCTTTTAAAACCAGTTAAGTGATTTTTGAAAGAAATCTTTTGTTAAAATATCAAATATTTTGAAACAAAGGTTAAGTGAATTAAATGGATTTTGAGATGGAAACATCAATAGGTAATCAATCCACCATGGTTACAAAAGGATTGACTAATCCATGAGCAAACGGCTCTGGTAAAGATATATCAAATCCGTTTTTAGTTGACAACTTGCTAATAAGTTGTATGGTAATCAACTCACCATATCAGTTAATGTGAAGAGTTGGCTAGCCCACAAGAAAATGGCTTGTGGTAAAGGCAGTGGAAAAACCATTATTGGTAATTAGTTCACCATTAGATAGAAGAACTAACTAGTCCAGAAGGGTACAACTTTTGGTAAAGACAAATCAAATCTGTTGATAGGTGATGATTTGCTAAAAATCATATGGTTATCAATGTACCATGGTCTTAAACACCAAAACATTTGGCTACTCCAAAGATAATGGCTTTGGTAAAGAGATCTAAATCCATTAAATTTTTAATGATTCACCTCTCCACGAGGAGTTAACACACTGGAAGTGATGAGAATAGTATGCAACTTAAACTGAATTAATGTACAAATTGACATATGTTCCTGTGTTGCTGAAAAGATGGAGCTTCTGGATAATGTGAGAAAGAACAATTCTAAGAGATACTTTGACAAGCACAGACACTCTGAGAGATACAATTTAAAGACTAAGAAACAATCTGTCCTTAAAGATGAAGCTATTAAAGATACATTCACAAAGGAACTTGAAGTCAAGCAAGTAGAATTCAAGTTAGGGGAGGATTGTTGGGATATGAAAGTGTTGAAGACATGAAAGTCTTGAAGATATGAAAGTACCGCTGCAAAGTCTTTGGAAAAGTCAAAGAGTCAAAGTACTTGCTAAAGACAAAGTCAAATCTTGCACCTAGAAGTCAAAATCTTGCAAGAACAAAAAGCACTGTTATTCGTTTATGGAAAGTATTGTATTCTATGTTTAGATTACTTGTCGTACAAGGTTACAAATTGTAAACCGACTAGGATATCCTTGAGCCTATAAAAGGACTCCTAGATTGGCATTAGATGGACGAAGTCTATGAGTTTTAGAGTTCTGAATTCACAAGTTGTTTAGAGTTTTAGAAAAGTTCGATTATCTTAGAGTTGTATTAGAGTATGCATAATAAGCGATTTAGAGTTTATAATTAAAGGTTATTCTTCTTAGCTTTGTTAAGTAAATTCCGCATACTTGATAAAGATTGCTCGGTGTTTCTTTGTTAATAACTTAGGATTTATCCGAGGTTATTAAACCTTAACAAGCTAGTTAAGTTAGTTTGATTAAAGTATATCGATCCAACATCGTCTACTAAGAGTTTCTACCTACGAAGCGAGCAGTGAACCTTACGATTCGTCGTAGTATAGAAGGTGGTAAAGCCGAGGTCGTTCCCAAAAGCTATGTAGATTTAGATCCTAATTAAGTCTAATGTCACTTTTTTAAAGATTTTTTAGTTGAAAGATTAATTTAACTAAATAACAAGAAATGAAATATAGAAAGTAAATGAGGCTGAGAATAATAGAGAGAAAGTGTGCTAACCTAATTATTCATCCTATCATGTTATGTCTATATTTTCTAATGACTTCCTATTGCTTCAAGTGGGGGTTCAATTCACTAGAATCCTTTGGTCAATTCGTCATAGCCTATCAACAAAGGTTCCTACCCGACATCAAAGGCCTACCCTTTGGGGGGATGGGATCTCTAGAAACCTAAGCTAAGTCATTAAATACCCTACATGGAATATTCGAAACAATGTGTGCCCGGGTGCTAGCATCTTAGACACACATCCCTAAGTTCTTAAGTTCCTACTTTCAAACGGTGATCCCTTGGTCAATTCGCACAAGAGGGATTGATAGTCCTTTGGTCAATTCTTACCAACCCTCTCTACCTACTTCTCTAGGGTCCTTTGGTCAATTCTCCTAAGCAAGTAAATACGACCGCAACTCAAAACTACCGAAGCTAGGGTGACTACCAACGAACTATGCATGCATACACTAGAAACAATAATAGAAGTGCGAAAACATAAACAATACAACAAAGGAATCATAACTAGGCTAGCACCAAATGTGCTTAGCCGATCATATTAAAACACACAATCATTTCAATGTTTAACATAATTAACGAAGAGATGAATTAAAGTGTAATGAAATAGAAATCGCTAAAGCGTATCCATGATATGATGTGATTTCTCCTTTGGAAATAGCTCCGTATGCTGAGTATGATCTGCCCTTAGAACCCTCTTCACGTTCTCTGCTGTTGTGTGGTGAGTGAATGATGAATAATGCAGATTTTAGGGCTTGTATTTATAGGCCCGATGTAATCATCGGTAAATTTCACATTCTATTAACTAAATATAATATTTTAGTGAAAGAATACATATTCATTTTCTACGTCTAATTTTATTTTATTTTATTTTTATTTTTATTTTTTTTTATACTAAACATTATCGGTTTATCTGGTCACAACAACTAATGTGACGTAAAATTTTTATAATGTAAATTGACTATTTTGCTCTTTGACTTTCGACTATTTGACTTTTACCGTAATGTAAAATGAAATACTGAATTAGGTAGTTAACTAGTAATTTTTCAAGTTCACTCTATTTCAAGTATTTACTCTCTCTCTACATTTTTGTTCACATATATCTATTTAAAAAGCAGTTATATTGCTTTTCTTGCGTACCGACACCGCATAATTTATGGTTTAAATTTGATAATTATTTTTCAGAGTCGATAATATTGTTTATATACCATTTTTATAAAGACGCCTCCAAATATATACTTCTCGCAATTACAAGACCGAGGTACCGAGTTTACATTCCAACTCAACAGGACACAACACGGGGCATAAAATGAATAAAACTTAGAGCATGAGGTATCGTAACGATCAAACCTCGCCACTCCAACGTGGCATGCTCGTCGTTCCACTTCGTTCCTCGCCACCACACCACGGAGCCTCGCCGGTGGTGTTTTCGCCGTTCCAACAACGAGGAAGAAGACAAAACAAAAAAGAATATAACCGTTGTTTCTTTTGTGTTTGTGTTTGTGATGTGTTTGTGAGGGTGTGTGAGGCCCAAGTGAAGAGGTTTGGGTTAGTTGTGATTGAAGGGTATTTTTAAATGGGTGTGTTGGAGTGATGTGAAGGTGATGTAGCACAAGTGAGGCCCAAATGAAGAGGCTTGGGCTCACCACCATACCCCATGCTCTTTTATATATATTATCTGTTTAACTCCTCCACCGCCATTATCTGTTTAACTCCTCCACCGCCATTCTCTCTCAATGCCACCTCACCTCACCTTCTTATCCTTTTGGTTTATTAAAAACAAAATAGATCAGGTTCTATCCTCCTCTCTCCCTCTCTATGACGGGCGACATCAACAACAATATCACCACCATCTCTGCCATACGCCACCCCTATTATCATCATTCATCAACATCATAAAGTTGTGTTGGTATTGGTTCTCAATAAAGGTCAAAACTGCAGCGAAAGGGTGATTTGTTTGGTTCGAGTTAACCACCACAGCCACCCCATCACCACGCCTCCTCCCTCATCATCATCAAAACCGTCTTTCATATGTGGTGAGACCAAATAAACAATAATCAATCTTTCTCTATTTTTTTCTAAATAAGTTCAATTTTAATCATGAATAATATAGTTTTCATGGAATTAAGCAAATGGATTAAATACGTTTTTTTTTAAAATAAGATTCGTGTGGTAAAGATTAACAAAAGATGTTTGTTTGTTTTTAATTCGGGTCAGTTTGGAACCGTACAGGTCGGGTCAACCCGAGCTATTCTCGGGGTGTTTGGTTTACCTTCGGTGCAAAACACAACCGAGAGGAGAAGTTGTGTGTTCAAAACCCTCGAGGGGGTGTTAGTTTGATTGTATTCGGGTTGGGCAGACGACACCACAAGGGTGGTTTGTTTTGGGTTGCGATTCACAGAAATGACCCGACTGTTTTGGCTTGTGAGTCACTGTAAACCAAGCAGCCCATGAGGGTGTACATGGTTTTGTTGTTTGGTCTTAACATCAAACGGGACAACATGGGCGTTCAATTGGTTCGGGTTTATGCTTATGGCTTACTAGTCCTCATGGCTTAATTTTCTTGGTCCAATACTTGTGACTTATTTGGTTTTTATTAATTTCATATGGCTTATTTTGGCCTTGTTCTGTTTCTGCTAAATACCACAGCCCCGAAGGGTGTGTTTGGGGTGCATATCTCGGTCCTGCCACACCCAAGAGGTGTTGTTTGCCTTGGGTTCTTAGCACGTGACAGCAACACCAAAGGGTGTTGTTTCTGTTCGGTTTAATCCACACCCAAGAGGCATTTGTTTGTGATCGGTTTTTAGTCTAAAAGACACCAAGAGGGTGTTTGTTGGTGTCTGCTGTGCGTGTCACAGTCACCCATAAGGGTGCATCTGGTATTGTTAGTATCAACCCTCACCACAGCCCGTGGAGGGCGTCTGGTTACTGCTATAACAGCAGCCCCAGTTAGGGTGCATTTGGTTTAGTCTCGGCTGGGAAAAAGAAGCACGACAAGGGTGTTTGTCTGCTGCAACGCAGCCCCAACAGGGGCGTTTAATTGCTGCTGATTTCAGCCCCAAAAGGGCGCGATTGAAGCTAATTTTTCTGCACATATAGGGGGCGTTTAATCTTGTGGTATAACTATATTTTGTATACGTGTTATGTATTAAAATTGTGCCTTAGTGTGTATTTGTGTTAATCAATTTGTTAAAACTTGAGTCTTTTATATTAAACATTTGAACTATCGAGATGTAATTACTTGGACACTTATAAACGTTGGTACCTAGACTTGTATTGGATAGCACATACACTTGACATCGGATATTAGACTTGGACATTGGGAAGATTGAATTATACTAGACAAACTCTGGACAAATTGACGTATATGACTATCGGACTCGAACTATATTAGACATAAAGGACATGGATTTATTATATTTGACCAAATAATAAGAATTTATAAATGGGCTATGTATATACTACTTGACGGACTAAATTAAAATTATTATTACACTAAACTTATTGAACATAATTAGACTTGTGATGGACTTAAGATATCGTACTAAGAACATTGGACTCCCATTAGATTTAAGTCGGACTATTATGGGGCTAAAGCCCAATTGACTTACTTTCTTGGCATATTTTCTTGTCGTTATCTTCTCGCCTAGAATTCACTCGTCCTTATGACTCGTTTTCTTGAGATATTTTGTCTATGCTTTTACTTCATAATATATATATATATATATATATATATATATATATATATATATATATATATATATATATATATATATATAAGAGGAGGCATGTCACATAAAATGCCACTTGGCATCCCATAATGCCATGTCATATTTCCATGTCATCAAATTTAATGCCAAATAAGCATATTTAATTACATGTAATCATTTTTTGTCCACATAAGCAATAAGTATTTTTACATAATTTTGATTAATTAAAATTCGTATTTAATTAAATAAATCCGGATTAATTTGGTTTAAAAATTTAATGTGCATGATTCGAACCTAGGATCTCTTGGTTCATTAATAACTACTTTTACAACTAGAACAACTCATTTTTTGTGTTATATCCTGCAAACCAATAAATATAATGATCATCAAAAATATCATATATATCTTTTCCTAAAATATAGTTATGCAATATTAGGAAACTCATTCACATCACCAAACAGAACCTCGCTCTTTTTTCAGCCTCTCTAAAAAAACCCTATTACGTTTCAATTCCTTAATTCCTAAATTCCTATTCTTTCAATTATATGATAAAGTATAATGCATGCATGGTGTTTTTTTTAGTTTTTTCTAACAGACTTTGTTTATATTTTGTTTATTCGTTTTTTTACCATTCAATATTTTTTTTGTGCTATCTTTTTTGCAAAAAAGATTATGCCTGATCAAGTTACATTTTTGGGGGTTTATGATTATTGGATACATTAAGGGTTCTTAATATATTTTATTACAAACTATAAATTCTTCTTAGCCAATATGCATATCACATGTTGTTGGTTTTTATTCTGATGTGGTGTTTGTAACATGTTATGTAGGTGCCCTGATGGAATGGTCAAGTAGGTTAAGAAGATGAAGATGAAGATGAAGAAGACAATGATGGTAGAGTTAAGCCCGCAAGTCAGAAATCCTCTAACAAACTGGAAAGACAAGCTTGAGTTGCTGCGCTAAATCAAGGTGATCGAAAGGCTAATTAAAGGTCAGTTTTAATTGTTCACATTCATTACCATTTTCATTGGTATCACGTTTGTTGTCAGTTTGGTATAGGGTTGTTGAATCTGATCGCAATAGACGAGGTATGCAATTTTATTGCTCAATATTGATATCATGCAGTGATTCTGGTCTAATTTAGTTTTCTATGCTCAAATTTTCAGGCTCATTGCATATCGACATGGGGACATGGTTTTAGGTAGTTTCTCAAGTGGTCACGTAGTTTATTGTTATAACCTCAATAATACATCGGTGTTAATTTTTTCGGTTATTGGCTCAAATAATATATCCATATTGCAGGCCTAGCTACAGAAAGTTAGCTTCTTTGAGAAAGAGTCTGCCAGATATACTGATATTAGCATTGACAGGTATTGCTGTTCCCAAGTGAGTTTTATTAATTTACCATCCTTTACTTGGGAGCCGGGAGAGATGATCATTATACCCGACTTTTTAATTGTGTTACCTTATTTGTCCCTGCACAGTGTGTATTTTTTAACTTGATTTTATTCCTTTATCGAGGGTTCAGACGGATGTGATAAAATCCTTGAACATGGAAAACCCTTTAGTCCTCAAGTCATCATTTAATTGCTCAAATATATATTACGAAGGTTGGACCAGTTGGCTTGTTTGTTGTCTTTTGCATATAATCATTTTGTTATCTTGCCAAAGTCGTCTTCATTTGTATGCCACTGAGTATCTTATTTCTTATGATGTATTACAGTTCGATTCAAAGATCTTCTAACTGACCCGTATGTTGATCTAACCGATCTAACTAAATTTTGTGGAGACGTCTGTGGGATCGTGTACTGCCTTGAACGTGCAACATGTGATGATCTGGCTTCTCACTTGTCTAAAAATGGCATTTCTTGGCTAATTTAATTGTTCTTCACCTTTATCTTTGACTTAATCTTGAGTATTCCTCACAAACATGATTTTTGTTTCTGTATATGGTTTCAGCAAAGACAATAAGCTGCGGACGTTTGTATTGGATGATTGGATTTCTGCGAAGACACAAGTTGTGGTAGCTACAGTGGCTTTTGGGTATGGTTAATTATTTGTTTACCTTGAAGCACATACATCATACATTCATTGCCATAAGCATGAGTTTCCATTCATATGTGATTCCTTTTCTTTCTTCATGCTTGTTACTGCTCTGGAGGATTTCTGGTGCAGTCTTATATAACGAGACGAGATTGCTTTCAGGATGTTAAGCCGCTGTTTTTAATAAAACAGTGTTTGTTTGTTACAGTAAAAGTTTTTGTCAGAAGGATGTTAGGATTGTTTGCCATTTCAATATTCCCAAGTCAATGGTATCTTTTTATCAAGAATCTGGTAGAGTTGGTCGTGATCAGCATCCCTCTAGGAGTGTTTTGTCTATGGAATAGATGATCGTGGTTTGATTGCTATCTCTACCTTGTTGTTTATTTTACAACTTCTGTAACTTATCAAGTTAATTAGAATACTGAGGCTGTTTGTAACACACTTGTAGCAATTTATATTGAACAATGCTGCGAACAAGAAGTAGCCGTCCCCAAGTTCGCAGGACGCATCTCCAAAGAAGTCAATTGACGACTACAATCTGGTAAGATCGTACTTGTGTATGACGGACTAGATAATGATAATGGATGACGAAGAAATTTATTAGATATTCTAAATAGTTGCAATTGATGAAGGTACCATATCATGTTCTGTTGTTGATCAATAAGTCATCATTTTTATTTAATAAAATTACATAATATAAAACAAGTAGGGTTGGATCAGTTGGAAAACCCCTTGCCTTTCAACCGAGAGGTCAGGGGTTCGATCCTCACTCCCTACAAAAGACCGGAGGTCCTTTCTACCTTTTGTTAGAACTGGAAGCAGCCTCTCTACCCTAGGTAGGGGTAAGGCTGTCTACATCTTAACCTCCCCCATACACCGGAAACGGTATTGGGTACCCATAACCCGTGGAAGCGGCATTGGGCGTTACTTTTACTTTTTTTTTACATAATATAAAACAACGTATGTATTTCAAACTGATGGAGGTACAACATTGTATACAGATTTACATGGCGTAAATTTTTGCAGATGCGAGACTGATTGTTTTAGGGTCGTTGGGATTGTTTATGAATTGCTTGCCTGCTTGTCTGTTGGAACAGCTGATAAGTAGTTTTGAGGGTGTTTGGGATCGATTAATCTGACTACTTATCAAATTATTTGCTAATGTAATAAGTTGTTTTGATCATAAATAAACTTCACTATGAGAATGATCAGACTTCAAGACTCATGGTATTTAATCTTTTCCTACTTCGTGAGACAAATTACTAATTGTAATTACATCACGTTGGCAATCTTTTCAATTTTCTTTTGGGCTAGCGGCAACATAATCAAATCGACATTAAAGGAAAACATGGGTCAAACCTTTAACAAATAGGCCGTCATGACTTACGTCAACCGGTTCTTATCGCCATGACTTCAATGAAAGTCATTCATTATCGAGGTTTGTGCACTCTGTATTAACTATTCCTTTACCAAAAAAATATACATCTTAGTCATTCGATGGTAACTGCTGCATTCGTTCTCGAAGCAGACATGCAGCTTTCAGGAACGCCAGGGACACAAGTATACATCAATATTGAGATTAGCGCGGCAGAGGCTATGGCTACAGGGTAAAACAATTTACATACGAAGTTATCTTTAACTATGAACATAAAAATTCGTAGGGAATCATTTAAATTTTACAAGTCCTCCTCCAACAGGAATGAGTTTGCTCACAAAAACATGTTTACATTGGCAATACTAATAAGTCAAGATCCAAATCAATATATGGTACACAATTTTATTCCTAATACATTATATCTAGATATTTATATCCTTTTCTACTACATACATATAGCAAGCAACATGGTTCCATTGGGAAATTCGACGGTTGCCTGTTCACAAGATCGGATTGTGTGACAACTCGCACTTTTTAAGACATTCGTTTTTCAAGGAATTATGTTTGTTCATCATTTACTGACTTTTCTAAGCTCGTTTGGCGTGAAAACGAGAAAGTTATCTCATGAAATGTGAAAATTAAACGCAGCGCGTACCGGCACAACCGTAACCTCATTAAATCATTCGAAGTGATCACTATTTCTATTTGCGAGTAAATAGTCAAATAAATACCCATTTTTATTGGAAAAATGATTTCAAAAATATTGGCGCTAGTTTCGTGGTCTCACGAGAAATCTTGATAACCGAAACGAGCTCGAGAAGTGTTATCGTGAAAGATTGGGGCAATTAGCACAACCGGCCCCTCCATTTTAATACCAAATGCACCCTTAACTTGGAGAATGGACACCTTTAGTCCCTCTTGGGGTATATAAACTTCCCACCCCACTCATTCTTACACTTCTACACACACACTTCTCTCTCATCCCTCTCTCTAAAAATCCGGTCACCAGAAAACCTGTCCGATCGTCTTCTCCGGCGAGATTCCGGCCACGCGCCGCCAAACTATTACACCACCTATACCATTCGATAGATCGTCTCATCGTGGTTCTTTTAACATACTTCACACGCGTTAACTCTCTCACACGCGCCCTAAATCTAGTTTTCTAGATTCGAAATTAGGGTTTCGTGTTAGGGTTTGTATGGTTTAAAAGGGGTAGAGTGATGGTCACGAATAGGGTATGGGCAGTTTGTCTTCAAGTCTTGATAGACGTGGTTTATATCGGGAATAGATGTGACGTTTGGGTCACAATAGGAATATAGATCGGGTATGGTTCTTTGTTCGAGTGTGGTTGCGTTCTCAGCTGCCTTCGGCTGCTATTCCGACGCCGCTGCCAACTCCGGTCACCACAACTGTGTGCTACCACCGCTCATCGTGTCTCTATCCCCATCTCATTTCTGTTACTCTCGTTTCTTTTGGGTAAGTCGACTCACAAACTTCATTTGATATTAATCTTTTCAGTTTAAAACCGTTTGGAAAACACTCCTTGTTAAAGTTTTAGTGGACATTTTTATTGATTAAAAACATTTTTTGGTTGAAAGAATCTCGTGTTGTATTGCAATGATTGGTTGTATCAGTCTTCGTGGGTGTTAAAAATCTGGGTTAAAGCAAGTTCTGAAACCTTCGTGTGGTGAAATAGATTGGAAGTTTGTTTGGTTTATTTCCGTTGTGAGTCGGGTCGAGTCGACCGGTGTATGTCACGGATATGATTAGTATTATGCTCTCAGTGTTGTTGTTTTGGTTCTGGACTAACAGGCAAAGCCACGAGGGGTGTTTGATTTCATAATTTCATTCTAGTAGTGTTTAGTTGGCCTCAGATTGGATGTTTGTTTTTCCTTCGGTTCACAGATTCATCACTCCATGAGGGGTGTTCATTTGTATCGTTCTAACAGTCGTGAGTCGAGCCATGACTCGCGGGAGTCACGGCGAGGGTTATTTATTTTAGTTGATCGTTTTACTTATTCATTTATAATTCGAGATGGTTTCGGCTAAAATTTAATTGAAATGGTGATTTGCGAGGTTTATTTATGTTGACATTCATATCTTTGGTTAGTTTCGGATGTATTTGAATTGTGAGTTGGATTTAGTTACGGATTGTGGAATGAGTATTTGGCTTATTGATTATTAATTTGGCAAACCGGACTAACGAATAAGAAAGTATAAAATGGTTAAAGTATTTATAGTTAAGGGATTGATTGCAACACTTGAATCGGATACGAGCATTGTGGTGTCATATATTGATTGGACAAGAATTGGACGTATTGGATTTACGGTATTAGTTATTTGGACATTATGGACCCTTTGGTACACGCGACAAAAGGGTATGCTAGACTCATAAGAGTTTAACATATCTGGACTCGAACTATACAAACGGTCGATAAAACTAAACAACTAATATATACGCGAATGATATGCTCAATTATATGTTATAAATTGTAACATTTGACGAATTGGGAAACCTAACGATAAATTTTAACGATAAATTTTTATATTATTCAAGAGTCGTTATGACTTGGAAATGTTTTATAAATAGGCACTTCATGCCGAAAATTTCGTAAAATATTTTATAAACTTAAATCATTTATGATTTCTTTAATATCTTAAAACCTTTTCAAAACTTATACGTTTTGACGATATATCAATTATTTGGGATTATGGGTAAACACCGAAACTTACCAACCAACTTACTTGCTTGTCATAGTTATGAGTCGTTATTTTCCTCAACGTCTTTTTATCGCTTTCTACTCGAGTTGAGTCTTGGTCAATATTACTTGACTATTCCTTATAATGTATTGTGATATACATTATGCTTTAGCGTGAGTTATATCTTTGGTGTGAGTTACATTTTAGTATACTTTTGGGGAGAGTTGTATGTCGAGTCTTGATTTCTTACCACCACACGAAACGTTAAAAAAAAAAACTAAACTTTTTGAGATATTGATACTTAAATTTTTGGAAACGTTTGATATGAATAATCCACGAAAACTAAGACACGTTGTCTTCCGGATATTATGTTATTTTACTCTTTGAGACGTATTTTGAGATAATACGTATACTATTAGGTCGTGCCGATGTAGTACCGTTGCGCTCGTACTTTTTGGATATTGTTGTGCCTTTATTCTGAGACTGCTATGCTTTGCTCACTAATGCCAGTTGTGATTCTTACGTTGCTCTTATCGAGGTGAGTTCATGGCCCCTACTTTTACTTGCTTTTAAACTGTTTTGGGGGAGAATACATGCTCGTTTTTACTAAATGCAAATGATTGATTGATTTGAATACGCTATTGATAACTGATTTTGATGAAATGCGTGATTTGGTTTAAATATGTTTTTATGTGGACACAAGTGCTTGAACTGTTTTGGATTGGACCTGAAAATATTTTTGTGAGCTATTACGTGCTAGGTTAAGGTTAGAAACCCAAGCGTTGTTATGAATTGTTACATCCTGGCTCAGGATGGTGCGAATGTTATGGATAGATCTATTGGGAATGGCCACCCCGTCTGGACTTTGGTTGCCCAACTTGCCAAGGAATTTACTTGGATTTGTGGATGCACCAACTTGCCATGACGTATAACATGTCGATTGTTAGTATGTTTAGAGATAGTCACGACTCGTGCTATCTAGTGATGGTTTCATGACTTAACCTGCGTAATAGTTAAGCTTGCGTGACACTATATTCGTTGTAGTGTTTGATTTTGATATGGTCCAAGTGGTTGTTTATGAACTATTTTTGTGGATAAATATTTTGATACTGTTAATTAGGCAGGTTATGCCTCGGTTATATTTGACTTGTTTATGAGAATTGTATTGCACTTGAAAACCTTGTGGTCCACTTTTCTATTCTTTTGCTTAAAGGTAAACCTCGTTTTCGCAACATTGTGGGCGCCACAATGATCGAAAGGATCTTTTGAACTCGCAATACTTTTATAAAAACCTATGAACTCACCAACCTCGTGTTGACACTTTTAGCGTGTATTCTCAGGTATTGAGGCGATTGTTTACTTCTGGAGGTGCTTGGGCAATGGCATGGCATGGTCATAGACAACTCTGATATATGTACTTGGGGACCGCTTATTTATTATGGGCCTATTTCCGTATTAAATTTTATTGTAAACATTGATTTTATTAAATAAATGAGTTTTCTTAAGAAAAATCTTTTATTCTATGCTTGTGTTGTGATACCGATTAGTAGCACCCAAAACTTGTATGCTTCCGCTAAAACCCGATTTTTGAGGGTGTTACAGATTGGTATCAGAGCCAGGTTATAGAGAACTGGGTAAATTTTCAAAACCTAGACTATAACCACTTTTATGAAAATTTAACCCTATGACCGACACGTGCCTGCCTGCCAAGCTGATGCCTCACTGGTGACTTTGATTGCTAATATATTTGATGAGATGTGTGCCTTACTATTGGATGAGTATATCCATTTATCTTTCACTATCTGTTATAAGTATCTTCGACATACTTATGTTTACGCATCGTATCTGTTGTAGCGTTGCGTCTCTTTCCCTGTACAATCTCATCACTCGTCCTTGCGTGTGGACACTTGTTTTAAGCTGTTGAAAATGAATTTTTGGAAAGTGAAAGACATGAGGCTAGAGTAACTAAGTCAAGTGTATCAAAATTCATTGAACCTCGGGTGAATATAGCCTGATCACCTATATTCAACCAGGGACAGTGGGACATAGCCTGATCACCTATGTCCGACTCAGAGGTGAATTTTGCGATACTTGGAGTAGTTATAATAGAATTATGTCTGGTTGGTTTTTGGTTTGATTTCGGGAAATGGAAAAGTTTTGGTGTGTGTATACGAGCATGAAATTTTATAAAAGCTTTTCTTCACACACAACACACTGGCATCATAAATTCTTGTTTATCGCGATATCCTTCCTTTGTTATGAATCGCTATTCGTCGCCGTCTCATTATTATTTGACTACGAATTATTTTTGGAATCGTTAGAACTGCAAGACCTTGTTTTGCATCGGGTCAGGTTAGACCCGATTGATCACAAGTTTGCATTTGGGTTGCGTGAAGTTGTAATAAGCTCATCGGGCTTCTTGGAATATTTGGATTCGATCTTGGCTACGTTGAATTTGGATTGTTAGATTCTGCAATTTTGGTTCCTATGGTGAAAATGGATTCGCTTATTCTCGTGGTTTTGTTTTGGTCTTGTTGTAGACGCCTCTACTCCAAGCCTTATCTTCGATCGATGATTATTCCATTGATGTTGTTCTTTTGTTGTTGCACCTTGCGCTCTATCGATGTGTATGCTTTTAGCATAACTTTTTGGAACCATCCTCGTTCAATTGTATTTAGAGTTTGATTTTATATCAATTGGTAGTCGAATTTCTTTTGGAAATTATGACGTTGGATTTGAATGTTGTATCTTTCTACGTTAAGTATTAAGTGCACTACGAAATCAACCTATTGATTGCTAGTAGTGATTAATGCTCTCCTTCAGAGTCGTACTCTGAATTTTCTTAGCTCTATTTGCGACGGAGATTCTGTTGGCCCAACAGAAACCCTAAGACTTTAAGGAATAACTTGAACCGCGATCCTTGGAGCTGACGCCTAATCCTTCATTGGTCTATTGAGAATATCATTATGTGGTCACCCTACGAAATGTTTTGCCGCTATATTATAAACTGAGCCCTGGAAGTGAATTTCGCGCCTCCATCTGGGTAATTGTTGGTCGTGTCACCAAACCTACTCAGTTCCTACTAATCAAAGAAACGGACACTATGGACAACTTTGCTCACTCACACGTGAAGGAGACTGTTGTACATTATGGAGTGCCGATTTCTATCACCTCTAATCTGATAATCGTTTCACATCAAATTTCTGGTCATCACTCCAAGAGCCATGAGAACAAGTTGTGGTATGAGTACTGGGTATCATTCACGGACTGTTGGCTGGAGTGAAAGGACCATCCAAACGTTAAAGAACATGTTGCGTGTCCGCGTGATTGATTATGGCAATGGTTGGAATAGACACCTCCTATTGGTCGAAATCTCTTACAACCATAGCCACGTTGTACGAGGCACTTTATGGTTGAAAATGTCGCTCGATAATTTGTCGAATCGAAGTGGGGGATACCCAACTTTCTATCCTGAATTTGTTCATATCAAAAGCAGAATGAAAATTGCTTGCGATCGTCAGAAGGACTGTGATTGAAAATGATGGAAATCTTGGAGATTCTATGATTGGAGACAAAGCTACGCTTAAAAGTCTCACCATGGAATTGTGTGATACGTTTGGTAAACGTGGAAGCTTTAATCTTTGTTGTGCAAATCCTTTTAAGACTCTTGTTAGAGCTGGACTGGTAGCTTAGAGCCTTGAGCTACCGTCAGAGCTTAGTTATTCATGACGCTTTCATGTGCGTAATCAGAGGTAATGCCTCACTGTTGAAAACGATTATTGTCTTTGCTGAGAGATCCATATCGACGAACGCCTAAGCTGGGTTGAGGAACCTATAGAAATCGTGAACCGTGAAGTCAAATGACTTGAGCAAAGTCGTTTTCCTATTTTTTTACTAATCGGTGGAAACTCTAAGAAATATCTCGAATTCGCGTGAGAACGTGAAAATGGAATCCTGAGAAAGTAACTACATCTCTTTTCAATTCTAACGGATAACTCGAATTGAATCGCGAGGACGCGATTCCGTTAAGGAGGGAAGTCTGTGACAACTCGCACTTTTTAAGACATTCGTTTTTCAAGGAATTATGTTTGTTCATCATTTACTGACTTTTCTAAGCTCGTTTGGCGTGAAAACGAGAAAGTTATCTCATGAAATGTGAAAATTAAACGCAGCGCGTACCGGCACAACCGTAACCTCATTAAATCATTCGAAGTGATCACTATTTCTATTTGCGAGTAAATAGGCAAATAAATACCCATTTTTTATTGGAAAAATGATTTCAAAAATATTGGCGCTAGTTTCGTGGTCTCACGAGAAATCTTGATAACCGAAACGAGCTCGAGAAGTGTTATCGTGAAAGATTGGGGCAATTAGCACAACCGGCCCCTCCATTTTAATACCAAACGCACCCTTAACTTGGAGAATTGACACCTTTAGTCCCTCTTGGGGTATAAAAACTTCCCACCCCACTCATTCTCACACTTTTACACACACACTTCTCTCTCATCTCTCTCTCTAAAAATCCGGTCACCGGAAAACCTTTCCGATCGTCTTCTCCAGCGAGATTCCGGCCACGCGCCGTCAAACTATTACACCACCTATACCATTCGATAGATCGTCTCATCGTGGTTCTTTTAACATACTTCACACGCGTTAACTCTCTCACACGCGCCCTAAATCTAGTTTTCTAGATTCGAAATTAGGGTTTCGTGTTAGGGTTTGTATGGTTTAAAAGGGATAGAGTGATGGTCACGAATAGGGTTTGGGCAGTTTGTCTTCAAGTCTTGATAGACGTGGTTTATATCGGGAATAGATGTGACGTTTGGGTCACAATAGGAATATAGATCGGGTATGGTTCTTTGTTCGAGTGTGGTTGCGTTCTCAGCTGCCTTCGGCTGCTATTCCGACGCCGCTGCCAACTCCGGTCACCACAACTGTGTGCTACCACCGCTCATCGTGTCTCTATCCCCATCTCATTTCTGTTACTCTCGTTTCTTTTGGGTAAGTCGACTCACAAACTTCATTTGATATTAATCTTTTCAGTTTAAAACCGTTTGGAAAACACTCCTTGTTAAAGTTTTAGTGGACATTTTTATTGATTAAAAACATTTTTTTTGGTTGAAAGAATCTCGTGTTGTATTGCAATGATTGGTTGTATCAGTCTTCGTGGGTGTTAAAAATCTGGGTTAAAGCAAGTTCTGAAACCTTCGTGTGGTGAAATAGATTGGAAGTTTGTTTGGTTTATTTCCGTTGTGAGTCGGGTCGAGTCGACCGGTGTATGTCACGGATATGATTAGTATTATGCTCTCAGTGTTGTTGTTTTGGTTCTGGACTAACAGGTAAAGCCACGAGGGGTGTTTGATTTCATAATTTCATTCTAGTAGTGTTTAGTTGGCCTCAGATTGGATGTTTGTTTTTCCTTCGGTTCACAGATTCATCACTCCATGAGGGGTGTTCATTTGTATCGTTCTAACAGTCGTGAGTCGAGCCGTGACTCGCGGGAGTCACGGCGAGGGTTATTTTGTTTAGTTGATCGTTTTACTTATTCATTTATAATTCGAGATGGTTTCGGCTAAAATTTAATTGAAATGGTGATTGGCGAGGTTTATTTATGTTGACATTCATATCTTTGGTTAGTTTCGGATGTATTTGAATTGTGAGTTGGATTTAGTTACGGATTGTGGAATGAGTATTTGGCTTATTGATTATTAATTTGGCAAACCGGACTAACGAATAAGAAAGTATAAAATGGTTAAAGTATTTATAGTTAAGGGATTGATTGCAACACTTGAATCGGATACGAGCATTGTGGTGTCATATATTGATTGGACAAGAATTGGACGTATTGGATTTACGGTATTAGTTATTTGGACATTATGGACCCTTTGGTACACGCGACAAAAGGGTATGCTAGACTCATAAGAGTTTAACATATCTGGACTCGAACTATACAAACGGTCGATAAAACTAAACAACTAATATATACGCGAATGATATGCTCAATTATATGTTATAAATTGTAACATTTGACGAATTGGGAAACCTAACGATAAATTTTAACGATAAATTTTTATATTATTCAAGAGTCGTTATGACTTGGAAATGTTTTATAAATGGGCACTTCATGCCGAAAATTTCGTAAAATATTTTATAAACTTAAATCATTTATGATTTCTTTAATTTCTTAAAACCTTTTCAAAACTTATACGTTTTGACGATATATCAATTATTTGGGATTATGGGTAAACACCGAAACTTACCAACCAACTTACTTGCTTGTCATAGTTATGAGTCGTTATTTTCCTCAACGTCTTTTTATCGCTTTCTACTCGAGTTGAGTCTTGGTCAATATTACTTGACTATTCCTTATAATGTATTGGGATATACATTATGCTTTAGCGTGAGTTATATCTTTGGTGTGAGTTACATTTTAGTATACTTTTGGGGTGAGTTGTATGTCGAGTCTTGATTTCTTACCACCACACGAAACGTTAAAAACTAAACTTTTTGAGATATTGATACTTAAATTTTTGGAAACGTTTGATATGAATAATCCACGAAAACTAAGACACGTTGTCTTCCGGATATTATGTTATTTTACTCTTTGAGACGTATTTTGAGATAATACGTATACTATTAGTAGATTGCCGATGTAGTACCGTTGCGCTCGTACTTTTTGGATATCGTTGTGCCTTTATTCTGAGACTGCTATGCTTTGCTCACTAATGCCAGTTGTGATTCTTACGTTGCTCTTATCGAGGTGAGTTCATGGCCCCTACTTTTACTTGCTTTTAAACTGTTTTGGGGGAGAATACATGCTCGTTTTTACTAAATGCAAATGATTGATTGATTTGAATACGCTATTGATAACTGATTTTGATGAAATGCGTGATTTGGTTTAAATATGTTTTTATGTGGACACAAGTGCTTGAACTGTTTTGGATTGAACCTGAAAATATTTTTGTGAGCTATTACGTGCTAGGTTAAGGTTAGAAACCCAAGCGTTGTTATGAATTGTTACATCCTAGCTCAGGATGGTGCGAATGTTATGAATAGATCTATTGGGAATGGCCACCCCGTCTGGACTTTGGTTGCCCAACTTGCCAAGGAATTTACTTGGATTTGTGGATGCACCAACTTGCCATGACGTATAACATGTCGATTGTTAGTATGTTTAGAGATAGTCATGACTCGTGCTATCTAGTGATGGTTTCATGACTTAACCTGCGTAATAGTTAAGCTTGCGTGACACTATATTCGTTGTAGTGTTTGATTTTGATATGGTCCAAGTGGTTGTTTATGAACTATTTTTGTGGATAAATATTTTGATACTGTTAATTAGGCAGGTTATGCCTCGGTTATATTTGACTTGTTTATGAGAATTGTATTGCACTTGAAAACCTTGTGGTCCACTTTTCTATTCTTTTGCTTAAAGGTAAACCTCGTTTTCGCGACATTGTGGGCGCCACAATGATCGAAAGGATCTTTTGAACTCGCAATACTTTTATGAAAACCTATGAACTCACCAACCTCGTGTTGACACTTTTAGCGTGTATTCTCAGGTATTGAGGCGATTGTTTACTTCTGGAGGTGCTTGGGCAATGGCATGGCATGGTCATAGACAACTCTGATATATGTACTTGGGGACCGCTTATTTATTATGGGCCTATTTCCGTATTAAATTTTATTGTAAACATTGATTTTATTAAATAAATGAGTTTTCTTAAGAAAAATCTTTTATTCTATGCTTGTGTTGTGATACCGATTAGTAGCACCCAAAACTTGTATGCTTCCGCTAAAACCCGATTTTTGAGGGTGTTACAGATTGGGTCGAAAACAAGTAAGAAAATACAAATACCAGTTAACAAGATCAGGTTGGGTCAGGAACAGGTAAAATTTGTTTGGGTCAAATTAGGTGAATTCAAAAATATATAAATAATTTTATTTGGGTCAAAATGGGTCAGGCTGGTTGGGTTGACTTGGTACCTGTTTTAGTTTGAATTCGATTCTGATGTATCGAGCTGCAATCATCAGATTTTTTTTAAGCACCGGATTGTTAGATTCTGGGCATATATTGCAAATTTTCTTTGTGTAGCCAAGCAAACGGTGGCAATGAATAAGCAATGCTAAACACTCCCTAAGGAGCCTAGAAGTATGCATATGGGTTTGCTAAAGTCTAAATTTTTTTATATAATATACTGATAAAATTCTAAAAACTTCAATGCGTATTTGCTAAAAGGATAATTCTTTGTTGCTGTTATTGAACTATAGAAAATGGTGACACCTTATGCAATCAAGGGGCGTAAAAGAAAGAAAAATAAGACCAAACAATATGATAAAGAAGAAGATGAGGAAGAAAATGTAGGGTTTGTTGAAGAAGAAGATCAGCAATAGGAAAATGTAGAGAATGATGGGGCCCACAAGAAGTCACAAGGTGAATTATAAACTTTCATCTATTTAGTGTTTTTAATAGAATCATGATGCACAATCAAAGAAATAAATAGCCTAACATGTTGTTGTTGGCCATCAAATATCCTTACTACAGTTATCGTATAGCTCATGTGATATTGTTTTCCTATTATTTTAGTAGGTATGGATTTCTGATCTCCATTGTGTCGCTTTTGGTGGCGACTTGGTTGACACTTCTAATCTCCAATTCCGCGTTAATTGTGATTCCTATCTCAGTTGCTCGAGCTTTGTTCAATGCATTTCCTCTACTCCCACACATGGCAGCAAAGGCAATGCTAAGAAATGGCGACTTGGATAACACCTCTAATCTCCAATTCCGAGTTGATATATATTTTTAGGTTTTAGGTTTTGTAATTATCAACAACCTAATCTAGGTTGCGCAGAAATCACTCCTCTGACATGTAATGCGACCGAATATCATGTTTGTATTCCACTTGAGAACGTAAGGTACTTCACCTTTGTCACAGACATGAATACAAATATGGAGACATGCAAACAAGCGTGCCTCAATAATTGCTCGTGTAAAGCAGCTTTATTTCAGTATGGTTCTAATTCTTCAGAAGGGAGTTTTTATTTACCTTCTGACCTTTTTACCATGATGACTATTGTTCCGAGTTTAATTCATTTTAATGTTATGGATTTTATAAAAGTACAGAATGTAAGATCACCTCCTTCGTCAAAATCCCAACTACCAAATAAAAAAGGTAGGCTTACGACGACAATTATATGGTCCATCATTGGGAGTGTTTTGGTTCTATTTGCTGTTGTAGGTTTTATTTTATACATACTTCACAAGCGAAGAAGGAACACCAAAATGGAGGAAGAGTATATAAAAGAGGTGCCAAGAATGACTACTCGGTTTTCCTATGAAGCAATGAAGATCGTAACAGAAAATTTTAGCAAAAAGCTTGGTAAGGGGGGTTTGGATCAGTTTTTGAAGGGACACTTGAAGATTGGTCAAAGAATGCAGTAAAATTTCTTGAAAGTCTTGGCCAGGTTAATAAATCATTCTTAGCCGAGGTTGAATCGATTAGAAGTATTCACCATGTGAATGTTAATGCCTAAGAGTAGTCTCTCTTTGGCACACGGTTTCTGGCAATACTTTTTAGGGTACATACATACGAGCTGAACGTTCAACTATGCTGTATACGGGTATGTTTGATGACTATTAATAGTAATATAGAATTCGGATACTTGATTGTGTACGACTCATTTTGGATTATACTGAATCCCGTGGCCGTTCAGGTATTACAGGTACGCAAAAAGAAACGGCGACCACTTCAAAAGCCGGTGTTGCCAACAGCAGATTTAATCAATTTATCAATCAAGGTTTGCGAATTTATTTGTATAAATTTTCTACTTGCTGCATATCATATGTAAGCTTTTCTTTAAATTTTACTGAAGACCAATGACTTGCTATTCTACTAAATGTCACTGAAAAGCAGAAAAAGGGATGCTCCGTGTTGCACGTACATAACCGGCACAAACGTCTATCGTGCGAAGGTATGTTAAACAATGAATTTGCATGTATATGAATGCTTGCTTTATAAATATATTACTGCCCTAGGAACTTTCTGTATGCATTCGGTAGTCTAAATTATGCTAATTGTTTACGGTTTGTTGTCGTAATTTTGTAACAGGTGTTAATAAAAACCAACAAGAAAGTGGTTGCAGTTCACATGAAAATATTGAACATGTAAATCCTATGACTCAAGGTGAATTCAAGTGCAACTATGCTTGTGGTTCGGTATTTACATTGCCAACATCGGTTATTGTTATTAGCTAAATCTACTTAGTTGGGGTTGTTCATTTCAATATCTGTTCATCTTTATTCATTTTGCAAAACCACTGTGTAAACTCAGATGTATACAAATAGTTCTTTTATAAGTATGTTAATAGGTGATTCGGTCCTAATATTTTCAATTTAGCAGTTTTAGTTCAGTCCCGGTTCCACCTCTAACTCAAATTGTTTTTAGTGCAGCCTGTAATTCACAATATAAAGTTGGCCAAACAGTTACAAAAGGGTCGGGTCGGCGAAATGGGTGCGTGTGCAAACTGGTCAACCAGGGTGTATTTTGAAAAGGTTGTAGTAGCAAAATCAACAACAGTTGCAACAAGAGCAGTCCTTGCAGCAGCATAATCGTTTGCATACCCTTTAACTTTTTACTCTCAAAATGATAGCAAATACGTATTTGTTCAATTTTTAATGTTTTATAAATAAGTGATAATTTAAATATGATGAACAAAGTATGCTATTACATTTATAATCAATAATTTGTGATTAAAGTGAATCTTGGTAGTAGTAAGTATTGACCACAATTTGGGTCATTTTTGACTCATGAGAAATAGATGGTTCTGCCTCTATTAAAAAGCAATGTTGAAATTAAAGTGTCAAAGTTGGTAATTTTGCAATTCAGTTTAAATTCAAATGCTAATTTAGAAGGGAATTAGAAATTTGTGCGAGAAGCCAACACTCAAAATAATTCAAAAAACAATTGTTGAATTGTTTCCAGTTTTCCGATTTATTTTAAATTTCGAAAATTTCAAATAACCTACATTATGTATTTGAGGTTGTAGTTTTGTTTATTCATTTTTATGTTTCACTTTACGAGCCTTTCTCAAGGAGTTTAATCTTTTTTGAAACTTATTTTTGCAGGCTATGAAATTGAGAAGTGAGGATGCTGTCAATCAATTGCAATATGCAGTAAGAAGAAGGTAAAGAACAAACACATAATTTAACTGAACACATATTTTTGCATAGGTTAAGGATACCATGCGGCTTTTAGGGGTGGTGACATCAACTTACACACTGTTATCAAGGCTAGGAGTTGGTGGAAGTACATCAGGGTGGATCATCAAAGAGTTTACAGCCCAGATGCATGCAGTTTCTAAGATTGCCATCCATCATCGTGACTTTTAGTGACCAGGATCATTCGCTTCATTCGGTATGGTTCACTCCTATCTAATTTACTTAATTTCGTCATATTCACATACTACATGTCTTGGTCACTTTTGCAATATGTTCGTTGTCTCTTTCAAGTCATTAGTTTAGTCACCATGGATATGATTGTAGTGTTTCATTGAAGGAAGTGTAACTATGCACATATAAAGGTAACAAATTTCTCTTGGATACTCCGTTCTAACGTTTAACTTTTTGTTTATACGAGCTGTTATAAGTTCATATTGGTTAAAAGTTTCAGATGGATTAGGTAGTAGTAGTTTAATATAATGTTGTTTTATTTATTAACTTTACTTGATTCCAATTCATAGCTTGAGACTGAGCTTATAACCGTTGGAGTTGTTTAATATAATGTTGTTATGAAGTAGTAGTTTAATATAAAACAACTCCAACTACAACTTTACTTGATTCCAGTTTTGCAGCTTTATTTTAAAAGTTTCAGATGGATTAGGTATAGTATAACCGTTGGAGTTGTTTTATTTATTAACTTTACTTGATTCCAATTCATAGCTTGAGGCTGAGGCATCATCCTCTCTTACAAGAAAAAGGCTCCATTTGAAGAAATCATGGGGGATTCCGCTACCGTTTATGTTGTATGTGGTTTTTTCTCTTGGGCATATTGTTATTGCTTATCGGGCTAGCTGCAAAGCACGAAGGAAGTACGATCGAATGTATCCTGGATCGGTGTGCTTTAAAATTATTGCTCTACTCATCTTATATATTGACGAGATACGAAACTACTATTTTTCAAGAATATGACCCATAATGTGAATTGCTTATTGTGACCTAATATAATTTTTAGCATGGTTCTAACTATCAATTTTAATTTGTAGGTTCTTTTGAGCAAGCATCTATTTACATATGAGCATGACGTCTGCTGGTCAGAATGGGATGGTTGGTACGCATCAATCAAAACAATCAGCACTCACTGGAAATCCAGTGGATGAGAGAGCAATGAAACAAGACATACCCAATGAATCACTAACACTGATGTCATGCACATCTGTTGGTTTTGCTGGAATCTTATAGCTGCGTTGGCTTTAAATTTGACATCACTTGATCTTTCCTACACATTCTTAACACTCGCAGCCTGTTTTCTATTCCTGTTTGCATTTAAAGGTGAGCATTATTTGTGAGATATATGCTCTTCTAAACTATTCTTTGTTTTAAAAATATATTTGACTGATTTTTTTATTCCTGAAGTTTGCTAAATTTGAACAATACACCTACAAAAACTTTATTTATATTATATGCAAAGGAGCATATAGAAACAACATAAAGATATCAGGTGGTGAATGGAAGTGAAGATTCAAGCTGGAGTCCATTTGTTCAACCAAAAAACTCAGTCCAATTCATCATACAACTGCCGCCCATAAGATCCATGTAGCACACACTAATGGTTTAGACCCACATGTGAGCATAGGAATGTTAACTTTATGCCTTTTAGATTGATTTCTTTATCTGTAGGTTGTAAATTGCCATAAATCTGTGATTTATGTCTTAGCTCCCTTGAAATATGCCACCATATATGGATGTTCAGATGCGACTATAGTACTTGGGGCTGTCGGGAAGCTATATTCTCAATCCTATTGCAAGTAGATTGACTTTGCAACAACATCTTGGTGAGTGTTTATATATAAGCCGCAAAGTAAATGCAAGTACAGATTAGCTTAACTCCGTTCCGTATTTTTTTGAAAGGTCATCTGTGATACATAGCAGGTTAAACGGTTCGTTAATCATAGATCCGGCAGTGCAAAGGTCTATTTTAATTATTTAATGTTTCGTTCGTATAGTTATAGACAATAATACAATCTGTATAGTTACGTAATTATCATAATCTGACCTCCCTGGTCATGTTTTAAATACTATTTGAACATCTTTTTACGTCATTTGCTTTAAATTATATGTGATCAGCATTTCTTACAATTGTATTGGTGCACGGGCTGTTTCTTATGAAAACAAAGCTGCTGAATTGGATGGTTCGACACTAGAGGCATCTAAACGCAAATGGTGAGTAGCTCTTCATAAGACTCAAATCAGTTAGTTAAACTAAATGGACCTAAAATAAGCTAATGATAAGTTGAATAATCTAAGGAAATGGTGTCCTGAGCTGCTGTGACTTGCAGCAGACTAACAGGCTATGGGGGATAATTTGGAGGCAATTTTGAGTGACCAAATAAGCTATGAAACCAAAAATAAGCTGAAACAGATTAACATTAGACTACAAACTACTTGTATAATCAAAATCAGATCCTAACTCTAATTCTAACCTACCTAGAATTAAGATAAAAAAGGGAGTTGTGGGCAGCTTTGGAACTGCTGCACAGATTTTTTTTTCATACTATTCTAAAGCAAATTTTGCAACTTAAGACTACTTGGAATGCTAAAATAAACTGAATTAACATTCAACTACAACTATTTGGAGACCCATCATGGGTCAAAACTGATTTTTGACCCAAATCACATGCTAATCCAAACACCCCTTTAGAGGGTCAAATAAGCTTTTTTGGTTTTTTAAAAAACTGTCATAAGCCAAACTTTATAAAGTTTTTGATGAAAACACTTTTCCTATAACTAAACAAGAATTAAACCGTTTCAAAGCCAAGCTAAACTCTTAAACATAAGATGGAACATGAACACAAATAAAGACAGTTGTAAAGAACATAAAAATTAAAACTTCATAAACTTGAATCATAAGTACAGAAATGGTGAGAGCATTAGGTTTCAAAACAAGCATCCAAGTGAAGGGATTTATACAGTTAGATAGGATGTGTTTTTGAATAATTCAGTCATGGTGGTTTCTCGTCATAGACTCCATCACCCTTGCATTCAGGTCATCAAGACCACCATCATCTCAGCTAAGCTTTGCAAGAGGGAGTCCACCAAGAAATTCCACAACTCTAAGATCAAGTTACCATTGGTCTTCAAGAAGGTCAACCACCAACCAGGAAGCTCAAGACCACATACAAGGCTTCTAGGCCTAATTTTTGTGTTTAAGTGGTATCTATTATTATGATGTTTGTTGGTTTTCATCACTAAGTATCGAGTTACTGAAAATTTTCATTGTTGTTTTGAAACATGGTTATTTCTAAATGTTGGATCTTTTGATGGTTTTAGAAATCTTGGATATATGAGATTTTTTATGTTGCCTTGATGATTATAGAGTATGCTATTATTAGGATATGCTCACTATTGTTACAGAATCTTCAATTTTGTGCTTTTTGCTTAACTATGAACTTTTGTTACCAAAGGCGCCATTAGGTTCTCTGATAAAACTTTTTCCTGAAAAAACTAAAGACTGCTGGCAATCTTAATGTTGATGCATGGACTGAAGTTTATAACTGTAATGAAAGTATTTAATGTGGCAAGTCTGACTAACGAGTGCACCACCACGAAATCAGTGTATTTTACACACTGCTCATCATAGAGGATATTCATCACTGATTTATTGACCGAAGAGCCAGAGAAGCTTGCGGTCCCATTTGCTTGCAGACATGTATGTGACATTTTTTAGTAGACATAATGCACGTCATGGTCAAATCACAAATGAACACCCAAGGGACAAATGGGGCTTCATATGGATGGCAACATCAGTGGCGAGGGAATCATCCAGGTACCGAATTCGACCGGTTTCAGCCAGTATCAAAATATGTGATACATCATATGCCTGTGCAATTTAAAAAAAAACGGATAATAAGTGCTGAGAGTCAACCCGACTCATTTGGTTCCCTGTAAAAAGTGGTCTTTTTAACCCGTTACACGAGCTTTACAGTTAATATTAGCGGCTTCTGGTATTTTTTTTTAATTTAGTTTATGGACTTAAGTAAGCAATAAGCTCACAAGGCAATAAAAAAGTTTGAACTTATGAGCTTATAAGCTTGAACAAAAACCATTAGAAATAAGTTAATCCAACCACCCCATTAGCAGTTTATATATCCAAATTACTCCCTTTGACCACATAAAGCAAATGTAATGCAATGTGAAATGGCCACAATTGAAGCTTCCTATAAACAAGTTTAATCCAAGATTTGAATTACAACCATACACGTTCTTCTTAAGAATAAATTGGTACCTTTTAACTATTCAATAATTAATGACGGTTAATTAATTTTATTGTTAACGAATAAAAGAAAAAAAAATCACTCTTTATTGTTATACGTACTCATTAGATTGTACAACACTTGATAACAAAGATGCATTCGGGATATGTGTATTTTAAATCTTACTTAAATGCGGTATAGAAAAGTGAGTTTAATAATAATGCCTTGGCAATTTCATTTATGTAACTTTAAAGTATTCTATACCCTCTAACCGGCTACCTTCATGTGCAAATTTATTTGTAAAATGTGTAATCTCCATTTGTGTATACGCATATGTTGCTTTTAGTGACTTCTTTCGTAATATACAAGTCATTTACTTATTACATTTACTAGGATGAGTATGTGACTGCAGTTACCCTCTTGAATTAGATGTTTTAAAACAACAAACCTAATTTCATGTAAGAAATAGAAAAATAATGATTGATGAATGTAAGATTTAATGTATTCTTATAGTATTCATGAATGTAAGATTTAAAGTAGCACTTTTTTATGTTCATCTTCTTCTTATTTAATGTATTCTTATAGTATTGATGAATGTAAGATTTTTCATTTAACTAAAAAACATGACCATTTATGACATTCGGAGGGGAGGCACAGTCGAAAAACTACAATGGGCTTGAACTTAACAAAAAATATAAGTGCCACGTATGAGATTGAGAAGTTTAAAAAAAGTAGAAAACAACTTTAAAATAACTTTTTAAACTCATTCATTAGCCATGATTAACCTTCGAGTGTCTTACATTTAAATGGGCAAGCTTAAGTTAATGTGTGTTTGCAAATGCGATCGTTTATGATATTTTCTTTTTATGTATTTCATTTAGAGGGTACCTAGATTTGTGCCTAATATTGATATGTCTATCAGCGTGTTTTGAAATCAAACGATATTAATGACGTTGGTCGCGTTAAAAGACTTTTGGTAATAAAAAAAATGTTTCTTTATGTATAGTTTAAAGCCATTATTAATATTGTGGTTATTTTAATTGAGTCGATATATGAACATGTTATCTTATGATAGAACCTGGTATCTCCAACCCAAAAGATTTTTAAGGTGATAATTTTTATTATTGATGATAAAAGACATTGCATAATAATTGTTTTAAGTTTCTTTACAGTTTATTTGTGTTGATCAAAACTATAAAAATGAAGATAAATTTAAAACTCAATCCATCCATATAATCATAAGGCTCGCCCACCCATCGGACGTGCTATGCTAATACAAACGTTGTGTATAAAAAAGCGTAATTTCGCATTTGAGTTTAAATCATATATTACGTTGTTGCAAAGACATTGTAACAAACACAAACAATTTGACAAACAATGGTACTATTCTTTTAAAATTCTTTATATAATAAAAAAAAATTTAACACCATTATTTAGCTAAAACAAAAAAAAAAATAAACGATAATTATAAGTCAACTAATCTACCTAATCTTTAGTATATATTTGTTCTACTAAAACCTAAAAATAAAAACCACAAGTCATACCCGTCCATCGGACGGGTTTTGACACTAGTATATATATATATATATATATATATATATATATATATATATATATATATATATATATATATATATATATATATATATATATATATATATATATATATAAATATATATATATATAGGGAATATATTAGCTACAATTAATTGTAGCCAATTGGCTACAATTTTGTACTAAAAATGTGGGTCCTTGATTATTTTTGTGGGTCCTGATTCTTTTCTGTGGGTCCCTGAATCATTGCTAGTGTATTTTTAATGAAGGATTGTAGCCAATTGGCTACAAAAATTGTAGCCAAGATATCCTCATATATATATATATATATATATATATATATATATATATATATATATATATATATATATATATACATATTATACTTTGGCGTAAGTTGTATTTCGAGTCTGTGATCTTCAAACCACCACACGAATGATGATACTAAACTTTTCTTACGAATTATGACAATAAACTCTTATAATTATTAATACGAGTATTCCACGATAACTAAAACACTTATCTTTTGAAAACTTATTTACTTTACGAGACGCATTATGAGATAAACCATATACTACCAGGTTGTGCCAATGATGTACCGTTGTGTCGGTACTCTTGTATCACTGTGCGTTACTCCTTTGTGATACTACTGTGTTACATTTTTTGATGCTAGTCGTGTTAGTTGTGATTCTTGTATTTCTTCGGACTATGGTGAGTTTCACAGCCCCATTTTACTGTTTTACTCTTTTTGGGGTGAAAAGCATGCTATGATTACTTAAAACTAAATTGGTTGTGTATTCATGAAATTATGGATTTACTGAACTAATTTAATCTTCTGAGCTATGGTCTGCTATACTGTGCAAACTGATATGTATGCTTATGCCTGGCGCCTGAGAACAACTGTAAAAGTCCCCTGGTACTACACTACTTATTAATTCACTCCCACTGTACGGGACGAGCCGTTGATATATATGGATAGCGCTATTTAGGGGTAGAGCCATCCCCTCACTCCACTATCCGGAGTGCATAATATCACCTTCTCATGCTAGGTTAGAGCATGTTGCACGTAGGGGCAAGTTACGGCTGAATCGGCTTAAGTAGTGAAACCTTTAAGGCATGAACACGCCGCATACATAATGGACCCTTTCGAAACTTTGACAACCAATTGATCTTACTATTTTGGAAACTACTTGGTATATTAAAACCTGTGAACTCACCAACCTTTGTGTTGACACTTTAGCATGTCTTTTCAGGATTACAGGCGATAGCTAAACTTGGGAGGCGCTTGGGCATTGGCATGGCATGATCATAGAAGACTCTGATATAATTAGGGGACCACTTAAATTCTTTTTATGGGCCTACATTCTACATTATACATTTTAAAAGATGTAAACATAAATCTTTATAAAATAAGATTTCTCAAGTTAAACCGTTGTTCTATACATTGTGTTGTGATATCAATCGAGTAATACCCCGGTAACAGTTACTTCCGCTGCAAACCATTATTTTGGGGTGTTACACCCGACCATAGTTACGGCGTAATCTAATAATGAGGTTACGTCGTAACTTAATTATCCTCCAAACTCAACTCTCGTAGTGATGATTACGGCGTAACCTTAAGAATAGTTACACCGTAATTCTAAGCTCCATCGTAAACTTACTAATTGGTTACGCCGTAACTTAATTATCCTCCAAACTCAAGTCTCGTAGTGCTGGTTACGTCGTAATTCATGTTTGGAGGTTACGGCGTAGTTGATGGAGGCGCGAAATTCCACATGACCTAGATAGTTACGGCGTAACTTAAGTTGATAGTTACGCCGTAACTGCTGTCGACTTGGTCTTCATAAACGCAATTGATATGCGTACAACACGCGTTCGGGGTCAAAGGAACTTCCTTTTCGTCGAGCAAGTTTTTCAACACCCTAGGCAGTGAACCAAATCGTTGTAGTGTAGTATTAGGGTAAGCCTCGGGAATTGATATCGTTCTCTAGGGGAATAGGAATGCTAGTGAGAAATTACTACGCTAACGTTGGGGTTGAGGAAGATTATTTTTTTATCTTTTTTATATTTTTTTTTAGAAAATTGAAAGGTACGAATCTCGGGGTATTGGATTTGGGGGGTTGGTATTTCTACCGATTACTCTATCATTGTCTAATCTAATTAACTAAGCTAAGGGGTAGTCTATGTCTAATTGATGTGTGCTCGTATGATGATTAAAAATGTGTTTACCTAGATGCTATTACTCCCTAGTTATCTCCTGTTGATGGTTGAATTGTCATGTCTTTATTCTTAACGCGTTGTGTCTTCTAAGGTCGTAGGGTATGCGTTTTTTTCTAACTCTTTGAGACTACCTTAAGGTTATTGCCTACGAAATCTGTAGGATTAATAAACTATCTCTAAGGTTATCTTTGGATGTTTAGACTGCAATAACTCTAGGTGATTATAAACTAATGTTCACAAAGACTACTCAAGCATTAAAAACACAACGAATGACCTATCGCAATACTAGGTCAATCACAATTAAGATAAGAGACAACCAATCAATATTCAATACCTAGGTTTCACAGATCTAAGCAAACACACAAGTAAATTAGCCAGACATGGAAAACATGCAAGCATACACACAAACAATTGAAGACATAAATGAATTAATGAAGTAAATCACTTAACTTGTTGTAAAATAGGGTATGGAACCCTAAGATACTGCCAAAGACAGCCAAGGTTCGGTTTAGATTTTACTCCACAAAACTACCTCCCTAAAATTCTGAAAATCCGAATTCTATATATAGAGTTACAATATGCGACGGCATCACTCTATGGTTGTGACGCCGTCGGTTTCATCTTCTGACGCCGTCGGGATCCAAATCTAGGCCGTCTGAGTTGTGACGCCCTACTCTTTTAAACCTGATGCCGTCAAGTGCAAAATAGCAATTTGCTCTCTGAGTCGTCTCAAGGTGTGTTGCGACGGCGTCGCTATTACGCTGTGACGCCGTCAGCTTCTGCTCCAGCAGCTTGAGTGTCTTGATTCTTGACTTTGGCCATTTTCTTCATATATTCGTGGCCTTTTCGTCCGAATAAGTGTCATTCCAGCAATTTGCCTTCAAGAGACCTAAAAAGTGAAAAGGAACGAAATTAAGTAGCAACGGATACAAAAGTGATCAATTAAGGGCTTAAATGACCCCTCAAAAGTGTACCTTTTAAATCCTTATCAAATATCCTACACACTTGGTATTTGCTTGTCCTTAAGCAAATGTGCTTTTAGCCAATTAATTTATAAGTTAGGGGTCATGAAGCATTAGTTTAGAACAATTTACAACACGTATAAGCCCCGCAAAAGTCATAACAAGCACGGAAATTACATACTAGCACCTCACAAGTGGTGTTTGGATACTCTCATCTCTCGGGTGTATATGAAATATATCAAGTTGGAAATGGAAGATGTACACTCATTAACCCGTCCTAGTACGTAGATTACCATAAGCTTGAGACTAAATCAAACCTCCATCGCTTTTGGCATAAGTACCTAGGAAAAACTATCCAAGAGGTCTTTTAAAGGGTTGTAACGTTAGGCTTACGGTAGGGAAACAAAGGGTTTGGTGGGATAGGCGATTTAGTGGTGGCAAGTCAAAAATCTTTATGTTACAAGCATGAGAAGAATGGCGTTGCTAAGCCAAGACTCGACACTCTAAACTCTAGATAAATTTGAAATAAACAAACATAAATTTAAAGATAGATGTAGGATGGTAGCCCGTATGTTTTATTTTATTTTTTATTTTTATTATTTTTTTTCATACACTTTTACTATACCATCCTCTACGATAACATCAAAATAATAGGGATTTATAGGCACATCCCTACACTTGAGTTTTTATTACTCTAACACTAATTTGACCCGAATTGAAAAGATCAAAACACTTGGAGCACATTATTACGTAAATAAAGGGAATTTGAATTTAACGTTCCTTCCCGTCATTTCATAAAATTTAACTTTCCCATGAGTCCAATCGTCCCAAACTGTGCACAAAGGATATGACTCGACTTAGCACTTATGCAGCAACTAGATAATTGAACTAAGGTTTAGTGTGAACAATAATGCACTAAAAGTGAGTGCATACAAGGTAGGCTAAGGCGATTTGGGTTTTGGGGGTGGATTGTAAACAATGCTCTTCATTGATATTCCGGAAAACAGAAACATCACGAAACCGCGAAAAGGATAGGCTCTGAGGGGTTGACTAAGGTTATCGTGTACTAAAGATGAGTGCAACGCAAGAGTGTGGGGGAATTACTCAACCGATGTGGAAGAAGTAATTATAATACGGGTATCAAACAAGGGTTATCCTAATGCCTCTTATCATTTAGTTATTCCTAACTACACAAATGTAGTCTCACTAGCGATCTCGGAATGCATCACAAAACAAGTTCTAGAATCTATTATACTACCGATATACTCTCGAAGCATTAAAGTGGAATGATTTAATTCCTACAAATCTAAGGGTGATCCTCACATTTTTGGTGGAATTTCATGGTAAAGGGTTTTTGTTCTAGTCATATAACTTCCTATCCATGAGACGCTTTATTAAGACTAATGGCCCACTCCTACATGTCATGAAAAATTTTAAATTTGGTGCCAAAATTACCCTAACCGATATTTCTCATGGTTTATTAAACAATTGAAATTGGACAAGGCAAATAGTCAAGGATAAGCATAGTTTCAAAGTTCCCGTTTTATTTTCCCCCCTACACTTAAACTGAACATTGTCCCCAATGTTCCCCGAAAGTATCAAAGTTATGATAATGGAAGGTAATTAAAAATGAAAGAAACTAATACTCCCTTGATTAGCTCGGTAGGATCCGTGTGAAGTAGTGGTTAAATCCTTCTTCAAGAAGAATGTATGCGTGAAAAGCTCCATCCAATCTTATGTATCTTCTTCTTGATAAATAAAACCTGCACACTTAAAGAAAATAAACAAAACCTTCGTGTAAAATCGGCGGTAACACTATATATATATGACTCTACTAAACTAGGATATAATGCTTGTGGAATGGATGTTTACAGATTTTCTGGAAAATTAAGACCTGAAAAATTCCAAAAATTTATAGGTAGCATAGAAAACGAGAAAAAGTTAGAAGCTGTTTCTACTCCTCCTGACGGCGTCAGGTTGCGACCCTGACGCCGTCAGGTTATCCTGACAGAAACTGGTCTTCGATTTTCTGGAAAAAATTATGGAAAATTTATATCTTTAGAATCTGGAAAAATTTCCTGCAAAACATCCATTATGACTCGATACAAGCATTTGACTCAAACAAACACACATGTATATCTTTTTAATAATCGTAATTCTCATGTTCACGTTCTTTTTGAAAACGTGTGTAATCCTCCCTACACTTATCTCTTTTGTAAAATACCTTTATATATAATTAAGACGAGGTTAAAGACAAAATAAAGCATTTTTACAAACAAGCAAACAATTAAGCATGGGTTGCCTCCCACGAAGCGCTTTTCTTTATTTATGAGTCTTGTAGCTAGACTCGAAGTCTTGCCCCTACGTACCTATATAAGTAAGCTTATCCTCAAGAATGTCATAAGGATCAAACTTATCATTTAAGTTCCTAGTGGTACGCTTAGTTCGGTATGCCTTTTCAAACTTCTCTCCATCGGGGTCATAGATCGTTATCCTAATGTGCCACTCTCCATTACCATCACTAGGTGGTCTATCCCAATTCCACTTATGCTTAGGCTTATCGCTCTTAACTTTCCACTTAATCATGACAAGGTTGACGGGAAAGCTTCCTAGGAACTCGGTCATCTTCCTAAACACTAAGGCGTCCTCGAACGGGTTCACTTCCATGTCATTAGCCAATTCTTTTTCATGAAAAGTTGCTTTACTAGCAAAGGCTTCATCTAGATAGAAATGTTGTTGAGGACCTATGAAGTCTTTATTAATCCAAGGTCCATATCTAGATGGCGTTCTATCCAACCTAATCTCATGGGGGATCTCTTCTTCCTTGTAGTAAATATGCTTTTTGACATCGTAAATTGACCTAGCACTCCCTTCTCCTACCACTATTTTAGACATCTTACAATCAATGATGGCACTAGCGGTAGCTAAGAATCCCTTCCTACTAACAATGGGCATGTCGGGTCCGTATCATGTCTAGCACATGGAAATCCGCCCAAAGAGTCAATTCTCCTACGTGTACTACCATGTCTTTTATTATCCCTACCGGATATGCAATACTACCGTCTGCTAGACCTAAGATAGTTTCCGTTGGTTCTATCTTACCAAAGTTAAGGCTTCTATGGAGGGACAACGGAACAAGATTGATGCGTGATCCTAAGTCGGCTAGAGCATCGAGAGGTTTGGAGGTTCCAAGCCTACACGGAAGAGTGAATAGCCCAGGATTGTCTAACTTCTTAGGTAAATTGTTTTGCACAAACGCGGACCCATGTTTTCCAAGTTTTAGTTCTCGCTCATATTTTTCTTTTAAAGCATTATAATAAGGTGCATGAGCTAAGACTTCAAGAACCGGTTTTTTTGATGGAGTTCCTTGTACTCCCCTCTCTAGGTAGTTTGGTTCTTGGTTGACGGGTTTCTCAAGAGTGGGTTGTACCCTTGCGGGGCCTTGTACCGTACTCATTTGGGATCGCTTATAACCCTTGTTAATAGCATTTACCGAGTGGACCGTTGGGTGTGAGGGGCATGGATGTGCACTCTCCCATGGTGAGCAAGAACATGAAGTCGATGAAATCGAATTCACTTTTGGGTTCTTTATAGTATCACTTGGGAGTGCTCTAATTTCCTGGTCATTGAAGGCTTTTAAGAGGGCGTCAAGGTTGTTTGTCATCTCGCCTTGTCGTTGCTTGAAATCAGCTTCAAGCTTAGTCAATCGAGTTTTTTGAAATGACATGAATCTAGACATAATTGCCTCAAGACTAGTGGGGTTCCCGGTGTTTGGAGGGTTGAACCTATTAGGTGGACTTGATGAGCTTTGGGGTGGGTTTGAATTTTGATTCCACTTAAGGTTAGGGTGATTCCTCCATGAGGGTTATGGAGTTTCCTAAGTTGTTTTGTTCGGGCTTGAAAGTGTACAACTTCTCTCCCGCTCCGTCGGTACGCGTGGAGGCGTAGTCCGCAAAAGCTTGTTCTGGGAGTTTTGTACAATCACGAGTGTCGTGGGGACCACTACACAACTCACAAGGTAGAGTGATTTTGTTCACTTGATGTGTAGACTTAGGATTTTTGTAGGAGCTCATTAGGAATTTAAATTGATCTTCAAGCTCGAGCATCCTACGGTCGGAAGGTTGTGAGTCAATGGGAGGCTAGGAGATTGCCTTTACGGTTTTGGGCAACTCACGAGGGTCATTCCCACTTTCGTTGTCATAGAGAGCAAGGTCCTCTATTATACCCCACGATTCTTCCGCAGTGAGATCACTAAGTTTACCACCGGCCGCTTGGTCAATGGATCGCTTAGTTGGGAAATTGACATGATCATAACAGAGTTGGACTTGAAGCCAAAGATCAATGCCGTGATGATGGACTCTATGGAGTAAGTCCTTAAATCGAGTCCATGCTTCGAAGAGAGATTCACCTTGACGTTGTTGGAACATCGAGATTTCATTCCTAAGCTTAGTAGTTCTCCCCGATGGGAAAAATTGGGCAAGGAAACGAGAGGTGAGATCATCCCAACTTAAGATGGAGCCGGCGGGAAGTCGCCCAAGCCAATTACTAGTGATTGTACAATAAATCGTACGGCCAGGACTTCGATGGTGATCGAAGGGTATGAGGGGTGATATGCTTGCACCAAACTTGTAGCCAATTTGCAATAAGAAATAGTAGACACTTCGTTAAATGATTGCGCAGGGGTTGGGCCATGCGAACCACCTCCGGTGTGAGAGTAAGTATGTGATATGTGTTGTAAATAATATGGAGTATGTGAAATACTGTGTTGAGTGAACATACCATTGAAATGACTCGTCCAACCTATTTATAGGTGAAGAAAATAGCTTAGAGAGTGTTAGCACACGTTTAGGAGATCATGGGGGCATCCCCTGATTTGTGGTAACCGCTAGGGCTTCATCCCCACTATCTCACACTTGGCGGGGAAGCTAAGGAAATAGTGGGAACGTGGGGGAAGACCAAGTCAAGTTCTCTTTGTCTTGGAGCCTTCAAGAGAAGACACCGAAGGGCATAGGCCTTCGGCTGGCGAATTCCCAACTGGTAACCATGTCAATGATGAATGGTTTTACGCCACCAATGACTTATGAAGAAAGACTTGGGTCTTCGTAATGCAAATTCGACTGAGGCCGAAGGGGGGGTCCTTCGACCTGATCGGAGGGTACGGCATCAAGCCCCCCAGTCGAAAGTGATATGTACGAACAAGAAATATTGCTTATGACTCAGAAATAGAAACGAAACCTCCCCTTCGTCACAAAAAACGAACGAAGATGAAAAGTCTTGCAACCATTGACCGTAATTAATGAATACACTTATCCAAACCACCCCCTTTTCCTTGGTAAAATAAAACGTCATTTCAAAATTTAAAAAAGGGTTTGAAATCTGGTGGTAAGGGGATAAGTCAGGACACGTGTAGGGCCGAGATCTAACATATGTGAGGGTATATGAAGTTAAAAACAGTAAAACCCTAACATTATTTTATCTCACGCCCAAGTTTTCACCTACTAAAACCTCTTTCGATCAAACAAGGTAAAGTATTCCTTTGTATATGTTTTCAAATACTTTATTGTGGATTTTAGAAGGATCAATGTCTACAAATAAGAAATTTGTAATCAAACAACAAGGTTGCACCTTAACAAGGGAGGAGCTCAAAGCGTTCCTCACCGATTACCCAATTCCCAAAGAGCATAAAATCATGTTACCTAGTAGAAATCAAGGGATTTTTTATGCCCCAGAAAACTATGTAGGCTTATACACCCATGCATTCACCACCTCCAACCTTAGGATACCCTTGCATCCTTTGATTTTAGAACTCCTCCAGTACTATGAGGTACACATATCTAGGTTTAACCCGTTTGGCCTAGCCAGCTTACCATACATTGTGATGTATAAAGCTTATGGGTTTGAACCATCATTAACTGTGCTTAGGGGTTTTCTAAATTTATACCCTGGAGGAGATTGGTTGACCTTGGCTAAGAGGGGTGAAAGGGATGTGCCCATTCTCATAGATAGGCCGTTTACAAACATCCGTCCTGAAAGGCAAATTGTTTTACATCCAAAACACCATTATCCCTCTGACTTTCCCTGCATTGTTAAACCCAGAGTTTCAATATGATGAAAAAAGGTTCAATGATCCCTTGCCCTATACTGTGAGGAGGAATCCTTTGTATCAGCGTTTGGCTCGTCATCCAGCTGATTGCCAAACATTCCCTTAGCTAATTCTTTTCATGGCTGGCCTTGCTGAAAGATGGGAGGGATCTCCTTTGGTACCTGAGATAATTTGTGATGGAGAAAGTATGTATTTTTTTGATTGAAATAAGAGATAAAAACTTATCTTTCTGATATTTATCTTATTTGCTCCTTCGTGCAGAAATGTCATTCAGAAACTTTGTGGTAGCTGGTGGTGCAAATGAGGTCAGCTTCATCCCGAAGAATCCCCAGGAGACAAGCTATGGTGTGGGTTCTCCATCAGTGTCGATAAACAACAATGATGTGGATGCTCAGCCCATCGAACCTGTTTCCTCTGCTCCTCCTTCAAGGGAACCCATAGATGTTGAAGACCAACTTATGGAGAATGTTGCAGATTCTGACGAACCAGTCTCCGAAGGGCAGTTGGCCATCGTAGGACCCTCCGGCATTGGCGAGAGGGTCAGAAGCAGGAAAGGTACCAGCGCCAAAGCTGTGAAATCCGATTCGAATAGGAAGCTTATCCTGCCTACTCCTCCCTCTCGAACTACCCAGCAAAAGAGTACCCAAGTATAACAACCCGTAAATTTTCCTACTGATTTTTCGCGGCTAGATTTTTTTTTCTTTCTTTTCGATCTATAATCGTGACCAGTTACAGTTAAAATATAAAACATAAACTAGCATGTGACACACGGTAACTGTACACTCATATTTAAATGATAAATGATAATTTATTATTACTATGCCTATTCATTAAGCATGCATAAGCTTTGCTTGGTCATTTGAGTAGATAACTCGCATACAGTAGCCTATTGCAGTTTCTTTGCATTCATTTCATAATATGAATATTGTGTTATTGTCTTATGATTAAAATTGTAAGACGAGAGGTTATCTCGTTTTCCACTGAGATCGACACCGCACGCGTACCGACACTATAATAAAGGCAAATAAAACATATGATGAATCCCCAAAATAGAAAATGTTACCAATATAATATCACTTTAGAAACGTATTTAGAAACCATTGGATGATAAAATTTATCGAATCATAGATAAGTCACAGTATAAATTCCGCGAGGCACAAAATACACAATACAATGTAATCTACTTACAATAATTGTCCAACAAACATTTATCCATACTAATAATACCCAATACAATAAAATACATAATACAAACTTATAAAAATATAACCATATACCCAATACATTAAAATACTACCTACAATACTAAAAAAATAAATATTACACTTAGTTTAAATAAAATTTTTGTCTTTCCCCTCTTTTGTTTTACCCCACCCACGCATGCACTCTAAAAACAAAGAAAAGAGAGACAAATTCCACAGTTTCCCAAAAATCATTCATCTCTCCGTTTCTTCTCTAGTTATTCGACTAAGTCAAAAGCAGGAAACCCAAACGAAGATGTATTCCATCCATCTTTCTTCTTCCCCATAACCACACTCTAAAGTGTGAAATAAATTGTCTCCTCCTTTTGTTTCCTGTCACCAAGCCGCACGCCAAGGCACAAGGTCAAAGTCTTGAGACCTACCACTAGATGAAGGACCTATCATCTCCATTTTCTTTTCTTTCCATAGGTAATCACGAGGGCTTGTCTAGTTATGAGGAGGGATAGCAATGTTTGCTAAAATTGGTATCTCATCACAACCCATGAAGAAAGGTGAGTCAAACAACTCCTTGTGCTACTCTTTCTTATAGTTGCCGACCCACAAGGGATTCCACACTCCTATCACAAGATCAGTAACAAACAAATTGTAGGTGACTATAATCATAAAGTTTCTTATTGAAACTCTTGTTGAGGAACTCTTGTTCGGGTCAAAGACGTCCATTTCGCTCGGGTCGGAGATTTTAAGCCGGGTTTCTTAGTTCATTTCCTTGTTTGAGCCATCGCTAAGGTTCCAAAAGGTTACTTTGATCCTATCTTTTGATACCAGTGTGTAAATTATTCATGTAAATACACTAGTTAATGTCAATGACAACTTTTATTTTAGTTCTTGTTGTTAGTAATTAAATTCGAATATGGTAGAAAATTAAAGAAATGTGGAATAGGTGAATGTTGTTATGGAGTCTTATACATTTTGTCTTGTAATCTTTCTGTCGAAACAATTGAATCCACACGTTGGGAAATTGGTTTATAAAAATTTATTAGTAGCGATGATAAGTAGGAACTTGATGTGTTAAGGCCACTTTGTTTAGTGGTCATAAACCTGGCAGTAAGATTAACCATCCTACCCATGTGCATCGAATCTGGGAGATTAAAAGGGTTGTGGCATTTTTGCCTAGCCTTCAAAAACTGGTGTTGTGATAATAAAAACCGGAAGTTAAGTCGACCCGAATACTTAGTAGTATATGAGCTTTGAGCTCTACTTGTCAAACCTACCTTAAGTTTAGAGTATGTCGCATTAGAGTGAATTGTGTCTACTTTTCCTTATGGGACGAAAAGTATCACCGTGGTTCTCACCATAGTAGCATAAGCTTGATCTACTAAAATGGTTATAATGGGTGTGTTGGTTTCGTTAGGAGTCAAGACCCACAACAGGGGTAGGTCGTGGTTGTTTTCCTTCGATTCACACATGGTTACCAAACACGACAAAAAGAATCTTGTGAGTGTTAGTAACACATGTGCCAGCCACAAGTAGCAAGGGAAAACACCCACGAAGGATGTTTACTTCCTGCTGTACACATAAGATCACAAGGGTGGTTGTGTGCATCTACCATGTATCCATCTTGCTTGTTTGCGACCCCAAAAACTCATGCTAGAAAACCCGATTGGCTGTAGAAATCTTGCTGTCGAAGTACCTTCAATTGCCACGATTGTGTTGAGTCATGTCGAAGTTTCAAATACTTGAATAATAATACTTGTGTCTAAAAATGACCCCAAATCATATCAGTAGTATAAATCATACTTCAGATATTCCTAAACCACAATTTGGCTAATGAGTGGCATTGGGCCACGACCCATGTCTCGAGTCCAAACAAATTGTGTCAAACTCTCACGTCAGATGAGATCATATTAGTACTAAAAGCCGGATAATGTAATGTGACGTCTAAAAAAAAATTTGTGACAATCTATTTCTGTAAAAACCTTGGGCCGCAGCTCACATTAAAATTTATGAAGATGTGTAGCTCAATCATAAAACCAAGTGTAAATATTATAAGGAATGTAAATATAATTGTGTCAACAAGTTAAACTAGTGTAAGGATTTTAATATAAGAAACAAGTGCTTAAGACCTGATTCGCATAATAAAGTTTACGTCAACATCTTAACGTCAATATGTTCAATTAGACATAGTTATGTCAAGTAAACTATTAGTCGTAAATAACAAATGTTACGAACAACTTTTGATAAATAAATAGAAACTACTATATCATTTTATCATTCATTAAATTAAGAGTCTCCAAATTTTAACGACTATTTTCTAAAGACAATTAGAAAATAAATCAACTAATATGTGATTTTGACAATGCTAATATGTGTCAATATAAATAAGTATATATACATTTATATACTTATTAGTAGAATATCGAAATTATTTTACAAACCAAATTTTGGATTTTAATATCGCCATCATGCCAACATGAAAAGTATATATACTTTTGTATACTTACTAGTAAAAACACTTAATCATTTTTACAAACTAAAGTTTAGTTTTATTACAATTATAAGAACAATTGAACTATTTTAAGTAAGTGATACTTAAAACAATGAACTAAAACATTGCCCTCCTTATTTAGGTCGCGTGTCGGTGCCGCTTTACAACAATCACTAAATCCTACTTTTGGATTGCGCATTTGCTAAGGTGAGTTTATAGCCCCACTTTTACTTTTATTACTTGCTTTATAAAACTATGGGGTGAGAAACATGCAAAACTCTTTTCGGACCTGAAACTGAAAACAATATTACGTGAAACAACCTTGAATCCCAACTATGCTACCGTTAGTTCCCTTTGGGGAGGCGCGATTGTTATGAATAGATCTATTGGGGATGACACCCCCGTTCGAGTTTGACCAGATAGGCAAACGTCGAACGTATACCATATCGTATTGATTGAGTGTACTGGAAATACACTTGCTGGGCTTTTGTTTATCATGCTTCTAGATGCATGCACACTGTCGTAGTTTCGGTCGCATGAACTTGGCACTAGAGTAATAGCCTTTTTGCATATAGTATCATTCACGGAGATGCTATATGTACAACTATGGTCCAACTTGAATGTTTTAAATTAAACCTATGAACTCACCAACCTTTGTGTTGACATTTTAGCATGTTTTTCTCAGGTTTACTTCTTGGCGTGGGCAATGACAATGGCATTCATTGAAGACTGACATCCGAAGTGTTTCCAAACATTTTAATACAACTTTTAATGGGACAACATATATTTTTATGGGCTTAACTTCCGCACTTTGAAACAATGATGTAAAACTATTTCTTAAATAAATCTATATTTTGAAAATGGAATATAATTTCCATTCTTTATTACCTTGTGTTGTGTATATTGATTTAGTAGCACCCCATGACCCGAACGCTTCCGCTGTGAAATTTTGGGGGTGTTATAGATTGGTATCAGAGCCAGGTTATAGAGAATTAGGTATTTTTCAAAACCTAAACTATAACCACATTTCCTTAAAAACACTTTAACGCCGCCACAGCTGCCAATGTCTGCCATGCCTTGCCTACTGTTACACGATGTAGTCGTGCTATGTGCTACTATTGTATTTTAGGTTCGTATAAACTCTTATTTGAATTAAATTAATTATTTCTCAAAATCATTAAGTTTCTCAATTAACTCACATTTAAACTTTAAGACTGTTCTTGTTTGATTGTGTTGCGAAGTTTAAATGTGTATAAGCTCGCTCTCAGTCTATTTAAACTTTTAAGGCTGTTCTTGTTTGACTGGGTCAAGATTTAAATGAGATATATTGATATAACAAACTAATGAGATTAAGGAATAATTAATTTAAGGAGAGGCAGAGTAGATCGAATGCTTATGCCTGATATCTCTTTATGTTAAACTGTGTAACATGCCCACTATTACAATATCGCACTATGCTATGCCCCTAACTGCTTCTATGTTATTTCTTTATGTAACATACAACTACTTGCTTTATATCATTTTCGCACATATATTTAAACCACCTCTGTCACTGGTCACATCCTCTTATTTCACTCATAAGTCCTATCCTTCGTAACCTCATGCGACGTTAATCCTTCTATTCTGAAACTCAAGTATCATCTTTTCCTATATCGTAGAAGATGGCTAGGAGAAAGTCAACCAGAACCACCCGTGGCCAACCCGCCGCTACTCCTACTCCTGCACCTACTCCTGCCGGGGCTGCTGCAAACCCACCTGCTATTGATCAAGCTATGATTGATCAATTGTTCAATGAGCGTGTGGCAGCAGCGCTACTGC
>OU343216.1:10035379-10053074 GCA_910596185.1 Chrysanthemum makinoi | reverse complement strand
TTTGGCTAGTCCAAAGGGTACAACTTTGGTAAAGACACATCAAATCTATTGATAGCTGTAATGGTTTGCTCAAAATCATAGGGTTTGCAACTACCCATGCTTAATTGCTGAGTGTTGTATGGTCATCAATTCACCATGGTTTATTCCTATTTGGAATCCAAGAATTGACTAGACCACATGTATATGGCTTGTGGTAAAGGCAGTGGAATACCATATTTGGTTATCAGTTCACCAATTTTAAGAATTGACTAGTCCTGAGCAAACGGCTAAAGGTAAAGACATTTCAAATCCGTTCATGGTTGCTGGTTTGCTACTAAATCAGATGGTTATCAGCGTACCATAGTTTACGAACTTAAACATTTGGCTACTCCAGTAGTGATGGCTATTGGTAAAGAGACATCAAATCCATTATTTTCAATGATTCACCTCTCACAGGAGTTAACACACCTGGATGTGATGAGAATAGTTTGAAACTAATATGTTTTGATGTACATGTTGTCATTTGTTGCTGCAAAGATATGGAGTTTCAGAGTTTATTCATCAACGAGATGTTTTTGTTTTGATTCTTTGCTGATGATGTTCGAGTACAATCCTCTAGTGCTGCAAAATTTACAGATTTATCAAGAAACTGGAACTTAACCAAGTCAAATTCCAGTTTAGAGGAGGATTGTTGGGAATTATGTGAAGTACGAATTATGCTGTTATTTTAGCTGAATGGATTCTGCCGAAGTGTATGGATTCTGCCGAAGACATAGTTCTGCTGAAGAATAGTTTGTTTCTGCGGAAGTTGTTATTCCGTGTTTAGTATATTTAGTTTGGATATACATGAGCTTTATTAGGAAGTGATTGTGTATATCTTATTTAGTTTTATGTTTATACGTTTCTTGGGAAACGGTTTAGGGTTTTATTTTAGGGTTCCTTGTCTATAAAAGGAACACAATAGAATGAATTATTATTAGACGTTTACATATTATTAATATAACGATCCATAGAGGATCAAAGGGTTCTTAGTTATCTGTGTTTTATACTTGTGTTTATATTCCGCTAAAGAATACAAGTTGTAGAGATTTTCTTTTAGTTTGTTTGTGATTACACAAGCGATACTAACGATCTACGAAGCTCAAGATCTATTAAGGTCTATTAGTTTTCAACAGTATCAATTAAGTCTCTTGTAGTCTCAATCTGATATGGTCCTTCATCAATCGATTTGAGAATGTGGACCCCATTTTCCTTTCCAAGACAGTACAATCTGATTCTTTAAGCCCAAGAGTCATAGTCAGTTCTGTCAAGCATGGGTGGACGAGTATCTGAACCAGCTGCTTGAACATCCTCGGTGACAGTGGAGATGATTGTAGGTACGTTGATAGACATGTTTAAAGATTACACGGGATTGTATAACTCAATGATTAAACCGGGAAATAGATTCTTTCACGGGATTTTACTGAATCAAGAGAAAACCGTATTACACACAAAAGTCAACCAAGTCGCTAAGAATCCTTGAACCAAGTCGCTAAGCACTAAGTTGCTAAGTAATAACAAAACAAGTCGCTATGTTCCAAATCGCTAAGAATTTTGACAGCAAGTCACTATGCACCAAGTCGCTAAGGTCCAAATCGCTAACACCAAGTCGCTAAGAAACTTAAAGAACAAGTCGCTATCAAAACTGAAAGCAAGTCGCTACCTTACCAAGTCGCTACCCGTAGTGGAGAATCCACTAAGTGTACTGTTTGTCGGCTTGTCTCAAAAGGCAAGTCGCTATGACCAAGTCGCTACCAAAACTCACTACAACTCGCTACCTTTTACTGAAGCAAGTCGCTACCAAGAAATTCACTCCGAGAGCCAAGTCGCTACCAAGAAAAACTTTAATAACACACTTTTCAATCCAAAACAAGCTCAACCACAGTGATTCAAGCTTACCAAATCAAAACCCAAGCACATAAAATGATTCTAAACACAAAAGTACACCCAAAATTCAACCTTTAACACTAGAGATGAACCAAATGATGCAAAAACCACTAAACTTTTTCAAACTCAAAAACCATCTAAAAACCACTAGAAATCCAAGGATATGTAAGAGATGATCTAACCATGGCTCTTGATACCATTTGTAACATATTGGATTTCACATACACATCAAACCATAAACAAAGTAGGCATATAAGATGAGTTTTAGAGAGAGAAAGTTAGAGGTTTGGGAACTTTAGTGAGAGAAAGAAAAATCTTATTATGAGCTCCAACTCTCTACCTTGGGAGGTAGAGAGTATTTATAGTCTTACAATAAAACGCCACCTGACGGGCTGTGGATCAGGCATACAGTAGGTAAAGACCCGTCCGTCCTCCACGGTGTTACTTAACTAAATACTACTTAACATCAAATAACTACGACTACGAGCTTTCTAACGATTACATATACTTGAGGTGACCGACACTTTAACTACTGGATTTTCCAAATCCTAACATAAAACGACACAATTATAGTTCGTTTTCTATTATTATAACTGTTGAGCCATTAAGTAACACCCAACTTGAATTCCGCTGTGTATCACGGAATTGGGGGTGTTACAGATTGGTATCAGAGCCTTAGTTATAGAGAAACGGGTCTAATTGAGACCTAAACTATAACTACTTTTTCACAAAAACATTTTATAGCTTTTTGCTTTCCATGCCTTCCATCCTCCAGACGACTATGTGACTTCTAGGTAATTTATACTACGCAAACACTTTAGTATACTGATATATAATTCTAATCAATTTATACAAAATAAACATACCCGCATATGCCTATTCTAAGGTATTACAGCTTAATCACATTTTCCCAATCATGTACCTACTTCTACATTTTTTTTTCTAATTTAAGAAACCTTCCCAAGACATTGGGGATTACAAAAAATTTACCTCATATACCCATTAGTTTGAGTAATATGTTAAATTTCCTTGATTATCTTACTCTCGTCTCTAAAAGATGAGTGTAACACTCTTTCTTTACTCCTATAATATCTAAATATCCTTGTAACTTATCGGTTAAGTACAAATGTTGAGTCAAAAATTCTTAAGTAGGACGATTTACAATATCTTTATTTGAATGGATTGAGACACATTTTTATTTAAATAAAGAAATTATGAATCACCGAACCATAAGTTTATATTTCCTTATTTACATTGTTTGGGAAACCTCTCTATGTAAGAAATGAGTTATAAATAAGTAGGCTTATTTGTATCTGAAATGACATGAGTATGAACTCGAGATCACAAAAATCCTTACTAAGAAACAAACTGATTCATTATCTACAAAAGCTTAATTTCAACAACTTTCTCTACATTATCAAGTTCTCATCCGAAATATTCATTGTTAAAGGCAGTTTTCAACGTCAATAATTCGATTTTCACAAAACAAGTAATTTTCAAAACTAATCACAGTAACAAGATAAACCTTATAAGATATCAATCTTATTTCAAAAGCAAAACTTTGTAACAAGATAAATTGTTCGAAAACATCTCTGTTGTCAGCATTCCATAGATATCTACACTTTTTCCCAACACCACAATCAACACGGACTGAATCTCGGGACAAGATTCAATTTAAGGGGGTGAGACTGTAACCACCGGTAAAAATCTGCCTTTATATTAACTAATAATAATTCATTTTCTACGTATAATTTTTTTTTTATTATTTATTTATTTATTTATTTTATTTGGTTACAACACTAGATAATATGCTGCACTCACAAACTGCTCATTTGCATAGTTGATGTCTTTTGATATACACATTCTTATGTGACAATGGAAGTCTCACAACATCCCTTCTATGACTTACTTGAAACTTCCCGACATGGTCACCCATGCCAGTTGTGCCCTCACACGAGCACGCTTAACTATAGCTTGGTATAATGATTAGGCCACGAGACACGTGGTGTCTGGCATATATTATCCCTATACCACTAGCGTCATTTACAGCAGAATGCTTACTATATATATTAGGGTTTTCATAAAGCTTTAATTTATAATAATTTCGATATTATGTCATAAACCCTAAAGTGCAAACCTCTAAACTTAATGTATAAACTCACAAAGCATGAAACCCTAACTTTATAGTATTTCCCGGTTCAAACCCTAATTTACAAACTCTATGATTTTATGTGAATGAAATCACAAACTATAATTGAAAATATGCATGAAACTTGTATAAACCACCAAAGTACTAGTCTATCATGCACATGTACAGGTCTTACAAGCCAATGTATAAGTCATTAATGCATAGGAGCATACTACTAACATAAATCTCATTATAAACCTTGGTGTATTTATTTTGAAACACATTACACAAACCTTTCAACCACAAGCCCTAAAAATATCTTTTTTTTAAGTACAACATTCTAATGCCTAGAGTACAAGTGGGTAATGGACAAAGATTAAAAGTATATATAAATAACTCAAGACATACTTGTATAATAAGTAGACAAACTTACAAATTACCAAGCCAAACTAGAAACCCTAACTAAGTTACCTACATGTACAACACCTAAAGGCCTATGCACCATCTAATAAAGCTCATTTGATTACTTTCATTTGCCTTAGCTCAATCCTAACTAGGATGAAGTGTACATAACCAAGCTTACTACATGTTAAGATATGAGCCACAAAGGTTTTATTGGCTCTCCTTTGCACCACATCAACATGTTCTCACTTAAGTCAATCCTTGTATGGTGTGCTTGATTGAGCCCCTAATACCTCACGCCACCACCTTCACACCACCTCACCATTTTCCAGCCTTGGTCAAGAAGGAAACAAGTGTGAGGTGAGGACATGTTACACAACATCCTTTTTACCCTCAAACCATTCAACTTCTTACACCTACCAAAGTGGTGACATAAACTAACTTAAGGACCTAGATTTCTTCCTCTATATAAAGCAACACACATTCTTTTTTCTTTACCCATTATCATTCGACACAAACAACACCACCCACACTTATACCAACATTCTGATTTTCAGCTTATGAGGAAGTAAGGGGAGACTCATAGAAGGAGGGATAGAACTTTGCCACATTAGGAGTCACTTGCCTATATTACACTCCACCTCGAGGACTAGCATATTGTAAGTCTCTTAACCTTTCTAAATTTCTTAAACTCTTTTACTTATCACATGAACACAAACATGTTATAAAGAAAGAGTAAGGTCATAAGTCACATATTAGTTACTTTCTGATGTTAATAAGCAGAAACCAAGCGCCCCATATTGTGTAAAACGAGAGTAGACCGAAGTTATCTAAATTGGACAAGTTAAAAGGTTAATCTATCACATAAAATATTGAAATACCAACTCAAGAAACTCTAAAAATCGGAGGTATGTTTTTCTCTTCTTTTTCTGGTCTGCCTGTTCGCACCAACAGCCCCCAACGCACCCCTTTGGCCTTGACATTTAGGCTAGTAAACGAGCCCCTTAGACCTGGCCATTAAGACCTCTTAGACAACTCCTAGGATACTATAAAATGCCCCAATAACCTGGTCAAAAAGTCTAATTATCACATTTTATTTCTGTCCCTTTTCTCGTCACGAGTCACAAAAACCAAATCTCGAATCTGAAAACTACTCTTCTGTAACGAATATAAATCCCGTTTCCAGGCCCTTCTGGTCCGAATGAGGAAAAGTGTAAAGTACGAAACTTGTCCGGAACGACGTTTTCTTCAAAAACTCGGGTGCACGGGTCCAGAAAACGCACAAAGAAGTCTAACTTTAATAAAAATCCCAACAGTTGTTTTGATTATATAAAAACCAAACGCCCCACTTTGGACCAAATTTTAACTCACGAGTTTTGAGCTTTAAGCTGAGCTATTTTACCATTTTAATAAGCCCCTAGGAGACTCTAGAAATCCCCCTAGTCCTGGCCAAAAGATGCACATGTCACGTTTTTATTCTCTTGTCTTTTCCTTGTCGCGAGCCACTAGACCAAACACCCTTATTAAATTTTTCTGACATGTTTTCTAAACAAGAGACCCTAAAACCTTTCAAGGATAGACTAAATAAGTTTATAAACACGTTACTATGCTTAATAAGTCAAATCGCGAGCCTTAAAATCGAAAACCAAATTGTTTTTCATTTCTGTCCATATCGAGTAAAAAGCCCAAGTGACCCTTTTTGTCCAACTATTTTACCTATCAAACAAGGTCTATAAAATCTATAACTTGGCCCTTTTAAAGTCCTTACAGCATAGATAATAAAGGAGCAAAGGTATCACGGAAACCTTGGCTCGTATAGTTTTTATTTAAGACTCTTTTGGGCTTGTCACCCACTTAAATTACTCTTTTTGTCAAAACGCCCCGACCCCTCCACTTTGGGAAGTTATTGCGACCAAACCGTAAGAGCTTAAGACTTCTAGTTTGAACCATTAGAAAGACCATCCGACAAACTCTTGAAGGGATCAAGAACGTAGTAAAAACCTCTTAAGGCCTCGCTTCTATTTACCCTTACTACAAGGATAAAAATTGTAATTTTTGAAAGATAAAGTTTTCTTGGGCTAAAAATATAATTTCTTTAAAGTTAATTATAAAGTTGAGGGTATAAAGTGTCATTTTAAAAACTATAAGGGTAAAAAGTGTAATATGCTATATTATTACTGGAATATAGTTATAACACTTTAAATGACTCGGGATTAAACATATATACATGAAATAATTTTATATCAAGAAAGCATTTATATAAAACGTGCTTTATATATATATATATATATATATATATATATATATATATATATATATATATATATATATATATATATATATATATATATATATATATATATATATATATATACATCTATATAACATTAACGAAACGACGATAATATAAATATGAGAATAAGTAATTATGATAAAATATTATCATCCATAAACTTTTGAAGAAACTTCATATTGTCTCACTTAACATTTAGTCACCAATAAAACCTTAATGAAACAAATAGTAAACTCACATACATATACATATATATACTGAAAACTTGACATATCAACTCAGGTTACGTGTTGGAGACGTTTATCAACTTTACTTAATTTGTTTTCCATCCAGACTACTGTAACATCGAGGTGAGTTCGTAGCCCCATTTTTATACTTGTTTATGAATATTTTGGGGGAGATACATGCTCAACTATTCTCATTTCACTTTTACAAACTTTTACGCATTACTGTAAGTTCATGGCCCCTACCTTTACTTTCTTTTAAACTGTTTTGGGGGAGATACATGCTTAACTACTCATTTTTACTTTCACAAGTACTCTAAAGCTTTTACATAGTATTATGAGTTCATAATCACACTATATACGTTTTGCTACAAACATGAACACAAGTACTATCTGTATGCAATCCTGATTGTTATTTCCTAAGTTATACACTATTGCCACTAAAAGTCCCTCTATCATGAGCTATTAATCACTTGAGAGTGAACGCGAATATAGTGAATAGATCTATTGGCAGTTGACGCCCCATTTGTGTTAGCCAGATAGGTAACCAAATGCACTTTATTTGAGAATACTAGGAGAATGGCAAACTCCTACCAGAGGGCATTGTTGCTCACATCATTATTATGATGTTTGTAACTTACGTCATTATTATGACGCGTTCGTGTTAAGGTTTGCGTTCATGAGACTTAAGGCAATATATACTGTGTTGCAATGATACAAATGCTGCAACTACTGAATTTATGGGTGCAACAACGTGGCCCAACCTTGAAACTTGTGTTCAACTGATTACGAAACAAACGAACTATGGGTGTAAAACAACGTAACCTACTACTTATTTCATCGATATTTGTATTTATTACAATAATCGCTCAAACTCGAAACTATTAAACTCAACTGTTTTATCTATAAACTCTATGAACTCACCAACCTTTGTGTTGACACTTTTTAGCATGTTTATCTCAGGTCCATAATGTACGAGGAGGGCACGAAAGGACACCGATACTCAAGAAAGCTATATTATCATTCAAAAACTTATTTTATAAACAACGAAACTACTGGGACCTCATTTTGTAAACTCTGATATTTATATAAATCGAATGATAAATCTTTTAAAACGACACAATTATAGTTTATTTTCTATTATTATAATTGTTGAGCAATGAAGTAACACCCAACTTGAATTCTGCTGCGTATCACGAAATTGGGGGTGTTACACGGGGTTTCCTCTCACCCACTGCTCTCGGCACTCATTCTTGTAGTGCCCTTTCTTTCCACATCCAAAACAGGTGACAGCGGCATTCCAGTCCACTCGTTGCGTAGTTTGGGCCACAACAAGGGGACGGGACCTACAATCCTTGGCCATGTGTCCTACCTTAGAGCAATTGATACACAATATTGAGCACAGTCCATGGTGGTGTCAGTTGCAACGACTACACAAGGGTTTTCTACCTTCATAACCCTTCTTCTCTCCATTACCTATAGCATACATCCTGGCAGTCTCTTGCCATTTGTTGCCATTTCCCTTAACAGTCTCATTCCTCTTCCTCTTATCACTCTTACCCTTGTCTCCTCCTTTTAACACAAAAGAGTCCATCAAACGCTGAGCCACGGTAACTTCCTGATGCAAGTTAGCCGGCTTCGCAGCGATGACATCATTCCTAGTAGCTAGAGGCAATCCATTAGTATACCTATCAATCTTAAGGGCTTCAGTGCGAACCATTTTTGGGCAAAGCAGCGACAACTCTTGGAAACGACGGTTGTAAGTTGTCATGTCGTTACCCTTAACCTTATGGTTCCAGAACCCAACCTCTAACTTCTTAAATTCATTCCTAGGACAGTAAGTCTTGATTAGAAGAGGCATAAACTGGGTCCAAGTCATGCTATAGGCTATCTCACTTCCTACTGATCTATGATCGTTGTTCCACCAAGTCAGCACTTCGTCCTTCAAAGTGAACGTTGCATACTTAACCTTAGAATCCTCATCACAGTTACTAACGGTAAACACAGACTCAGTTTTCTCCATCCACCTTGTTAGGTAAACCACTCCCTCGGTTCCTCCGAACTCGATGAGACCATAGAATCGGAACTCTTTGTAGGTACAACCTCGAGCTCGATTAAGCGGTGGGGTTCCACCAGAGGTGTTAGAGTGATTAGACTCAGCTAGAAGTTCAGCTACACGCTGTGTCACGAGCTGGTCGATGTGGGCTTGATTCAAAGGCGGAGGGTTCAGTGGAACATGACCATTCTCAGCACGGTCGTTAACATTCGGGTTCCCAACAGCTGGGTTATTAGTGTTCTGGTTCTCTACAGGTGGAGTGGCCGGAGTCAGACGACGACCTCAATGTACAGGATTAACTACAACGGCAGGAGCTGCTCGGTTGGTCCTAGGCGGGTTTCGTCTTGGTGCCATTGATCTGAAGGTTTAAACAACAGTTTCATAAGTTCACAATTCATGCTCTATAATACTGGGTTTGGTTCAAAGGATTATCGAATCACGCACGAATACATAATCAAGTCTAACAAGGATAACACTACAACATAACAAAATAACAAGAGACCGAATCAAAACTAAAGGATGCACTTTCTAATAACCATAACTCACAGGTTTTGAAGTGGAATACATGAAAGCATGCAGAGTAATAAAAAACGATCCTAACAACGATACTGACAAGATAACTAGGATAGATCTACATCTCTACTCAGTTTCAAGATGGTACAATGCTATGAATCTAACACCATCTAGCCACGATCACGAACACTCTTAACTGATCTCCTAACATCGTCAACCTCCCTCTATAGAGATTAAAGCTCAACACATTGAGCGTCACGATCACTATTTAGATCCACGACCTCCCTCTCCAACTTGCCTACCTTGCGCCATAGTGCTCGGTCTTCCTCTCGAGCTGTCGCGAACCCTCTCAACAAGTCCCCTACCTGCTCATGGAGCTACGACATACCCTCTCTCAGAATCGTAGTCCTCCTAACTACAGAACCCATATATGCTCTCAAATCCTCTACACTAGCCCTCGATACTCCAACTAGTCGATCTGTCAACTGACTGAGCTTAACACCCTAAGATGTAATACTCTCCCAAATCAGACCCATCTCCCCATACTCCTCGGGCTCTGAAGAAATCTTTGACGGTATCTCTGAATCTAGTGGGCTACCTATCTCAGGTGAGTGAGGAGGTGAGCCAAAGTGAAAAGGCTGCCCAGGAGAATCAGGCTCAGGCAAAGATAAGGGAGAGCCTGGTCCTGGAGAATGCGCAGGACTCTCAGAGTACCCCCATCAGGGATATCCTCATCATCCTCCTCCTGAGGATCCACATCCTCCTCTACATACTCCTCCTTGTCCTCATACTCCTCCACATCCTCATCTACAGAGGGGGAGTCCATGAGTCAGCGTCTCTGTGAAGGTGAATCCTGAGGTGGTACAGTAGGGGATCAAGGTCTTCTAGGACATGGTGATGTAGGTGGTGATGACAGGAGAGAGTGAGCTGACATGTGAATAGGTGATGATGGTGGTCGTACAAGTATACGAGCAATACTATGAGTAAGTCTAGGAGTCTGGGCTCGTGCTAAGACCTGATGCAATGTGAGCTGCCTAGATGAGCTAGGGCGATCAGATGATGATGAAGTGGAACTAGAATGTCGAGCAATCACATAGGGATCACTCTGCGCAACAGTCATCAGAGTCCGTGCTGGGGAAGTAGCAGCAAGGACATCCTCAGACACATCATAAGCTAGTGAAGGCATGGTCTGTGACAAAGGCATAGGGTAGGTATCAGTGTTCGAAAACGACTAGTTCTAATAAGCACATCAACTCAACCAAAACATATATCACATAATGAAAGCTTTAAAATAGAGGTACCACATTTCCCAAAATATGCATTTAAATTAGACGCATAAATTCCATTCTATCACATAATCCACGCATCATATAATCCCAAGTCACATCAATCATATAATCAAGCTCATAATCTCCCAAAATCAATAATCATATCCCAAAACATAACATCTCAATAATCAATTCACAATTCATCATATCTCATCAATCAAATCGTAGTTCATACCATACTTAAATAAAGAAGCTTCGGCTTGGTAGGCTGGCATGCGTCGGTCGAGGATCAATTTTTCTAAAAAGTGGTTATAGTCTAGGTTTTATTAAATACCTAGTTCTCTATAACCTTGGCTTTGATACCAATCTGTAACACCCCCAAATCTCGGTACAGCGGAAAAATTAAACAAGTTTTTAGGGCGTTACTAGATTGGTACATCACACAAGTATAGCAAACAAGATAGTCGTATTATAGTTCAAAAACCAATCCCAAATTTAATTATCCAAATACAATCATCCCAAAATAGTTGAATTTAAGGCCCAACATGATTTGTAAAATAGGTCCGCATAATATTATCAGAGTTTAAATATGATCCTTCAACCATGCCTCGTTACCAAGCTTCCACAGAACAAGCATTCTAAACATCACTTAGATACCTAAGAAAAAACATGCTAAAAGGTCATCTAACGCTGGTGAGTTCATAGGTTTAAGTTCAAATTCAATAGTGGACCTGTAGGATTTTATTTGCTATGCGAGACTAAGATAGATACACAATATCACACCAATCACATACCAATATCACCATCAATAACACCATCAATAACATAACCGACGTCATAGTAGGGCCCTAAGCAACACTAGCCAGCGCAGTTGAAGCAAGGTCGAGAACAAATGCTACCCTGGACTAGGTCGAGGTAGAAGTCTATACTTAGCTAGGTAAGTGTCATAGCAATATGGTTGCTACCCTAGACTAAGGCAACATCTATCACATATCTATCTAAACAGTCAACGCATAAGCAAATCAAAGAGTTTAAAAGGTCCAAAAGAGTAGCATGATTTCTCACCCCAATTTAGTTAAAACAGAGATAAAAGTGGGGCTATGAAACTCACCTCAAGCAAGCAACGCACAAACAAACACTAGCAACGAAGATAACAGCTAACACGGCTCAGCAACTACTGACTCAGCATGACCTATTAATATAAACCAATTCGTAATATATAATTCCAAATTCAATGTTATCTACCCAAATGTATTCCTTTTCTTTATCTCCAAAAATATCTTGTTTCACCGTTTAGTCCTAGCGTTTGGTATCGTCGTGTGTGCGTATCGACTCAACAAGACATCATGAATGCACTCAAATAACCACAATGCGACTCAATGCAACACAAGGAGATGTTGATAACATCAAATAGTCCTGAATATTAAGTGTCAATTTCCCCCGATAATGCTTGTAATTTATATCATTTATATGGATTTACGCTTGTCTTCCATTGTTTTCCACTTTCAAGTAAATTACGAGCATTGGAGCTAAAGAGACGCGGAACTGGAGAAATATCTAAAGATTTATCACAGTATGCTATTTTGAAGAAGTTACGGCGTAACTCATCTCTCACATTACGCCGTAAGTATTGCGTGACTCAGAAAACCAACTTATCATAAGGTTACGGCGTAACTCTTCCCAATGATTATGACGTAACTACTTTAGGTCAAATGAGGTTCCACGCCGCTGATACTAACGCCGTAACTACTGCATCAACTACGACGTAACCAAGATTATTGAAGACTACGGCGTAACCACTCTTTAGGTTACGCCTTAACCAGCAGATCTAGTGCATTATTTGAAGAAATAGAAGGTTACGGCGTAACTCCTATATTGGTTACACCGTAACCCAGATCTGGCCTATAAATACCTCACGAATTCCGGCATTTCTATTCATTCCAATTCACACACAACACTCAGAGAACGTGGGAAAAAGCTCAAGGCAGGTCTAGAGGAGCATACGGAGCTGTCTCAAAGGGAGAAATCACTCCCCTACGATAAGAATTAGCGTTTTATATTTCTTTTACTTTCAATTCTGTATTTTGTACCTTTGAATATTGAATTGGTTTGCATGATTAATAAGAGCGGCTAAGCACCTTTTGGTGCTGGCCTAGTTATAATTCCTTAATTGTTTTGTTTGCGTTTACTTTACTTCCGTACAATTATTTCTAAGTGTATGCATGCATAGTTTATTGGTATCCACCCTTGGTTCGGTAGTTTTGAATGGCGATAGAGGCCAATTGCCTAGGAGATATGACCAAGTGACCCTAGGCGAGCGGACTCAAACGGGAAGGGTAAGATATGACCAACTGATGACCCTTTCTACTTGTGCGATTTGACCAACTGATCACCTATCATTTGGATGAACTTAAGAACTAGGGGGTGCGTGTCTAAGTTCCTAACGGTCGGACATTCACTATTATAAATCTAGCATGTAGCGGTACTTAATGACTTGGCATAGAGGACCGGGAACAACATGACTTATGAGGGGACACCGACCTCCTAGGGTGGCATCTTTTACTGATAGGTTAGGGCGAATTGACCAAATGTGCCCTCTCAAATTTGACCCCAATTTAAGTACGTACAATAACTAGCTAGGAACTAGGTTAGCAACACTCACCTCCTACATACCATTTATCTCTGCTTTTGTATTTTATTTCCATTATTATTATCCACACCTGCTACTAGACTTTATAACCACACATAGCTTTTTTACGACGGCTTTACCGATTATTACACTATACACGATCGGTACACTGCCCGTTAGTGCACTAGGTGTAACCATACGTATAATGAGACACTATAAATATTAAGACCGGTCAGTAAAACCTGCATCAAGTTTTTGGCGCCGTTGCCGGGGAGTTATATTAGGATTATTATTAAGTCTTTAATTTCATTTTAAACTTTTCTCACGATCATATTTCAAGTTTTCAGGTACTATGGAAGTTGTTAGCATCGATGACCTCACTTTGAGGAATATCGTTGACAAGAAGGAACAAGGGCCGAGTCTCATAAGACCGCAAGAATTGAGCGGATGTCCGTTTGAAATCAAAGACCAATTTATGAGGGAGCTTCGTGCTAACCCTTTTTCAGGAAACAGGGACGAAGATGCATATGAGCACATTGAAAATGTCCTTTACATTGCAAGCCTTTTCAACATTCTGGGCGTGTCTCATGATGCTGTTATGCTAAGGGTATTTCCTATGACTCTTACTGGAGCTGCCAGAAGATGGATTGAAAGATTACCCGCCGGGGCAATTAACACTTGGCCTATCTTAAAAAAGTGTTTCATTCAGAGATATTGTCCTCCATCAAAGATGGCTAAGCAATTGGAAGAAATCCATAACTTCAAGCAAGAGGGTGATGAAACGTTATACCAATCCTGGGAAAAATATAACGAATTGTTATACAAATGCCCTACTTATGATCTCAACAGCCAACAAAAGGTGAACGTCTTCTACAAGGGTCTGAACATCTCCTCAAGACAAATGATTGATTCTCAAGGGCCGATTCCTAGTATGACACCCATTCTGGCTTTAGAAATTATTCAAAAAATGCCAGACCACTCTCACGAATGGCACAATGGAGGGAGCAACTGAAGTAAGAATGGAGATATGGAAGGCCTTGCAACAATAAACAACAAATTAGAAAGCCTTGGAAGAGAAATGAAGAAGCTCAAAGAAAATGTGCATTCCATTCAAGTAGAGCGAAACGGGACTCCAACTTCTAAAGAATGTTCCTCTAACAAAGAAGTTAAAAGAATCGGAGAAGTTAAATATGGAAGAGAATCCCCTTTCAACAACTACAATAATAACGGGCCCAGATATCGAGAAAAATCCCCTGGGTTCTACACAAGAATGGATGGTCAAAGTAAAGAAGGACACCAATATGAACCTACGTAACCAAGATGCTGCGATTAAAAACCTCGAAACACAAATTGGGCAATTGGCTAAAAACCTTGAAACAAGTAATGCTAAAGCCATTGCCTGCAAGGCCATATTTACGCAAGATAAAGTAAAGAAAGAGCAGTGCACATCCTCTATCACTAATGATCTTTCCAGGATTAACTACCTATGAGACGATGATAAATCAGAAGACGACGAGGTCCTGCCAAGCCAACTTCCTGAAAAACAGCAATACCAGGAAAGTTTCTTCTCCCATGCACTATTGGTAACATCAAAATTGCATTAGTGATTTAGGGGTGGGGTAAACCTTATCCCTACCACTTTAATTGAAAAGATCAAACTTACCAATTTAAAAGAAACAAACTTTATGATTGAAATGGCCGATTCCTCTAAGGCTGTACCAAGGGGAATTGTGAATAATGTACTTTTAAAAATTGGAAAATTTTTCTTCCCAACCGATTTTGTGGTTATTGACATGGGGAAGCGGGAGGCTTACAACTTAATTGTTGGAAGACCTTTTCTGGACACTTGTAGGGCCCAGATTAAGGTTTTGAAAACAAATTTCTTTGGAACTGAAAATGAACGAATAACTTTTAGTATGGAAGAGCATTTAAAACCAAAAATAGAAATATCAAATAATGTTGACATTATTAATGTTCAATCGCTAGATCCCACTCCACACTCTAATCCTATTACTGATGATAGTAGAGAGAATATTGATAATTATAAGCAGAAATAGGAAGAAATTGTCCAAAGCATTGAGGAAACTCCGGTTCCAAACAATCATTTTAGCAACTCGATGTCAACCAAGGATAGCGAATCCGTGACAGCTTGGCCACCGTTTACTCATCCTCAAAAATGTGAAAGAAAGGTGAATGAATGGATATACCCTCATAAGGGAGAGAAACATGATGTTGAGTTAGCATTGGAAGATTGGTACAAAATAAGATTTAGAAACTCAAAAATCCATAAGGGGCTAGTTAAGCGGTATAAGTACAATCATCTCACTGACACAATGAACGGTGCAAGATCCAAAGACGTAAGATTACTAGTAGTCTTATTACTGAAGATGATGACCAGGGAAAATCATGTGATAAATGGCTTTCACATAAGCTTGGAACAAATGGCATCAATAATTCTACAAGGAAAAAAAGGTTCGACAAATGGATGAATGAGTGCCTACGAGTGGTGGAAGTGGGCCAAGTCCAAAGGCCCCCATAGAAACCCCGCGGCTCTGAGTCTAACTTAAAGACTAGTAAATAAAGAAAAGTTCTCTTTCAGGAGACAACCCAAATTATCCCTTTCTTTTGTTTTATTTCCATTTTATGTAGGGTTTTGTGTTTTCTAACTATTTTGTAGGAAAGGAAGTACTAATGCGCAGCTTGCTGATCAACAGAGTTACCACGTAACTCATCTTGGTGATTATGACGAACCAACCTTTAACAAAGATAATTCTTGACGATACCACCAATTTGTAATACCATCTCGTGGTTACGCCAGAACTACCGCTTTGCCTTATACCGTGTTTTGCTGCCATAGCGTAATCCTCAAAAGAGTTACGACGTAACCTTTCTTTTGCTTTAATTCTTTCATTTTAAAACACAATAACCTTGTATTAGTATTTTAAATGAACTTTGTGGGTGTGTTCCTGTAAACCCTCACGAGACTTCACCGTCCACTGGGACACCAAGTGGTTTAAAAGGCTTGTTGCATTCGCTAAATGCAACCGTGATTCCTACGAAAGTGAGTTAGGTTTTTTTTTCATTTTTTATTTTGTCCTTTTAGAATTATGCTTGTCGGTAGTGTGATTTCAAGGATTGAAGTTTGTTCATGATGCTTATACAAAGGCACGTCTCTTTTTCGTGAGCCTTCCTTCTTTATGGAGCAAATTTAAGGGAAGTTCTCGCTCTAATCTACCTCTTCACATTTATTTAATGCCTAGTATAAAAGGGACTTTCTACAATTCAAGTGGGGGGACGGGAGTAGAGTTATCTCTTGAATTTTATTTCGCCCTCATTTTTCTAGTTTATTTTAAAAAATTATGCCATTTTTAAAATTTTGGCATGTTTTTTCTTAACCTAACTAGATTAGACCTTAGTCGAGCACATACAACCCTTGATATTATATGGTGAGATTAGCCTTATCCGCTTCCAATATTTTACCCCAAATCCACCAAATTATGAGTCGCTTGGGTAGCTTGTAAACTTTAGAACTTGGCCTTTGCATCATTTCGGGACCATAGACGAGGTATGTTGAGTTAGCTCGATGTATTTGGACTTTTCAAGTATAAGGCAATATTATAGGATTATTCCCCAAATAGCCTACCATTGTGTCTATCGATTAGTCACTCTACTTTTTGACCCCATGTGAAACCCTTTTAATTGTTGCACTCATCTTTAGTGCAAGATACCCCTAGATACACCCTTCTCGGTGCCATTCCTCATTTTGTTTACCCAATATATTGTTTCGATACACCTATACACCTTAGCCTACCCTGTAGTCTTTATTTGGGATTGGGAAGTCATCATTTGCTTAAGTTCAAGGTTCGAGTGGAAAGGTTCGGAAATCACGCTTTTCATCGACAAATTTTCTAAAGATTATTGAAGACCTACTCATTGTTCATCTCAAGTTGGGATATTATATTTAGTATTTATTGTTATGTTGAAAAAAAAAATAGTTGTTATGTTATTGTAAAGTGCATGTTATGCTAATCGTAGTATGAGCTTTATTGATTTAGTATCGGTGAGTGCCACCTCTACCACATTTGAAGATTGGAGTTGGTAATTATGCCAACAGTTGTAGAAAAGGTAGTGTGCCCATCACGCACGCCCCTAATGACACATCTACCTTGCATTTCACATGATCCTGCTTCTTTCGACTTCAAAGCTTGAACTGGGCTTTACCTGCTGTGATGACTTGGTTATAGATTTAGACTACCGCTTGTTTTTTATTTTACACC
>OU343216.1:10015572-10035075 GCA_910596185.1 Chrysanthemum makinoi | reverse complement strand
AAGACGGAAAATTGGGTAAGGTTTTTGGTTGATGCTCTGGTTCATCAAAATTAGGAACTTCCTTAGGACTAAGAGAGAGGTCATGACAACAAGCATCTAAACCTACATTCTCTAGTGGCATTTGGTCCAAAGGTTCTATATCAATCGGGGTTCCTATAGTCTCTTCTACTTCTTCCGAGTAAGTTATAGGCGATATGTGTTCCTCAAGTGATGGTAGGGCTTCTGGACTTGGAGTTTCCACCTCATTCTCCATTATATCTAGATCTCCTAAAATTTCATCATGTGTTTTAGTATGATCTAACCCAAATACACTCCTAAGTATCTCAAATCCTTCTTTAGCCATTTCAAATTCTTGGTAATCATTCTCAAAAATTTGATCACTGTGTTCTATTTGCCTAAAGGATTCCTCACGCGTGTCATATGTTTTGGTGAAATCATCACGCATGCAACTAGGCAGCTCAACTATAACCATCTCACAATCTTGTTCGGGTTTAGGTTCCATGTTCTTAAAAACTAAGTCTTTTTGATAATGATGCCTGAGGTTGGATAAATCCTTCTTATCCATTTCCTCAAGTTGTGACAACTGATGGTTTATGCTTAGGAGGCTTTTCTTAAAATTTTTCCAGAGGGTCTCACTAAAAGGAGTTGATTCTAACAATAATCGTTGAATAGAAGCCACACAAGCACAAAATTTATCAAATCCATCCAACTTTACACCCGTCTCCTTTTGGATATCTCTAAGATCACTCACAAATTCATTAGAACAATAAAAAGCAATTCAATCTGCGAAATTCAATTGTTCCTCATTTGTTAATGATTCAAATGAAACTTCACTTGCCATAGCGACAAATGAAAAGGGTTTTATGAACACAAACACAAAGAAGGGGATAGACTACAAGGAAGCTAAAAATGAGAAAAAAGCTTACTTGATAGGAATCAAGTAAGGAAACCTAAACGAGAAAGAAATCTAACTAGCTATACTATTCCCATTGGCAAAAGCCAAAACGATAAACTTTAGCGGTGGTTTCAAAAGAACTTCCTTTTCATCGAGCAGAGTTTATAACACTAGGCAGTGAACCTAATCGATGTAGTGTAGTATTAGGGTAAACCACGGGTATTGATATCGTTCTCTAGGGAATAGGAATGCTAGTGAGAAATTACTACGCTAAGGTTGGGGTTGAGGAAGATTATTTTTATCTTTTTTATATTTTTAGAAAATTGAAATTACGAATCTCGGGGTATTGGATTTGGGGGATTGGTATTTCTACCGATTACTTCTACTTATCTAATTATCTAATCTAAGGTGAGTGTAGGTCGTAGGGTCTAAGGTCCTTATTCTTAACACGTTGTGTGTCTAAGGTCGTAGGGTATGCGTTTATCCCTAACTCTTTGAAGTTACCTAAGGTTAATGACTACGAAGTCTCTAGGATTCATAAACTTAACATTAAGGTGATCCTTGGATATTTAGCCTATAATTCCACTAGTAACTATAAGCTAAGGTTCAACAAAGATTAATCAAGCATTAATAACACAACGGATGACCTATCACAATAATAGGTCAATAACAATTAAGATAAGAGACAACCAATTAATATTTAATAACTAGGTTTCATAGATCTAAGCAAACACACATGTAAATTAGCCGGACATGGAAAACATGCAAGCATACACACAAACAATTGAAGACATGATTGAATCAATGAAGTAAAACACTTATCTTGCTGTAAAATAAGATATGGAACCCTAAGATACTGCCCAAGACAGCCTTGGTTCGGTTTAGGTTTTTACTCCACAAAACTACCTTCCTAAAACTAAAAAATTCGGATTCTATATATAGTGTTACAAACTGCGATGGCATCACTCTTTAATTGTGTGATCGCTCGGGTAAGTTATTAGGGTTTCTGTTGGCACGTTATCATTGTGCCGTCACCTTATGCCACAACGTGTCGCCGATCTCTGGCCGTCTGCGGATCAAATCTAGGCGTGCGGTGCGACGCCCTACTTTTTAAAACTGATGCCAGTCACTTGTAAATAAGCAATTTGGCTCTTGAGTAGTCACAAAACATACGTAGCGAATTAAGCAATGCGTCCCTTCATTCAAAGACTTGAGTGTCTCGATTCTTGACTTTGGCCATTTTCTTCGTATATTCGCGCCTTTTCGTCCGAATAAGTGTAATTCCAGCAATTTGCCTTCAAGAGACCTAAAAAGTAAAAAGGGACGAAATTAAGTAGTAACGGATACAAAAGTGATCTATTAAGGGCTTAAATGACCCTTCAAAAGTGTACCTTTTAAATCCTTATCAGTAACCCATAATTGCCCCAAAGTGGTCGTTCCTGAATCTTACAGTCCCGATGAATTTACTCACGAAATTCATGAGCCGCGAGCGATCTCCAGTCATATGCTTGGAACAGCCTAAGTCAAAATACCACAGAACGATTTGTATGACATGCAGTTGAACACATAAAAGTATGGATGACTAGATAATTTGGATCCCCATGCTAGAACGGGTTCCATTTGGTTAGTAAACGAGATTAGAACACCCACATCAGAGGCTGAATCAATGATATCATTAGAGGTAGATGTAGAACTAGTAGTGACAATAGATCTATTCAAAGTGTGTTTACTTCTTAAAGGTATCACTCTACCAATGGGCATCCATTTCCTAATGGGCATTGATCTAGATAATTTTGGGCATAATTCATTTAGATTGAATTAACGACCAGTAGGTATCCATTGATAACCTACATTACTAAATTTTCTTCCTGTTGGTTTCCAATGTTTTTTTAACCTTTTTCCACCTTGGTTTTCTGACATCCTTAACCTGTTTCGCAATTCTAACATTTTCTACTGGAGACTTAGCAACATATTTTAATTCATTCATGGCACATTCATGATGAATACCAGAAACCAAACATTATTACATCCCTTGCAAATAGTAGCAAAATTTGAATTAATTACAGTACGCTAATACTAGAATCAACATGATTCGTCTTATACAACTTAAACTTATTTTTCCTAGGGTGGTCTTCTACTTTCTTCCCTTGATCACTCTTGGCTTGCGAGGTCCTATCATGCTTTGTATCGCCTGGAGGATTTGACCCGCTTGCCATAGTGTCACTGATTACTCCTGTAGAAGGAACGATGGGAACATTAGTTGGTTTCACTACTTTCTGCATTCCTGGTCTAGAAGTGCTGGGATATGTGATTCTATGAGGCAAATCAAAGGTCACATGCTTGGCATTAGGCATATAACAAGGCACAACAACACTATCTTTCCCAGTACCAGATTTAGGACATATTTCTATTAAGCATTCTAAAAGTTCCTGAGATCGTTTGACATATAAGCATGCATGCCCAATCGCATTATCATTTGGTTTCTCTATCTTGTCCTCTTCAACAATCTCACGGAGACATTCAAGGCTATCCTTAAGGTATGAAAAATATGTTTGACATGCAAGTTCATTGTTTCTAAGATGAGGAGGAATATACTTCATATTCAAAGCATATTTAGCACAAGCAGGCACCTTTGGTGCAAAATTCTCACCACTGGTGATTGGCATTTTCCCTTTTACCTGACTCTTCAAATTCTCAATTTCTTTTTGAAAAGAGGTTATTTTTTCATTGTTCTTATCACGAGTGACCTTAATTGATTCATATAACTCTTTGAACTGCAGTTTAACCTTTTCATTTTCTGCTAGAAAACACTCATTTTCATGTTGTAATGCATTAATGATATTTTGAAGATGAAAGGTTTGAGAATTCTGAGAATCTAAAGGAGGAGGCATTTGGGACCCAGTTACATCATTCTTTTCACCCTTTAATTGTGAGATTTGGGTTCTCAATCTTTTGATCGTGTTACAGTGAGCTCGAATCTGTTCATCACGTTTTCTAATTTCAAAAACTGCACCAAACTCAGGAGCATCCGAGGATGTCTTTGTGCATTTGAGTTTTAACATTTTCTTTGAGATGTTGATATTTTAATTGCAAAGCAAGATGTTCAACTTCCAATTTAGAAAAATGTTTGACCAAGTTATCATGATCATCCTGTTCTATTTTCTCATGCAATTTTGAATTCGTGGTCTCAAGCTCAATGAAACGATCGTGGGAAACTTTCAAAACAATAGATAATTCATGAAATTGGGAAGCAGTGATAGAATAATTTGTGACAGTGTAAAACACATCTTGAGCAATACATCTAGAAATCAAACTATCATTTAGGATGTGAAGATTCTTCCTCTCAATCTCATTATTTTTTAGCTCACATTCATAATCTCTCGCCTCGTTTTCCATCTCATTAAACATTCTTTTCATATCTTTAACCTCAGTATCTATGGCCTTTTGAAGTGATTCAAATTGTTCTTTTAGTTGTTTAAAGAAAGGCATGACCTCAGTTAGGTAACATTCTTTTGTTTGCTCAAAACCCCTTTCCCCTTCAGTGATTCCCATAGGAGTGATTCTCTTCTTACATGTTTTCTCAAAGTCAACAAATAGTTGGTAAACTACATATAAGATGACTAACGTTTTGCTTTGAGTGGGAAGATTCCTAGGCACTAAGTGCATGGGTGTATTTGGGGGATACACAGTGGCTGGAGGAAATTTCCTACAAGGGGGATTCTTTTCAATAACGTCATCAGCTTTTTGCTTATCCATATCTTTCTTCCAAAACACTTTCTCAGGGGTTAGCTGAGTCTGAGGTCTAAACTTATTAAAGGCAATCCAATTTTCCTTAGCATAATTTGGTGTTTTAAATGTGATATTATACTTTATGCACCATGGATCTTTTAGTTTCTTGTCTAATTTCTCTCTAGTGATATCTTCTAATTCTCTATTCTCATCAGTGTACTCAACACATGTAGGCTTTTGTCTAGGTTTAAGAATCTCATTGCCATCATAGATTACCTTTTGAGCAGCTTTTGCTTTCTTACCAAACTCAGGATTGGGTTCCTCCACTAGGCTAGTACTATGCTTATAAACAACACTCTATGCTTAGTGATCATGTGAGCAGTCTGAATGGTGTTACCTTGTGCATTACAACTTGTTTTCAAGTTTATTTTTCAAAGTTTTTAGGTTGGAAAAATCATTTAAAAGTTTTGATTCCTTAGCATTAAATTCTTGTTTAAGTACTTTAACATTTTCTTGAAGCTCTTGTTTTTGCTTAAAAGTTTTGTTAAGCTTTTCTTGTAAGGAATTTAACTCGTGTTTTAATATTTCTTCCCTAAAATTACTTTTTTCGATAAAGTGCGTATTTGGTTATCCATCTCCAACTCACGGGTAGTCAATTCAAACTTATATTTGTTCATATATGACAACTTGTTCCTTATAGGCATTTAGTTCAGAGGTTATGGAATCATTAGGAGTACATGCAGTGTACTCATCAAAAATATATTCATCATTGACTGCAGAAGATGCATCACTTGGTACAATCTCACTTTCATATTGCTTCACATATTGATCATCATTGACTGCAGAAGATGCATCACTTGGTACAATCTCACTTTCATATTGCTTCACATATTGATCATATGGGACAACATTGCTATTTCCTATATTTTCAATATTTGATTCAATAATTTCAGTTGATTGTACTTTGTTATGTATCTTTCGCACATCAACTTCACCGTATAGTTTTAATACCTCTGATATGATGGATTCCTTGGAGGGACTGGCCTGTTGTGGTGAAGAAGCCTTAGAAGAGACCATTTGTGAGATACTAGCCATAAAGATAGTGCATGCGGTTGGTTCATCATCATCGAGTCAAATGCATCACACGCAACTTGAAATGCATTGGGATTATTATGACCTATATTACGCCTTTGTTCATCTACATCAGACATAAGTTTTAAGTTTCCTCAAAGAGAAACAACAGCTTTTCCTCATCCAGCACTGCTCCATTGTCTTGAGCTTGTACCAGTAGCATTTTGTCCCTGAAGTACTCAGCATTCTTGATGAGTGTCTAAATACTCATCATTTTTATACTGTCTAGACTGCAAAAACATCTGAAAACACTTAGAAATGCATCAAAATGATGAAAATATCACAAACAAGTGTTTTATGTGTTTTAAATGTAAAAATATCAAAATCTGGTGAAAAACATATCAAGTTTGCATAATTGGCGGTTTTAGTCCCCAAGTTTAAAAAGTTGTTAAACAGTCCTGGTAAATCAAAATAAAGAAAAATGTTATTCAAGGTCCCTGAAATATTCTAAGTTGTCAAAAATGGTCCTTGAATAAATCTTTGGCAGAATTACAACTTTGGTCCTGGATATTAAATAAGCCAATTAGACCCTTTTGTGTATTTAGAACCACGCTAAAACCAAAAGAACCCCAGCCAACCTGCCCCCCATTGTGAACCCCCTTTATAATATCCTTTGGTCAAATAAGGTCAATCGCGCCCAACAGCTAATACTGTTCATCGTCTTACAACAACACGTAATACCAAACCAGAATCGGTTTTACCTCTTTTTCAACACTCCACTGTCTTCCCGGCCATACCAACCCAACACCTCCACATCCATCCAAGTCCCATTAATTGAAAAAACACCTTTCAGATGAAATTTACGCCAAAATTGCCATTTGGCAATATTGATGATCTGGATGAAACCAATGGTCAAGATGAAGTGGGAAAGTCTCAGAGGTGTCGACGAGAGATGAAAAGATCATTATATAGAAGTTTGGTGCAATGTAATAATCTATCTAGAGTAATTTTAAATTTCTTGTAGTTTTAGTTACAATTTAAATTCACGAATTAAGCTTTTAAGTTTGCTTTCTAGCAATTTCAATGTATGGTTAAACTTTTTCAAGCATCAATTTCAAGTCTTAATTATCTTTCGGTTTATGCATATTTTCAAGTTCAAAATTTCAAAATGTTCAAATGTTGTTGCTAGTTGTTATCTTGGACTGAATAGGCCCACATAAGCTCCTATATAGCTTATCTAAGCTATTAGTAATTTTAAAACTCAGTTTAGAAATCAAAAAGAAAAATCACCAAAATACAAAAAAATTAGTTAAAATAAAAAATCACAAGAAATGAAGAAAGATGCAAGGATCAGGGTTAATAATGGATTGCCCTTGGGTTTAGCTGCTTATTGGGAGCTTTAGGGTGTGTCTTTGTGCCTCGGTCCTCGGTTTGTGCTTGGATCCAACTTGTAAGCTTATTGTTCGATTTTGGCATATCCTTTGTTTAAATATTCTTAAGTTTAAATCTTTGTATCTTCTTGTTTCTTAAGCTGTAAGTAAATTTAAACAATAAAATAGGTTGTTTGCTCTCTAGAATTCATAGTTGTTAAGAATTTCATTTTAATGCTTAAAGAGCATAATGATCACTCTTGATTTTTATGTTGTTATTCTCGTGGTTTAAGGCTTATTTAGTCTTAGTATATCATATTATAAGACCTTTAAGTACATGGTCGAATATTTGAAACTCTTTGAAAATCATCAAAATAGTTTACTTGGTGTTTGGTTTCTTTGTGTAAACTGTATTAGAAGGATGTTCATGTTGTTGTTTGTTGTTGTTTAATGTCACATTAGTCCAATATAAATCAGTGCAACCAAGAAACACAGTCCTCATTTGATCAAAAGTCAAAATTCCATTTGATCACATCTTTCTTATTCACTGTTGGAATTTTTGAAAATCAAAAGCTTGAATTGCGTTTAGATATCATTAGGATAGCTTGCATTAGTCTTAATTCATCTTAATACATCATATTCAGTTGGAAAATCAAGATCAAAGTTCATTTAAGTCAAACTTGGCAAAACTGTTAAAAGTCAAAACTTGAAAAGTCCAGTTTCACAACGGGAGGATTTTAATTGATTCATTTCTGGTTCAATTTAAGTGAAAATCTGGGTTTTATAACTTCAACTGGTCTAGTTTCTTTATATCATTTTTAGATTTTTCAAATTTTTATAAGCTTCAAAATGGCTTGTCAAAATGGCTACAAATCCCTTGCCTCGATTAATATCTTTGTGCATGAATAATTAGGCTTGTCACAAGCTCATTTTAGCTTATCTGGGTCTCATCTTTGGTTTATAGGTAGCTAGCCAGGTCTAGTATAGGATCCAACTTTTGGTTTTGAAGCTCAGCTTATTGAGTAGCTTATTCTTGGGCTTAAACTTAGCAGCTGGAAACTGTTTTTGTACTTGAGCTCAAATCTTCATATCTGTGTAATAAGCACTATAGAGGTTTAGGATAGTTGTATTAAGTTGTTTTAGAGTATTTATAGCTTATTACAGGTTCTGTGATAGTTTGGTGCTTATCTGTGGCTTTTGGCTTATTTGGAGTGCTCTCACACATAAGCATATGTTTTTATATTTTTTATAGACTTAGAATATTATTTTAGACTTTTCCTAAATTTTTCAGATTTTTCTAGTTCAGTTTGCTATTTTTCTTCATTTTAAATAGTTTTTAAGTCTTTTTAAATAGCTTTTAATACAAATAAATCGGAAAAAGCTTAAAAAATATGTTTTCAATTTTCATAGATTAAGATAAATATAAAAGTCATAAAAGTATTTTTCCAGAATTTTCTTAGCTTAAATAGTATTTTCTAGCATTTTAATTAATTTTAAATAGTTTTTAATTAATAATAAATAGATAAAAAGTGTAAAAATATATTTTCAGTTTTAAAATAAGTTTTATCATATTTTAGATTTTTCTAAGTTATAATTTCATTTTTCTAGGTTAATTTTGTATTTTCTTATATTTTAGTGCATTTTAAATTTTTTATAAATAGTTTTAATTAATAATTAAATAAATAGTTTTAAAAATAATTTTCGTTTTCTAATAATTTTATTTTATTATTAGGATTGTAAAAATGTCATTTTCATATTTGTAGGTATTTTATTTCTTAAAACTCACGTTTTATTTTTGTACGTTTACGTAATTTTATTTAAACGTACGTTTTAGGTTTTAAACATTCATCGATTTTAAAATAGTAGCGTTTATTTAATATATTTTAACTTTTTAATTTTCTTTAATTTGCATTTAAGCCCCTGTAATTTACAAATCTTTTCTTTAGGTATAATTATCCATCAAAATCCTTACTGATCACTATCCTTAGTGATTATTCGACATCTGTCTGTGTAAAACACCAATTCATCCTCCGGGGACTTAACGACGGGAATCCCTATATTCCTCGATCTTAATTGCATTAGTGTTTGAACTGTTTTAAGTTTCTTACGGTTAGCCATTCACAAGTGGCTAGCTTGTGTGAGATAACTTGATGGTTTAGCACCAATCAAATTTTGGCCCACTGTAGGTCTGTGCGTGTTTAAGCGCTTTTTGAGACCACGTACTTGCACATATACCATCGTTTGTAAACAGTTTTTTGTAAAGTTATATAAATCAAAAAAGTTCATTAACACTTTTCCTAAAGTGTTAAAAACACCAAAAAAATATAAAACAACAAAACAATCGTAGCGTTTTTACTCGTGTTTCTTTTAAGGTGATTCTTAAAGAAATACGATTTGGTTAAACGAGACGATACCAAAAATATTGTCCAAAAGTTTTAAACCCTTTGCACAAATCTATACCTACGTCTTTTCAGTGGTACTTAAATACATAAAAATCAACCACAGCAAATCAAGGCGTACACCTACCAGGGGTGTGACCATAATAAGTTCTGAACAGATTTAAAACTTGCTGTGTGTCCTTGTGATTTGGTGTACCTTTTTCAAAGAAGCCATTTCATTTGTGATTATTGGTTAAGTTCACTTGTCGTTTTGCCTCGCATTTGTTTTGAAAATTGATGTTTAAACTTAGTGCATGCTTTCGTTCTTCAGTTCTACAAGTCCTTTATGCGAGCTTGCAAATATTCCTAGAGCGTAGAGGACGTTCGCTCCTTCAGTGGACGAGGCGTCTACCACCACCACCCCATGTCGTGTTGGCAGAATACAAGCCGATGAATGAGCTTCTCCAAGCACCCATCGAAGGTTACGGAGATGCCATTGTTGTCCCGCCATCGTGGTGATACCTTTGAGCTCAAAACGGGTTGCTTAATCTGGTAACCCAAAGCCAATTCTATATGTTTTGAGAATGATCCTCATGCACATATTCGATGGTTCAACAAGATTGCATCAACCATCAAATACAAAAATGTCCCACATGAAGCCATTAAGCTTCTTCTGTTCCCATTTTCACTAGAGGGACAAGCCCGAATGGCTGAGAAACAACCTCGTTCCATTGAGACATGGGAGGATCTAGTCACCAAGTTCGTTAATTCTATCCTCCATCCCGAACTACAAGTCTTAAGAATGAGATAATGAAATTTCTCAAAGATTTGATGAATCATTCGGTGAGGCATGGGATCGTTACAAAATTATTCCGCAAGTGTCGCATCATGGTTTTACGAGTTAATACAAATGGATACTTTCTACAATGGTGCGCACAAGGTGACCAAGACTCTTTAAATGCCTCAGCGGAGGTAATTTCCAGCAAGACCACAAAAGCCTTCAAATCATTGAAAACAAGTCCCGTGTCCGCCCTTTAGCACAAAGACATATCGGACTCGTCTAATCTTTGGACCTCTTTTAAACCTGGTAGTACATCTAGCACCGATGCTAAGATTGACAAACTCACGGATATATTCGAGCTTTGGTTCTTGCTAAAGAAAGTCACTTTCACACATGGTGAAGTGAAGAAAGTTGAAGTTTGTGTTACTTGTGGTGGTCCTCATGCATACTACAATCATGCGCCACCGATGGTAGTCCGGTTTGAAGCTAATCTATAGCGGTACTTCAAATCGGGAGGTAATCAATATCCTCAAAATGAATCAAACTACCGTGCTAACACTTATCGAGGGACCACCCGGTTTTAGCCAGAATCTAACATCAGAACCGGAATCAAAACCAACCTAGAATGAACCAAGGTTATCAAAACCAAGGTAATTTCTATCTCGGACCCAATCAAGGTTTCCAACATCAAGGAAACCTTAATCAAAACAATTTCAATCGAGGGAATCAATTTCAAGGGAATTTTCAACAACAAGGTCATAATCAAAACATCCAACCTCAGAATTTCCCTCCATGCTCCAGCATACCATCATCGATGAGTTATTGAAGCAATCCAAGATGAAATGAACAGGTTGGTCGGTCCGATCGATCTCAAGAAGTCTTTAAATGATCAACCCTCGGGCTCGAGAAAACTTCCGAGCAACATCGCTTCCCGAGGCGATGCAAAGGCGATCACAACCAGAAGTGGTGTTTCATATGATGGACCCACTATTCCTACTACCTCTTCTTCTTCTCTCCCAAAGGTAGTGGAAAGTGAACCTAAGACACATAATGGACCCTCACGACTCCAATGCCTCCTCCACTAGGAGAAATGAGTCAAGTTACCAAGGATACAACGGACAAGGTGCATTATACAAGCCCACGAAGTACCGCACGTCCCACCGGTAGTCCAACCTCAAGTTGTCGAAACCCAAATCAAATCCAGGGAGTTGTTTTTAACCTCCTGTAGCTCCTGTTGAGAACCCCAAATCAAATCTTCTATTCCTTACCCATCCGCGTTTGAATGAGCAAAAGCTCCGCGAAAAAGCCGGTCATCAAATGGACAAATTTTTTCAAATTTTCCAAGAACTACATTTTGACATAATTTTTGCGGATGCTATCATCTGATGCCCAAGTTTGCATCAACTCTCAAACACATGTTAAGCAATAAGGAAAAGCTGTTTGAAATGGCTAAAACTCCTCTAGCGAGAACGCTCAGATTATCGAAAAGCTTCAGAAAAGCTTGGAGATCCCGGAAAATTTCTCTTACCTTGTGTATTTCCAGGAATGGTTGAATGCTTTGCCTTAGCGGATCTTGGTGCAAGCATCAATCGATGCCTTATTCATATGGAAGAAACTTTCTCTTCCGACTTACTCCTACATGCATGACTCTCGAGCTTGGATCGTACAATATCCGATCCTCTTATTCTTGAGGGCGTATTTGTAATAGGAAAGTTCCATTTTCGGTGACCGTGGTTGTTGATTTTGATGCGATCATGGGTTCCTCTCATTGTTGGTCGAGGATTCACGAGAACGGGCGTGCTCTCATTGATGTATTTGAGCAAGAAATCACACTACGTGTTGGTAATAAGTGTCACTTTTAACCTTGATCAAACTTCGCGGTACTCCGCAAACTATGATTCTGAATCGGTTAACCGAATAGATATCATTGATGTTGCTTCAGAAGAGTACTCTCAAGAAGTTCTTGGTTATGATCATAATTCTTCGAGTGATAATATCACTCATTTATCTCAACCCATCATTGCCAATTCTACTCCTTCTCTCACTCCTTTTGAGGAAAGTGACTTCATCTTAGAAGAGATTGAAGCCTACTTATCTAGTGATTACGTACCATGGGAAATTGATCATCCGACATTGAGGGGACATACTTCTTATTGAGAAGTTGCTTAATGATGATCCATCATCAACCCCTCACTCGAGTGATTCAATTCCTGATGAGATTAATCAATATGAGATTAATCTGGAGGGAGATATTCTTCTTGAGAAGTTGTTAAATCGGGACACTTCTCCTCCTCTCCTCGTCGAACTTCATAACAAGGAAGTCAAGTCGGTTGAAAGCGAAGAATTTCAGAAGTCGAACTTAAGGACTTACCACCTCATCTCGAATATGCATTTCTTGAGGGTGATGATAAATTACCCGTCATTATTGTTCGAGATTTGAGTAAAGATGAAAAGACTGCTCTCATAAAGGTCTTGAAGTCACACAAGCGAGCAATTGCTTGAAACTCTCGACATTAGGGTATCAACCCGAATTTGTACTACAAAATCTTGATGGAGGATGACTTCAAACAAGATTCAACATCGAGAGAAGGTGAATCCTAAGATCCATGATGTTATCAAACGAGGAGGTTATCAAACTTCTTGATGCGAGGATTAATTTACCGATCTCAGATAGTCCGGGTTAGCCCAATTCATTGTGTTCCTAAAAGGGGTGGCATAAGCTGTCACAAATAAAGATAGAGTTAATTCCAACTCTACGGTAACGGATGGATGGTTGTATTGACTATCGTAAAGTTGAATGGCCACCCATAAAGACCATTTTCTCTACCCTTCATGGACCAAATGCTTGAGAGATTAGCAGGGAACGAGTACTATTGTTTCCTGGATGGTTTCTCGGGGTACTTTCAGATCCCCATTGATCCAAAGAATCAAGAAAAGACCACATTCACCGCCTTACATACGGAACTTTTGCCTAGAGCGTATGCCTTTGGCTTATGTAACGCTCCGGCACGTTCCAACGATGTATGATGGCCATTTTCCGATGGAAACAATGGAGGTGTTTATGGATGACTTCTCGGTCATTGGGGACTCATTTCAAACATGTCTCTCCCATTTATAAAAAATGCTTCAAAGGTGTGAAGACACCAATCTTTGTCTAAATTGGGAGAAGAGCCACTTTATGGTTAAAGAAGGCATAGTCCTTGGCCATAAGATTTCTAAAAATGGGATTGAGGTTGATAGAGAAAAAGTCGATGTTATTGCTAAACTACCTCATCCTACTACCGTCAAAGGTATTAGGAGTTTTCTAGTCATGCCGGTTTTATCGCAGATTCATACAAGATTTTTCTAAAATGCGCCGCCTATGACCCATCTTCTTGAAAAAGAGGCTCCTTTATTTTCTCACACAGTGCATCGAAGCTTTTGAAACATTAAAGAAAAAGCTTACTGAAGCACCCATTCTCGTTGCTCCCGACCGGGACTTGCCTTTTGAGCTCATGTGTGATGCAAGTGATTTTGCTATCGGTGCAGTCCTAGGGCAACGTAGATCCAAGCATTTTCAGCCTATCCACTACACAAGTAAAACAATGACCGAAGCTCAAACTCATTACACCACCACAGAAAAGAGCTATTAGCCGTGGTGTATGCATTTGAGAAGTTTCGGCCATATCTAATTTTGACCAAATGCGTGGTGTATACGGATCACTCGGCTCTCAAATATCTCTTTGCAAAACAAGATGCAAAGCCGAGATTGCTCCGTTGGGTTCTCCTCCTCCAGGAATTTGATATCATAATACGTGATAAAAAGGAGAACCTGGGCGATCATCATCCCATCTCCCTCACCAAGATGTTTTCGAGAAAAATAAATGAAACATTTCTCTCGAGACACTCAATGCGGTTTCTTTTCGGTGGCTCTACCACCCCATGGTTTCTTTGACTTCGCAAAATTACCATGCGGGTAACTTCATAGTGAAAGGGATGTCGACCCAACAGAAGAACAAATTCTTCAAGGATGTTAAACATTACTTCTGGGACGACCCTACTTATTCAAAATCTGTGCGGATCAAGTCATCCGACGGTGTGTTATGGACAGAAGCTATTGACATTCTCAAAGCTTGCCATGCTGGACCCACCGGGGGCCATCATAGTCCAAACAAAAAGGTGTTTGATTCCGGGTTTTATTGGCCCACGATTTATAAGGATGCCCACAATTTTGTCAAAGCCTGTGACGCTTGTCAACGTCACGGAAATATCTCACAAAGAAATGAAATGCCACAAAACGCCATTCAAGTTTGTGAGATCTTTGACATATGGGGTATTGACTTTATGGGACCATTTCCATCATGAAACAAATACATACTACATTGGTATTTGACTATTTGTCAAAATGGGTTGAAGCGAAAGCTTTACCTACCAATGATGCCCGAGTTGTTGTAAAATTCTTAAAATCTCTTTTTGCCAGGTTTGGAACTCCGCGAGCTATAATTAGTGATCGTGGTTTTACATTTCTGCAATGACCAATTTGATCGTGTCATGCGAGTATGGTGTAACCCGTGCTCTTTCTGCACCACCCTCCAAGTGGGCAAGTGGAAGTCTCCAACCGTGGTATTAAAATTTTAGAAAGGACAGATGGCGAATCGTGCATCCTGGTGGATAACTGATGACGCTCTAGGCCTTCCGTACAGCTTACAAAACACCCATCGGGTGCCCATCCCTACAAGCTAGTTATGCGGAAAGGCATGTCATCTCACCGATTGAGCTTGAGCACAAGGCATCTTGGGCCTTAAAACATGCAAATTCGATAGACAGTGGTGATCAGAAAAGTTCAAATGAATGAATTAAATGAACTCCGTGATCAAGCATACGAGAACTCTTTGATCTACAAACAAAAGACAAAGAAGATTCATGACTCTAAAATCAAGAGCCGCGTTTTCAACGTTGGGGATCGAGTCCTTCTTTTCAATTCAAGATTGAAGATTTTCTCGGGAAGCTTCAAGTCGGCTGTGCGGTCCATTTACTATTGCTAAGGTTTATCCTTATGGCACCATTGAGTTATCTCAGCCCGATGGTCCAAATTTTAAAGTAAATGGACATCGATTGAAACATTATTTTGGAGGGACATTCCACCTGATTGTCCCGGCTTTCCCCATGAACCGAATGCGGGATCGAGTCAAGCTAGTGACTCGGGAATCAAAACATTAGCACACACATGGGTTTCACCCATAATTCCTCTTTCTCTGTTCTATCACCCTAGTGTGGGGGAGTTACCCCCCGTTGTTGTATATAAGCTCTATAAAAAAATAATAAATAAATAAATAAATAAAAAATGTGTGTATATATCAAAAACAAAATAATGGCCGTAGTATTTCCCTTTTATGTTCTATGTTTACATAACCGCCGGTACTTTGAATATTGAGGGCAATATTCATTTCTAAGTGTGGGGGGAAATTCTCACGAATTTTATCATGTAATTATACCACCCAATTCCCCTATTTTTGGCCAAATTTTTTTTTGGGTAAGTGTTTTCACTTACTCAAGGCAAATGTCAGTCATGTCTAACCCATAAGGATTGGCTATCTGAGAAACGGCTCTTGGTAAAGATATCTCAAATCCGTTTATGGCTTGCAATTTGCCCAAAATTGTATGGTGTTTAACTCACCATATCTTTAAACTAGTGAAAAGTTGGCTAGCCCGCAAGTTTATGGCTTGTGGTAAAGACAGTGGAAAAACCATAATTGGTAATCGGCAAAATAATATTGATAATTTATCTAAGAGTTGGCTAGTCCGAAAACGACTTGGTAAAGAAAATCAAATCCGTTGACAGTTGGTGATTTGCTCAAAATCATTTGGTTATCATTGTGCCAAGGTTCTTACTTGAACTAAAACAATTGGCTACTCCAGAAGTAATGGCTTTTGGTAAAGAGATGAAATCCATTAATTTTTCTTAAAACATTGCTAGGGACTAGCAATATCTTTAGTGTGGGGGATTGATGAGTGTCTAAATACTCATCATTTTTATCTGTCTAGATGCAAAAACATCTGAAAACACTTAGAAATGCATCAAAATGATGAAAATATCACAAACAAGTGTTTTATGTGTTTTAAATGCAAAAATATCAAAATCAGGTGAAAAACATATCAAGTTTGCATAATTGGCAGTTTTAGTCCCCAAGTTTAAAAGTTGTCAAAAGCAGTCCCCTGGTAAATCAAAATAAAGAAAAATGTTATTCAAGGTCCCTGAAATATTCTAAGTTGTCAAAAATGGTCCTTGAATAAATCTTTCGCAGAATTACAACTTTGGTCCTGGATATTAAATAAGCCAATTAGACCCTTTTGTGTATTTAGAACCCTGCCAAAACCCAAAAGAACCCCCAACCAACCCTGACCCCCATTGTGAACCCCTTTATAATATCCTTTGGTCAAATAAGGTCAATCTGCGCCCAACAGCTATTATACGTTCATCGTCTTCACAACAACTGTAATACCAAACCAGAGCTGGTTTTACCTCTTTTCAACACTCCACTGTCTTCCCGTGTATACCAACCCCTTAACACCTCCACATCCATCCAAGTCCCATTAATTGAAAAAACGCTGCAGATGAAATTTGGCCAAAATTGCCATTTGGCAATATTGATGATCTGGATGACACCAATGGTCAAGATGAAGTGGGAAAGTCTCAGAGGTGTCGACAGAGATGAAAAAGATCATTATATAGAAGTTTGGTGCAATGTAATAATCTATCTAGAGTAATTTTAAATTTCTTATGTCGTTTTAGTTACAATTTAAATTACAGTGTAATATTAAGCTTTTAAGTTCTGTTTCTAGCAATTTCAATGTATGGTTAAACTTTTTCAAGCATCAATTTCAAGTCTTAATTATCTTTCCAGTTTATGCATATTTTCAAGTTCAAAATTTCAAAATGTTCAAATGTTGTTGCTAGTTGTTATCTTGGACTGAATAGGCCCACATAAGCTCCTATATAGCTTATCTAAGCTATTAGTAATTTTAAAACTCAGTTTAGAAATCAAAAAGAAAAATCACCAAAAATACAAAAAAAAATTAGTTAAAAATAAAAAATCACAAGAAATGAAGAAAGATGCAAGGAGCAGGGTTAATAAAGGATTGCCCTTGGGTTTAGCGCTTATTGGGAAGCTTTAGGGTGTGTCTTTGTGCCTCAGTCCTCAGTTTGTGCTTGGATCCAACTTGTAAGCTTATTGTTCAGTTTTGGCATATCACTGTTTAAATATTCTTAAGTTTAAATCTTTGTATCTCTTGTTTCTTAAATAAAGTAAATTTAAACAATAAAATAGGTTGTTTGCTCTCTAGAATTCATAGTTGTTAAGAATTTCATTTGAACAGTTAAAAGAGCATAATGATCACTCTTGATTTATGTTGTTATTCTTTGTGGTTTAAGGCTTATTTAGTCTTAGTATATCATATTATAAGACCTTTAATCAAGTACATGGTCTGAATATTTGAAACTCTTTGAAAATCATCAAAATAGTTTACTTAAACGGGTGTTTGGTTTACTGTGTAAACTGTATTAGAAGGATGTTCATGTTGTTGTTTGTTGTTGTTTAATGTCACATTAGTCCAATATAAATCAGTGCAACCAAGAAACACAGTCCTCATTTGATCAAAAGTCAAAATTCCATTTGATCACATCTTTCTTATTCACTGTTGGAATTTTTGAAAATCAAAAGCTTGAATTGCGTTTAGATATCATTAGGATAGCTTGCATTAGTCTTAATTCATCTTAATACATCATATTCAGTTGGAAAATCAAGATCAAAGTTCATTTAAGTCAAACTTGGCAAAACTGTTAAAAGTCAAAACTTGAAAAGTCCAGTTTTCACCCAACTGGGAGGATTTTTAATTGATTCATTTCTGGTTCAATTTAAGTGAAAATCTGGGTTTTATAACTTCAACTGGTCTAGTTTCTTTATATCATTTTTATAGATTTTTGCAAATTTTTTATAAGCTTCAAAATGGCTACAAATCCCCTGTACACACTCAGTGTATGCTGAGTGTGCACAGGTGAATTGCAGGGCTTGTCACAAGCTCATTTTAGCTTATCTGGGTCTCATCTTTGGTTTATAGGTAGCTAGCCAGGTCTAGTATAGGATCCAACTTTTGGTTTTGAAGCTCAGCTTATTGAGTAGCTTATTCTTGGGCTTAAACTTAGCATTTGGGAAGCTGTTTTACTTGAGCTCAAATCTTCATATCTGTGTAATAAGCACTATAGAGGTTTAGGATAGTTGTATTAAGTTGTTTTAGAGTATTTATAGCTTATTACAGGTTCTGTGATAGTTTGGTGCTTATCTGTGGCTTTTGGCTTATTTGGAGTGCTCTCACACATAAGCATATGTTTTTATATTTTTTATAGACTTAGAATATTATTTTAGACTTTTCCTAAATTTTTCAGATTTTTCTAGTTCAGTTTGCTATTTTTCTTCATTTTAAATAGTTTTTAAGTCTTTTTAAATAGCTTTTAATACAAATAAATCAGAAAAAGCTTAAAAAATTATGTTTTCAATTTTCATAGATTAAGATAAATATAAAAGTCATAAAAGTATTATTTTTCGAATTTTCTTAGCTTAAATAGTATTTTCTAGCATTTTAATTAGTTTTAAATAGTTTTTAATTAATAATAAATAGATAAAAAGTGTAAAAAATATATTTTCAGTTTTAAAATAAGTTTTATCATATTTTAGATTTTTCTAAGTCATAATTTCACTTTTCTAGCTTTATTTCATATTTTCTTATATTTTAGTGCATTTTAAATACTTAATAAATAGTTTTAATTAATAATAATTAAATAAATAGTATTAAAAATAATTTTCTTTTTCTAATATTTTTATTTTATTATTAGGATTGTAAAAATATCATTTTCATATTTGTAGGCATTTTATTTCTTAAAACTCACGTTTTATTTTGTACGTTTACGTAATTTTATTTAAACGTGCGTTTTAGGTTTTAAACGTTCATCGATTTTAAAAATAGTGATAGCGTTTATTTAATATATTTTAACTTTTTAATTTTCTTTAATTTGCATTTAAGCCCCTGTAATTTACAAATCTTTTCTTTAGGTATAATTATCCATCAAAATCCTTACTGATCACTATCCTTAGTGATTATTCGACATCTGTCACGTAAACACACCAATTCATCCTCCGTGGGACTTACGACCAGGAATCCTATATTCCTCGATCTTAATTGCATTAGTGTTTGAGCTGTTTTAAGTTTCTTCTGATTAGCCATTCACAAGTGGCTAGCTTGTGG
>OU343216.1:9968046-10015472 GCA_910596185.1 Chrysanthemum makinoi | reverse complement strand
TGAGATCGTTTGGCCTGAATGCAAGCAAACCTAATTTGACTATCAAGGGGCTTATTTATGAAATCCTCCTCGACAATTTCACGGAGACATTCTAGACAATCCTTAAGATGAACGAAATAGTTATGAAACGCCAGTTCGTTATTTCTAAGATGAGGAGGAATGTATTTAACAGTCACAGTATATTTAGAATCTGCAGATGACTTTGATGCAACATTCTCATTAAAGACAAGTGGTATTTTCCCTTTTTCCTATTTTTACAGATTCTCAATTTCTCTTTGTAACGAAGTTATTTTTTCGTTGTTTTTGTCACGAGTAACTTTCATTGAATCATATAACTCATTAAAGTGTTGTTTAACCTTTTCATTTTCTTCTAGAAAACTCTCATTTTCCTTTTGTAAGACATTAACGACGTTTTGAAGATGAAAAGTTTGAGAAGATTGAGAATCTAAAGGTGGAGGCATTTGGGAACCATTCACATTATTTCTTTTCACTTTCAATTGTGAGATTTGGGCTCTCAATTTTCATCAGTATTACAATGAGCTCGAATTTGTTCATCACGTTTGCTTATTTCAAAATCGCATCAAATTCGGTACATCCGAGGATGTCTTGATATTTGAAGTTTTAACATTTTCTTTAAGATGTTGATATTTTAGTTGTAAATTAAAATGTTCAACTTCTAGCTTAGAAAGATGTTTTATCAAATTATCGTGATCATCCTGATCAATTTTCTCATTTAGTTATGAGTTTTTGTTTTCAAGCTCAATGACACGATCATGGGATACTTTCAAAGCAACAAGCATTCATGAAATTGAGAAGCAGTAATAGAATGCTTAGTAACAGTATAAAACACATATTGAGCCACACAACTCAATATTAAGTTCTCATTTAAGATATGCATATTCTTCCTTTGAATTTCATTATATTTGAGTTCCCGTTCATAATCATTGACCTCAACTATCATTGCATCAAATTCCTTTTCCATTTCTTTAATATCCGAGTCTATCCTTTTTGAAGACTCTCAAATTGACCTTTTAATTGTTTAAAGAAAGGCATGACCTCAGTTAAATAGCATTCTTTAGTTTGCTCAAAACCCCTCTCCCCTTCAGTTATCCCAGTGAGTGTGATCCTTTTCTTACATGTCTTCTCAAAATCAACAAATAGTTGATAAACAACATACAGGCTAATTAAGGTCTTGCTCTTAGTGGGAATAGATCTAGGAACTAAATGCATGGGTGTATTCGAGGATACACGCTTGTGGAGGCATTTTCCTAAGGGGAGTGTTTGTTTTAACAAGTGCATTAGCTTTTTGCATATCTATGTCCTTTTTCCAAAAACTTGTTCGGGGTTAATAGAGTTTGAGGCTTAAAGTTGTTCTGGGAAATCCAATTTTCTTTAGTGTAATCATGGGGTTTGTACGTTATGTTTTGCTTTTTACACTCAGGATCCTTTAGCTTCTTATTCATTTTCTCCCTAGTGACTTCATCTAATTGCCCATCTTCCTCAGTGCACTCAACGCAACTAGGTTTCTGCCTAGGCTTAAGGATTTCATTTCCATCATATAATACCTTCTGAGCTTCTTCGCCACTTTACCGTATTCGGATTGGGTTCCTTTACGAGAGGAATGCTATGCTTATCGTTGAGAACTCTATGCTTAGTGATCATGTAAGCGTTCTGAATGGTATTCCCTTGTACGCACAACTTATTTTCAAGCTTGTTGTTCGTGAGTTTTAGATTGGAAAAGTCATTCAAAATTTTGATTCCTTAGCATTAAATTCTTGTTTAAGCACTTTAACATTATTTTGGAGTTCTTGTTTTTGCTTAACAGCTTTAGAAAGCTTTTCTTGTAAGGAGTTTAACTCTTGTTTTAACACTTCTTCTCTAAAATTACTTTTTCTAATAATTGTACGCATTTGGTCATCCATTTCCTGCTCACGGGTAGTTAACTCAAACTTAGCTCATTGTTCATATATAGCAAATTGTTCTTTATAGGCATTCAGTTCAGAGATAACAGAATTATCAGGGGCACATGGAGTGTATTCATCAAAAACATAGTCATCATTGACTGCAGAGGATGCATCACTTGGTACAATCTCACTTTCCCTTTGCATCACATATTGATCATATGGGACAATATTACTATTACCCACATTATCCATATCTGATTCATTATTTACATGTGATTGTACTGCCGTTATGCATCTCTTGCTCATCAACTTTATCGATAGTTTTAATACCTCGAGATGATAGATTCTTTGGAAGGACCAATGATATGGTGATGAAACCTTTGAGAGACCATTGGTGAAATGCTAGCCATGAAGATTGTGCGGCAAGAGGTTCATCATCGACATCGAGTCAAATGCATCACAACAAGAACTTGAAAGGCATTTTGATGATTGTGACCTATTTCTTGAATTGGCTGCTCATCTACATCAGCATCATAGGTTTTGGCATTTCCATCCGCAAGAAACAACAACTCTTCTTCTTCCAAAACCGCTCCATCTGTCCGAAGCTTGCACCGCATTTTGTCCCCTGAAGTACTCTGCATTTTGAGAGCGTTTTGGAGATGTGTAGTTCCTTGCAATGTGTCCATCACCACCACAGTTGTAGCACTTGATTGGCTTTCCTTGTCCTTGATTGGTATTCCTTCCACGATTCTGATTAGCCACATATCCTCCACATACTCCACCTTTTCCTTGTTCATACTGCCTTCCTTGAACTGGTTGCACCATAATTTTTCCATCTCTGACAAGAGCATGATTGTATAGATTGGATGCAATTCTGATTTCATTGTTAGTATGTAGACTGGTGGTGTGTGGAGAGAGGTTCAAGTTTTGCTTAACCATAAGAGCCAGTTGATTGATGAAATGTTCCATGACTACATCAAAGATCAGGTAGCTTGAACCTTGGATCGGGAATGAGTTTGTGATTACCATTTCCAGTAGGTATGACTTGTGAAGCTTTGGTAGTAATCCCTACATTGGTGTAGAATGTTGTTGAGTCATTAGATGAGCTTGCCTCTCCCTGTTTAGATTTGAAATGTTCAAGAATCATTCGTTCAAACATAGCATGTCTCTCATTCTGAAGCAGGAATGCATACAATTGCTCATAGTTAGTGTTCCTCAAACCCTTAGTTAACTTGACTGAAGTGACAAATTTGTGCCATTCGGGATTCATGTTGTTCACAAACTTTGAGTTTAGCTGAATATTTGGCATAGTCATCTTAATATTCCTCATGTCATTCACAAGCTTGTGGAACCTCACGTAATATTCGGTGACACTTTCCCCTGGTTTCATCTTAAAGTGCTTAAAGTCATCATACAGTTGTGATTCTCTGTCTTCTTTAGTTAATTCCGAAACAGAGAGAAGCATCTGGACATTGTCCCAAACCGCCTTGGCTTCGTGTTGTGATTGATTAACTTGTAGATGTCTTTTGGAAGACCCTGAAGTATAATGTTTGAAGCCACGATATCAAGCATCATATCTCTTTTTCTCCTTATCACCGAGCTCATCATACGCTTTGGTCTCGTCCAATCCTAAGATCACTGCTCCATCCGCGCAGTTCAAGTATGTCTCTTGTAGTCTCAATCCGATAAGGTCCTTCATCAATTGATTTGAGAATGTTAACCCCATTTTCCTTTCCCAAACAGTACAACCTAATTCGTTGAGCCTATGAGTCATAATCAGCTCACAAGCATAGGTGATCGAGTATCGATCCAGCTTGAACGCCCTCGCTACATTAGAAACGATAGTAGGTACGTTGTTAGACATGATTACAAAGTTCTATGGGATTTTACTATTCTTTTATTAACCGGGAAATTGATTCTTTCACGGGATTTCACTAAACCAAAAGAACAACCGTAAAAATGTAGCACGAAGAAGTGACAAGTCTCAATAGACAAGTAGCTAAGCAGTTAACTCGCTTTGGTATCAACTCACTAAACTGTCAACTCACTTCAAAGACAAGTCGCTTAAAACTCAAGTCGCTTAAAGAAACAACTCGCTTAAAACTCAAGTCGCATAAAGAGTCAACTCGCTAAATAGCCAAGTCACATACAGAGACAACTCGCTTAACAACCAACTCGCTGCCAGTACAACTCGCTTAATAGCCAAGTCGCTTTAGAACTCAAGTGGCTTAAAGAATCAACTCGCTTAATAGCCAAGTCGCATAGACCAACTCGCTCTCAATAACAAAGCAACTCGCTTCCTAGAAACTCAACTTCGTGGCTCAACTCGTTCGTACAATATTTAAAAACACCCACTTTATCAATCAAAAACAGCCAAACCACAATGATTCAAGCCTTCCAATTCAAAACCTAAACACATATGATGATCCTAAACACAAAAGTACACTCAAAATTCAAACTTTAACACTAGAAATTGACCAAATGATTCAAACTCTTCTAAACACTTATAACCCCAAAAACCTTATGAAATCCACCAAAACAAAGAGCATGAAAGATGAGTGATCAAACCATGGCTCTTGATACCAATTGTAACTTATAGGATTTCACAAACACATTAAACCACAATCATATTGGGGCGTATACAAGTATTTAGAGAGAGAAAGGGAAGAGAGTTGGGAACTATGTGAAACAAAGAAAAATGGTATTGAAGCTTCAACCCTCTACCTTGGAAGGTAGAGGGTATTTATAGTTTTCTTACAAGACTCGCCTCCTACGAGCTGTTGATCAGGCATACAGTGGGTAAAGACCCGTCCGTCCTCCACGGTGTTACTTAACTAAATACTAACTAATACTAAATGACTACGACTACGAGCTTTCTAACGATTGCATATACTTGAGGTGACCGACACTTTAATGACTGGATTTTCTAAATCCTAACAAATTGTGCCATTCTTAAATCAAAGTGAAATATTATAAGTACTGGTAAGTGCAGAACGATTTGAAATTAGTGCTGGTAAAGAAAGTTAATCGGTATAAAATATTTTATACTTTAAAGATAAAGATGAAGTAAATAAAGGATAGATATAATCAAATATTATCCATATATATACTTCTGACAGCCGAAAATTAAGTAACGACACTATTAAAACAAGAAAATGAATTTTTTTACCAAGTACTAACGGTAATAAAATTGCACTACCGTGACTTAAAATAGTCAACCGGACTTAAGTATGACATCACCAAGATAAATTATGAACCACATCCATCAGCATAGCTTCCATACCTCCCCTATCTTTGAGAGATATTGCTTTCCCTGGAAAAATTAGTCTAAAACCAAGAGAGATACAATAGGTAGTTCTCGAAACCAAAATTAACTCAAACTGTCTACCAAAATTAATTCTTATAACCATAAGAAATTTTTCAAGCACACCAAAAATATTGTAGCAAACACAGAAATTACTTCAAATATGTTCTAAAAATCACCAATTTACACCAACACAAAGATGTTTGTTATACTTCCATAAAGATCTAACTATCCATAGAGTAGCCTATGCTACCACCAAAAGTAACAGAACCACCTTTGATATCTTCAAAGTCATTCAAGTAGTCATTGTTACCAGTCATATGCCTAGAACATCCACTGTCAAATATGCCTCTATCTCCCATGTTCATGTAAGGATGTTCCTGTACAGAAAAGAGAAATTAGTTTCTCTTAGGGATCCAGGCCTGTACAGGCTTGGGTCTTCCTTATGGACCTTTAGATTTGACAGTATTAATAGAAACTGGTCCACCATTATACTTGGAGTCTAGTCTAAGACTCCATTTATAACCTGTTGAGGCCTTAACAGCTGCAGCAACAGATTTAAAAGTGTTTGTTGCATATTTAACGAAGGGTCTTTTAATAGGTGAATTTGATTTTGCAAAATTTCTTCTATGTTGGAAGACATTCACCTTGGATGAGGTATTGGTGTGTACTGGTTGTCTATGTCTAACATAATTAACATTTACATTACCAATTTTAACTTTAGGCAGACCAGAACTAATATTTTGCCTACCAGAATTAATTGACACACCAATATTCACATTTGATCTAACAGAAGTAACAAAAGAACTGCCAGTATTAACGGGTACTGGTCTAGAAACAAATTTATTTGCATGGTTAATCCTGTTTACATTATTCCACACTGGTCTAACAAAACTATTTCCAGTGTTTGTAGCTATTTTCCTTTTAAGTTCAGCCTCCTTAGTCATTCTTTTCTAATGGAAATCACAATCTCTAATTAAATGACTTAGGCTTCCACACACAAAACAACTCTTCTTAGTAAAAGAGTATCCATTCCCAAACTCTCTCTGCATTAACCCATTCCAATTCTTTCTGTCTACTTTAGGCATCTCAGGTTTAGTCTGTTACCTAGGAGTTTGAACACAACTAGGTTTAATTGCTTCTGGCTTAGATACAAAGATGACAGGCTCAACTTGTTGTGATTTGGGCACATAAGGCTTACCTATTAGAACTGGTTTGGAAATCTTTATAGGTTCAGATTTAAGCTCAAAAGAACATTCAGAGACATTCCCAATGGATCCATCACTGTCATTCGATTGACAGGTAGAATACTCACTAGATTTGTCTTCAGGTTTAGGAGTATAATCACCATTAAGGGGATGAGGAACACCTTTTTAGTTGTTAGTTTTAGAAAATCTATGATATGCAGGTTTTCCTTCAAAATCACCTTTTGAACTAACAAAAACAGTTTCTTTCATCTCTTTTTCTTATCCTAAAACCTCTTTATCTTATTTTATCTCAAGCCCTAAACCAATTTTACTTGTTGAGCTCATACCTGAATTTATTAACCTCCACAGATTTTTACCATTGTTTTGCCATTAGTCAACTATCTTTTGCAACTCTTCTTTATCTTTAACTGCTTTCATTCCAATTTCTTCTATATTTTCTAAGCTTCTCATCTTTTTCAAATATTTCATTACCTTGGAAAGTTAGCTTTTCATTTAGAGATGCATTCTGTTTTTTAAGAGTATTTACTTGTTTATTTAATGTTTTAACAGCATTTTCATAAGCAAGCAATTTAACTTCTTGATCACCTAATTGACTGATGTGCTATTTCATCCTGCTTTTAATATTTATAAAACTTAGATAACTTAGGATAGACACATACTAACGGGCAGAGAACCCGATCAGATGTAGTAAAGCCTTAGGTAACTCCGAGTATCGTCCCAAGAGAGCTATGACCTTGAAAGAACTAAGATGATTAGAAATGATATTGATAATATATTGGTATGACAAGGTTGTTATAATTCATCGATATGCTATTATTCCACTCACACAGACACTAGAATTTAGGGTAAAGAGATAGATAAACGAAGCTTAACGAAGAATATAAATATGAATTGATTCTCGATATGAAGGTTCAATATAGTGGTTAATTATCACCAGACTCCTTTGGTCAATTCGTCATGGACTATGGTTCTTAGATTCCTCACCAAGATGAACAGGTCACCTAGGATCATTCGGCAACCTAATAGCAGTCATTAAGCACCAAATCTACTAGATCTAGACGGTGGGAACCCGGCCGTTAGGAACTTAGATCCCCCCTAACCTCTTAAATACCTCCACTTGATAGGTGATCATTTGGTCAGTTCGCACACGAAGAGTGGTTGTACTATGGCCAATTCCTCCCATACTTCGCAATCTATCAGAATGGGGTTAGTTGGTCATATCTCCTAGCCCTTTAGATACTACCAAGCTTATAATACTACCAAGGCTAGCGATCTATGAAAAGAGTAGCAAATGTCCATAAAGAATTTAAGAGAATAACAATAACATAAATGCAAACTTCAATTAATAACATGAATTCAAAGTATAAGTCCTAGAAAAATATAAAAAGAATTCAAACTCGAATACAATGAAAATCGTAGACGAGGACTTCGTTATTTAGTGCTCCTAATCCATGGTTCTTCTTCTGTGTTTTGATCTCCCCAAACCATAGAAGGTTTGGGAAAGGAGAGATGATTAAAACTGGTGAAACCTTCGACTATTTATAGGCTTCGAACTGGTTACGGCGTAACCTTATTAGGTAGTTACGTCGTAACTTCTTCAATCTTTTATGCTTATCAACGGTTACGGCGTAACCTTAGCTAGTGTTACACCACAGCTTTCGTAAATCATGTGTATTTCTTCATTACGGCGTAACCTGAGCTGAGGGTTACGCCGTAGTCTTTGTCAATTAGGTGTTTATCCGTTGTTACGGCGTAACTCGAGTGAGGGTTACCGTAGCCTTCATAATCTTTAGTTACGTCGTAACTTCATCACTCGTTACAGTAGTTAAGCGACAACTCATTCATAGGGCTTGAAAACGTCCAATTACAGCTTCCTTACATGGAATAAGTCCTGAAATGAAATAATATGGAATAAGGCTGTTTTCACTAGCATTTTACTCAAAATGTGATGATAAAGGGGGAAATTAACGCTTAGAAAATCAGGACTATTTGATGTTATCAATGACTTATTTGTTCATCACAAAGAGATTGCAGTTTATGAATCAGTGCAAATTTTTAAGCATAAAGATACCTCACTACTGGAGCTTATGTCCATGAGAGCATGATTGACTTCTGTCCCCTCATCAGTATGTTCTCCCGAGTTAATCACACCAGCTTCCAAAGTTAGCAACCCCATCTGACTCTTATCTTCCTTCTCAACATGCCTAGGATAGAAGGAATCCCTCTTCTTTTCTTCATTGGCCTCTTTTACTGTACATTCCTTAGCAAAGTGACCTCCTTCTTGACACCTGTAGCACTTAAGCTTTGACTTATCAAATCCTACTGGTCTCTTCCCATCAAAACGGACTTGCCTACCAGTCCTTTTGAAGAATTTCTTCATCCTCAAGGCAATCATGGCACACTGCCAGTTTATATCCATTTCCTCCATCTCCTCATCTTCAATCTAATTCAAGTCTTCATTTAGGATGTCTTCAGATTAACTAGAAAACAGTAAGTAGATGATTTTATCAGCAAAACCAGCAGCCTCATCCTTTTCCTTTACACCAGAAGAAATAATATAGCTACCAGAACTAAAACCACTACCAGATTTAACTTTGTTTTTACTGCTCTTGCCTTGAGAGACAAAAGTAACATTGTTGTCACTTGAAGAAGCCTTTGAATTTCTTTTGATGTCTTGTTCTTAAACCCTAAGGTTATTGTACAAGTCATCTATTGACAGAGTGTCAATATCTTCTTTAGTTCTCATGATCATTGCCAGATTTGACCATTCTTTGGGCAATGATCTGAGAAACTTTATATTTGCATCCTCATTAGACACTTCAGACCCATGTGCTTCCAACTGTGATAGGAATTGTTGGAATCTGTCATAACCTTTCTTCAGGCCTGCAGAACTACTCACTGTAAAGGCTTCAAACTGTTGTTTATAAATAACTTTTTGCATCTTCTTGGAGTTAGCATTTCCTCCAAATCTGGTTCTAATAGCCTCCCATATCTCCTTAGCATCATCCATACTGTGGAACCTTCTGAGATGTTCCTTTGGAATGGCCATCAATAAAAGAGTTCTTGCCTTTCTTTCTTTTTCCACAGCAAGTGTCTCTACAGCAGAGACTGGTGGAAGAATTATGACCACTCCATCTTTACCTTTGGAAATTGTCTTCTTTGAATTCCCATTCTGAATCATTTTCCAGACCTCGTTATCTACATATTCCAAATAATGTTCCATTTCCATAGCCCAGATGTCATACTCTTCCTTTTTCAGAATAGGAATTTTGAGGTTGAAAATAGTGGTTGATGACGTATAGTATGTATAACAGGCCTACTAGGCCCAATACATACTATACACACTCTGGACTCAGGCCCAATAATTACAAACCCTGGGCCTACAGTAAGCCCAATGATGAAATTGGCTATGGTCCGACTCGAGACGACGCAAGATACATAACGGGTCAACCTTCAACCGTTAGACCTCTTATGTCCGCGTCCGCAATTAACACGGAACCCTTGTCCGCCAAGGGTCCGGCTCCGGCAACTAACCACTACATGCGAGAATCTAGGAAGCCCTAGCGGCAAACCTAGCCTATAAAAGGGGCTCTAATCCCCATACAAGGTACAACTTTCTCTCTCATAATTACATACACATACTCCTACTTTTCCTCTCAAGAATGTGTACTTACTCTCACGCCGGAGTCTAATCGTGGGGTCCGTCCCCACGGTAAGACTAACGGTTTACCTTTTTTTGTGCAGAGATCTCATTCAAACTACTTGGATTAGTACAAGATCAGCCCATCAAAGGCTTGTTGGCTCAGTCCGGCAAGCTATATTCAGACCCATTATAACCAGTCGCACAAATTGTACTAACAAGTTGGCGCCATCCATGGGACCCAGTACACAACCTGCGTTCCGAAAATACTCACCATGAGCACTCGATTTGGACCAACTCCCGCCTTCATGTCCACGTTGCGGAGTACGGTAGAAAGAGAAAATCATATGGTATCGACGGACCTTGAGGGACTCGCGTCTGACGCAACCCTCCGGGAGTATTGTGATAAGTATTTCGACCATATCTTGCCTATTGTGACGGAGAAAGTTCATAAACGAGAAGAAAGAGCCAAGGCGGCAAAAATCCGAAAGGATTACCGTGAAGCCCAACATCACCATAGAACGGAAATACCAAGTCGAGATTTACGGAAACAGCTCGAGGCAGCAAAGTGGCGGAACACACAAAGTGGTGGCAGCCGAAGACGCACCCGATCTAGGTCACCCCAAGGGAAAGAAGACGGAAGGGAAACAATGTTCAAAAGGCTGCGCAAAAGTGTGTTCCACCGACTCGGAGACAAGGAGGAAAGTACTTTTGTATACTCCAAAGATCACAGGCAGCAAGTCCGCCACAATAGCGGAAGAAAGGAGAGGGGCAACCACAAAGACTCCCAATCACAACCGGTAGGATTAGGGTTGGGAAGGCACAAAACCAAAAAAATTCAGTCGCGGAAAGCGAACAACTGTTCAAATGATGTACCTCACGGAAGCAGATGCCGAGGGTCCAAAGTCAAAAAGCGGAAGTCAAATGACAACAACGACTGTGACCTGGCCAGACCCTGGGTTTGCAAGGAGACTGATCCGTTCACTCCACGTATCCGCTGCTTCGAAACGCCTATGAAAACGCGGATGCCAACCAACGTGAAAACATATGATGGGAGCGAAGACCCAGAGGATCATCTAAAAATCTTCCAGGCAGCGGCAAAGGTGGAGCGATGGGCCATGCCAACATGGTGTCACATGCTCGACTCTACACTAACTGGATCCGCTAGGGTCTGGTTTGACGACCTTCCACCCGAGTCGATAGATAGCTATGATAAACTAAAGGAAGCCTTCTTGACTAACTTCCTACAACAAAAGAAATGTAACAAAGATCCTGTGGAACTTCATCATATCAAGAAAAGGGCCGGAGAGCTAACGGATGACTTCGTAAGGAGGTTCAAAGAAGAAACAAGAAACATAAAGGGAGCCCCAGAAATTATTAAAGTCTCAGGATTCATGCATGCGATCACTGATCCGGAGCTGATTAAGCGGTTACACGACAGAATCCCGAAGTCGATGAATGAAGTAATGAGCATAACTACTTCCTTCCTAAGAGGAGAAGTAGCCGCGGGAAGTCGTGAAAGAAAAAGGCAGTGGGTACAAAGACCAATGGAATGAACAACAGCCAAGCATCGACAAAGTTTCAAAAAGGGGTTTAAGAATAAGCCAAGAATAAGAGAAAGACAACAGGGTTTCACAACCCATGAAAACCTTTCGAGGAAATAACGGTGCAAAGGAAAGCAAGATCCACAAACCTTTTCCCAACCACGACAATTGGAAAGGAAACTGAAGGGAAGTTCTGCGAATTTCACGGAAAAGCAAGACACACCACAGAAGTGTGTCTGCATTTGAAAAAGCAGAGGGAAGAAAGGAAGAAAGGGCCGATGATAGAAGTTGGCGAGTAGCAAGAATAAGCAGAATCGCACACGCATCAAGGAAAAAATAGGAAAGGAACTTCAAAGAAAAGAAGAAATGCAGAGCCTAATGAAACGAAAGCACGCATCAGGATATCCCTGACAAAGCGAATGAAGATCTCAACCCTATAAACTTCAAATAGAAAAAGACTCAGGAAGAAAGTACAAACGTTGAAAAGGCGCACTGCCACTTCAAAACAATCGAATCGCGGAAGGTCATGCGGAAATGAGCAACAGTAAAGATGGAAACACGCTATGAATACATGCAGAAAAACCATGCGGAAACGGTTCCTAGAAAATAAAAAGAAACAAAGACCTGTAACCTAAAAAGAGTTAACTTCGGATGAAGTAGCACACCAAAGGAAGTACGCAAGAAGTTGCGGCAGACATGACATAATAGATACAGCCATGGAAAGGGAAATACTCAACAGCAAGCAAGCAAGGCCGGAAGCAAAATGATAAACCTTATCCAGATAACAACAGAGGAGAAAATCTGAAAGTACAGTTTCACGTTCCTTCCCAAGGAATATCATGTCAAATCAAGCAGAAAAACAGACACCCATGCTACGAGCCTAGACACGCACTAACCCACTAACCGGTAGAAAAAGACAAACGCTAGCACATGCAAAACAGTAAAATCTTCGCTATAAATACACGAAGTAAAAAAGGAGAACACAAGAAAAGCAAAACAATAACCGTTGTTCTCCAGAATCAAACACACTAACAGGAAATGTCTGAAGAAGCTCATTCTGAAAGGAGCCGAAGATATTATTCAGAAGAAGAATTCGACAACGCGTAGGAAAGAAAAAATACAAGGGTCTTATGGCAACATATCGCCAACATGACAGTAGCAAAACCATACATAGCCCAAACCTTTATCACCTTCACAAGAAAAATACAAAAACAAACATGACGAAACCAAAATATGTTCTTAAATGACTACTAATAATGCTTAGTCGTTCTAAAATGGCGACTATTAACCCACCACCACAACACCTCATAACACCCCCTCACTCCAACCTACTCCTATGGCATTTCCAAATCCCTTGCCACTTAGGGCAGCGACACCCGCGGCCAGAGCAATACTGTCAATTAGACTCCCAGTAGCCATTGGGAAACAAGATCGAACAGGTGCTCACGGGTCAACTGCGGAGACTGCCGGGGCAAGGAGCCACGAGGGAAGTGAAATGGTAAGGGAGAGAATGATGGAGTGTGGAAAAGGATGGGTCCTTAGGGAAGGATAAGAAGGAACGCTAGGGGCAAGGAGCTATATTAAGTAGTCCCTAGCTATTAAGAAGCTTCCCTTACAATGGCAAGCAACAAAGGATGCAAACTACGCATTCATCCTACTGTTGTTGCATCCCGGCCCCCGGACAAGCACACGTCTACCAACCCGAGTCAATTAGGTTGGATAGACTGAATGTAAGCTAAAAATGACCAGCTTGCAGGTGCCGGGATATATATATATATATATATGTGTGTGTGTGTGTGTATATATATATATATATATATATATATACTAGATTTCAAAGCCCGCCCAATGGGCGGGCATGACTTATAATTATTGTTAACATATTTTTCTTTATTGTAAGAAGGTTGTTATCACCAGTTAGATAAATCTTCTACCCAATTCTTTTGAAAAACAAAATTACCTGTAATGTTGGTATTAGGAATTTCATCACAGTTTAGAGCATAAATGAGTCAAAAACTATTGAAATAAATTAGATAAAGGAAGTAAATGTTGAGTTTTTCATAGTAACTCAAAGTCTATCTTAATGACTAACACCTCCGAAACCGTAACATTCAAAGTCTATCTTACCGTCATAATTTATAACTGAAGCATCATTGGATTTAATAAGATTTGAAAAGTTATAGAAAGTGCTAGGGCCAAATTTAATTTACAAAAATCTGTTTAAATACTCTATCACTATCATTCGCAAGTTCTTCCTTTTGGTTGAGCAGTCGACGAACCTCAGCTAGCTTTTCCTCTCCCTCTTGTAACTTCCTCTCCCCTTCTCTTAAGTCCTCCCTTTGGTTGGCTAAGTTCCGTTCATGTGCATCTCTCCTGACAATCAAAAAAATGTAAGAAATCGTACGCCGATAATTATGTTGTCAGAGTACAAATATTTAACAGAAGGTGAGGCATACTCATTATTAAATGACATGCGCTCTCTCAGGAGTGAACTACTGAAACTGAACCATGCCAATGAATCAACCCCATTATACCTACACATAAACATAAATATGACTATAGTAATTAAAAAAAACCTGATTTCATTGTCAATTCTATGTAATGATAATATGAGTATAGTAATTAAAAGAAACCTGTGCTCATGTTCATCTTGTACGTGTTCGCTTCGGTGATCATCTTGTATGCGGTTCATCTTATAAGTGTTCAGATGGTACGTGCTCAGTGTATTCGCGTTCAGTGGGTTGGCGTTCAGTGTGTTCCCGCTGAACCAACCCAACCTGATAATGCAACCCAGCCTGCTGAACCAACCACATAACCATGCCACTGAAACTGAACCATGCCAATGTATCAACCCCGCTGTACCTACACATAAACATAAATATGAGTATGGTAATTAAAAGAAACCTGATTTCAATGTCAATTCTATGTAATGATAATATGAGTATAGTAATTAAAAGAAACCTGATTTCATTGTCAATTCTGTGTAATGATAAACTAATAAAACCTGAATGTGAGTATCATCATATGCATTATCAATCAGTCGTATATTTCCATGTAAACACAGTAGATGTGTCCTATGCACAAGCTCGGTCACTGCCTGTAACTATATAAACTAATAATTCCAGTTTTAAAACAATCATTACAATACAAAATTTCTTGAGTAAAGAAAAAGAATAATGCTCGTGATTGTAATTGCAAGTTTTGGTGTGAGCAAAAGTGCTGGTTGGACATATTATCATGTATAAGACTTTCCGGTGATGATATTCAATGGACTAACTTGTTTTCTTGCGTTAAGCTTCTCCTCTAGCTCTAGTAATTCCTTCTCTCTAACCTCTAAGTTCTTGCTAATAAAAGCAGCTTCCTGCAAATAAACACACATTAGTCATACAGTTGATCTGAAGACATAACTTTAAGATATCAATCAGCCAAAAGTCTAACGATGACGTACCTTCTCTTTCAAAGCTAGGTTTTCGAAGAAAAAAGAGAAATGCGCCTGTGATTGTAATTGCAAGTTTTGGTGTGAGCACATCTATCGAAGAAAAAAGAGTTTTACTTTTCAACTCCAAATTAGCCACATCTATCCGCTTTTGTGCTTCTTCAAGATCAAGTTGCTTTTGTGTAAATACTCTATCACTATCATTCGCAAGCTCTTCCCTTTGGTTGAGCAGTCGACGAACCTCAGCCAGCTTTTCCTGACAACCAAAAAAAATGTAAGAAACAGTGCGCCGAAAATTATGTTGTCAGAGTACAAATATTTAACAGAAGGTGAGGCATACTCATTATTAACTGACATGTGCTCTCTCAAGAGTGAACTACTGAAACTGAACCATGCCAATGAATCAACCCCGCTGTACCTACACATAAACATAAATATGAGTATAGTAATTAAAAGAAACCTGATTTTATTGTCAATTCTATGTAATGATAATATGAGTATAGTAACAACATCGTTAGCATTAACCGTAGCAGTATGGCTTGTTTCATTTAAAGTCTCAACAATAGACACACCAATTGAAACCGACTCCATTTTGTTAATATTTATAGTCGAGCATGGCAACTCGGCAGCACAAATACCAGAATTCATCCTAGTTCCACCATCAGCCTCGTTATTAATCACATCATCTAACAACACGTCTTCAACATTCACACATTTGCCACGTGTAGGTTTTAAAGGCTTGCCATTGGCATCAAGTAGGGATGAGCTCAGGGGCGTAACTACATATCATTTAGGGGGGGGCGGTGTCCTCCATGGTTCGCCAAAAATTATCAAATTTTAGTGTAAAATTTTTTTTTTTTATGACCATTTTATTAAAGTGCACTCCATTACAAAATCAAATTGCCCCCCACCTTAAGATCAAACAATGTAAAAAACCTTAAATATCTATCTTAATCTAAAATATTATCAGTTTTTAGTGTAAATTTTTTTTTTTATGACATTTTTATTAAAGTGCATCACGAATTTTACCAAAAATTTTTTTTTTTTCCCCCCCCCCCCCCCTCTAAATTCCTGGGTCCGCCACTGGATGAGCTCCGGACTCGTACCGTACCGAACCGGCACCGTTTGGTGGTACCGTTTTTGTTAATGTTCGGTGCCGGTTCCGGTACCGATACTGGGTATAGGTTTGAGCACCGATTTCCTTTAAATTAAAACTTTCTGTGTGTTGTCCCGGTTAACTGTTGTCTTTATTTATATTTCATCTTTTGATGCATCAGCAGATAAAAAGAAATCCATGACGAATAACAAATCAATGGCGATAATACATCCTATAAGATGTGCATTATAAGCCTCATTGGTATCCTCATGCAGTCATGCAATACATATTTAATCTCGTTATTATTCTCATGCAAATGAGTAATTTATATATATTTACACATATATAGTTTAATATCGTTAGTATTCTCATGCAATACATATATACTTACAGTATAAATCCCTTAGAATAAGAATGGGTCTCTTCTTAAAAACATTTTATTGAACTCTTCATGAGTGGAAAACTTGGATTCTTTAAAAATATATAAAACGGCATTTGCAGCTCGTTGTTCGGTCTGGACACCAAACTACATACGAAAAATAGATCATTAGCACATATTACTTTACTAAATATACACATACTATCATAGGCGATTTTGGAGTTCCAGAATTAGCGGTGTTTGGCCATCGAAATCCATTTTGGAGTTCTAGAATTAGCAGTTCCCCAAAATTAAAACCTTATAGATACAATGACCTTATATTAGAGTCGATAAACATTATTAAGTGAAAGTTGATATAAAAAAAGCATAACATATATGTTGTAAAAATGTTGATAACATGGCATGACTTACCCGAAGTAAGGTCTTTTAGGTATTCACTGTCAGTCTGCTTAAACTTGTAATGCATTCCTCCTAAACACTGAAATAAGATATGCAATTATGAGTCAGTGGAGGTAGACGTATAATTATGTAAATTTTTACAGAAAAAATAAAGAATACCTTCATGGTTTTGGGCAGAAAGCTTAGTGTGTGATTAATCATCAAGATATTCAACACCCAAACTATTATCATTGTTGTTTATTTTCTTTGCACCACCCCTTCCCGAATCTAGAAACACCGTTTTCATCATCGAAACATACAGATACAATTAACACACGAAGTACCAGTAGACGTCAGTCTTCAAACTTACGAAAAATCCCTAATAATAATTAGGGTTTCAAATCAGAGCTAAAAATGAAACTTACATGAAAAATCCAACGATCATAGATATGGAGATTAACTTGATAATAGATCATGCACCTGCAATGGCCAACGATTCAAACAAACCAACTAAATAGCGACAATATGAATAAAAATAAAAAGCACCGACCCACAATTGATCACACAAACAATATGAATATAAGAAGCACGTGTGATTTGGTTATAATAAAGAAATCCAACACTGACACACTTTGATCAATATAAAAAATATAAACACAACCGACCCACTATAAAGAGTGGACCGATTGAGAACCAGATATATTACATGAAGCCATTATAAACAACATACCTGGATACATATTACCAACAAAGAAGACGAATAACCTCCACATCAAATCAGAAAAGAAAAAAACATTGTGTGTGTGATGAGATGAATGAGTGATATTAGGGTTTTGGAAAAAAAATACCGTATGATATGGAAAATAATTTATTGTAGGGATTCTTATAATTATGTTTTTATAGATAAATACATTCCTTTTCAAACTAATCAAAATGTCAATGATTGGTTGTAGAGATTTATAAATTTGGTTTTCCAAGTTATAATCAAAAAATGTGTTGGTCTAGTGGTAATCATGTTTGTTTGTAGACTAACAGACTCAGGTTCGAATCCAGCTGCATGCATGATTTTTTGAAGAATAAAAAAAACAAAATTTTAATAAATAAAAAAAAATTAATAAATAAAAAAAATTCCGAAATTTATTAAAAATAACTATTTAAAATCCGAAATTTATATAAAATCTAATTAAATTAAAAAATATTGCTTAGTTGGACCAATAATGCTTATGTGGCATGAAAAATGATTATTTGGCATTGAGGTGGCATTAATGTCAAATGCCTCCTGTTATATATAATATAGAGATATATAAGCTACCCTCACAGGCTACACTTTCAAAAAGACGGAACTATCTGAAAAAAGAAAAGTAAAAGCCTAGTAGCTCCTCGAGGATCATCGTCAAAAGAGAGTGACACGAGATCTCAGAGGAAAAAGTAGCATACAAGGAGAGGATTCTAGACCACGAAGAGAGCAAGAATACTCACAAAGACGTTATCCACACCGGCAAAACCAGTGGAAAAACAACAAAGACAAAAACAGAATGGTCGCATTATGGCCAGCCATCAAAACAAACTTCCGCAATAAGGAAATCTTCCAAGAAGCAAAGAAACCGATGTCCGTCGTCAGCAAAGTTCTGAAAGAAATACGGCTCCAGTTGCCATAGAAGTAAAAGAGTAAGACTGGTAGCAGGAAAGTATAAAATGTATTTGAATTTACCTATTTTTGTAATGTATTTAAAAATATGATCAATTAATAAAAAAATGAAGATTAGCTACCTTCATTATTTTATTCTTTAAAATGTTTTTATTTTTTAAGTGCATAAGACGCGCAAGCACAAGAATTGGGCATGACCCAAATATGTTATTTCTGAATAACATAGAGTTATCACGAATAACCCACTAGTGAACAAAGATAATCACCAAAGTATCGTAGAGGTATTGCAATCCCGCGATGGAGGATAGCCCAAAATTATCCAAAGACTATTACAAACGTGCATATCCGTATAACGTTAAAAATAGCACCGCACAAACAAAAAGAGATACGTGCATCAAAGACTGTTAACTACGTTCATATCCGTATAACGTTAAAATAGCAACACGTAGTTTAAAAAATGGCATGCACAAAAGCATCAGGAAATTACGTAAAGAAGAAGTTATAGCATAAGCAAAATTAGCGAACATCATGGAGAAATACAAACAAAAAACAACACGCAGTTATCAGAAACATCACAAAGAAGAGAAAGGACAAATATTGTTCAAAGGATCACAAGGCATCCATAAAAAACAAGAAAAACTAAGATTGTAACACAGCAACAACACTCGCTGTGCTCGGACAGAACAGTGGGGACCTCACTAACTCCAGAATGCGGATCGTTCGCAACCTCAACAAGGGTGCTTGACCCACCAACATCGTAATCTTCAATAGAAGGAGGTCTCACAGAGATATCAGAGGTGCTAACAGGAAGAGGCACAAGCGGCAAAGAAGTAGTGCAAGCAGAAGCTAACTCACTAGTTGAAGATGTTTCCACACCCACAACGTTACGAGCGGACAAAGGATCAATAGAAGAATTATAAACATCAGCAACAGATAACCGATGAGCACCAAGGCGTTTTCTAACCTGATCAACTCTCTTCTGAATAACCTCCAAAGAGCAAGACAAAGAGATGCTACCAACAACAACATTACTACCCTTATCATAAACAGGAATGAGGAGTTGTTCAATATCCGGTTGTAACCCTGCAATCATGGGAGCATTCGCGAAAGGCCCATCAACACGAAGAAGGTCCATAACTTCCGCAATACCAAAGATCCTTGTTGGACTTAAGCATAGTGATCTTCCGCAGAAGGATTATACACAAAAAGCTCAGCAAGCTCTCTTTTCTCCCTGCCATGAATAATACCCGCCGCTAAGCCTTCTTGCATACCCTTGTCAACTGCACGCTCAATAACTTCTGCCATTAACGTAGCATACTCCGGAGAGTTTAAGCACTTAAACACAGCGAGGCTCATACCGTTAGTTAACAACCAGCGACGGCTAGACAACAAAGATAAGGAATCGAGGATAAAACTCCTCATCAAGATGACTAGCCAAGGCATATAAATCAACAACGGCCGAATCAACCTTCCGCATAAGTCCGACCATCTTAGCATCCTGAATCTTACAAAATTCTTCCTCCAAAGCAGGAAAGGAAGGAAGTCGGCTGCGGAGATCAGAGCATGACTCCTCCAAAATCCGTATCTACAAACAAAACAAAGTTAGAAGGCAACGGGAAACAAGCAAGAGGAACAATTAACCAAAGAAGGCACAGACGTGCACCTGTCTGGAAAGGTTGGAATTCTGAGACTTAAGAACAAAAACTTCAGCTCTCAAAGTAGATGACTCAGAATCCTTTGCGTCAAGAGATGATTGAAGTGTTGCCACCTTAGCTCGCAGAGAATTTCATTCTTCTTCAAGCATGGAATTCTTGGTTCCTCAAAGATTTAAAGTTTCAGCAGAAGCTGCTAAAGACGCAACAACAGAAGATGTCTCGGAAGAAGCAGCATCAGCAACTTTAGACTCCAGAGCCGAAATCTCCTTATCCTTACTTGCCAAAAGAGACAATAAGAGTTTCCGCTCCATAGCATTATACTCTAAATGCATATGAAATTCAGAACTAAAGCACAATTGTCATGCCACATCAACGTTAAACTTACCAAGGAGACGCTCATACCCCATATCACGAACATCGGAAAAGAAGGTAGGAGGAGCGAACTCATCCACCATAACATGGCCTTCATCAACATCATCAAGAAGCGAACTCTTGGCAACATTCCATTTCGGAATATGAACACCCGACGAAGAACTAGAGTCCGGATCATCAACAGTACGAATGTCCCCAGCTAAGATTCTGAAAGGTCATCAAGAACAGGATGAATACCGTCAATAGAAGAAAAGCTGTCCGGAAGAGAGGATGGAACATCTACTTGACCCTTCCCCTTCCCAACAGGAAGGACAGTAGTCACGACGGCATCCGTCATAACGGGTGCAGGAGAAATGCAAATAAACAAGTAAAGAACAAGTGAATAAAAGGCAGAAAAGTAAAGGAATTACAAAAAGACGAGAACATAAACAACAAACCTAGGGGGAGAACCATCAAGATGGAGCAAACCAAAATAAGATTCAGTAGACGTCCCAACTTCATGAAGGGGAGTAATTGATAATAAAGGAGGAGAAGAAGAATGAGTGGGCAAAGCATTTAAACAATATTCAAGAGTTTGCGAACTTTGAGCTAACAACTTCTGAATGGACTCTGAAGACTTACCACCGGTAGAGGCCCTGTAATCGTTAAGGTCGCCTCACCTTCTTAGGAGGATGGACAAGGCTAATACCAGCTTTCCTTTTCTTCCCCTAGAACCAGAAGCCATACCACTATCAAAACCAACATCAAACCTAATAGTCGTCAGCAGACGATATCACCACACGGTGAAACTCCGATTCGAATAGATAGCTACACGTCCAACTTCACCAAAAGAGGGAGGGGCAAGAGAAATAGTACGGTCAGCTTTAGCAAAGGAACCTCATTCTCCTCCCGTGGCCGAGTATCAACAAGCAACTCCATAGGGTTTTTCTTCTTAACCAAAGACAGCAGATCCATAGCTGCAGAAAACAAACGAAGAAGAAACGTAAATCAGGACAAAACAAGAATAAATTAGCAGAAGGAAAAACATAGATATGGTGTACCACCCTGCTTCTCTTTATCATAGAACACAGGGTAAAAGTCATCGCCAAAAGTATAATTATGGCTCAACCCAACTAAACAAAGGAAAGGCTCCGGAAACTTAACAAAAGAAGAAGCATTAGTAACAAGGGAAGCAACGTGTTCAGCATTAAACTCAGTATCCCTAGGAGTGGCATCCTTAGGAAGATTTCCCCCAATAAAGAAAGGATGAATAGAGGGACAAGCAAATGAGTCAACCCAGAAAAAGTGATCGCTCCAACTCTTAAGACAATCAAGGGGTTTGGTATAGCAAACGCCAAAGCTATCAACACGTTTACTAAAAGAGAGCCAACCATGTTTCTGAGACAAAACATAGAAACATCTAAATAAACCAACTGATGGTTCAATACCAAGCGCAAAACAAAGAATCTCAAATTGAGAAACTTTAGCAAAACCAATGTCAAAAAGCTGCGATATATGAATATGGTAGTAGTCAAGAATTGAAACAAGAAAAGAAGAAAAAGGGAGGCGAAAATTAGCAAACTAGAAAAAACGGGTATAAACAATGATCTTCCCATTCGGCGCTTCACGAATACTTTAGTTAGAACCAGGAAATTCCGGATGAACAAAGCGTGGAATTGAATAATCAACACAGAAACGGTCAAGGGCCTTTTATGATAGTTTAGATTTGGTAGATGAAAAAGTACCCATAATGGAAAAAGAAAAAGGGAATCAAGAACCTAACCTGACTGAGGAACTTGGAAAGAAAATACGGCCAAAGGTAAAATCAGATTGAAGAACAGTGTTTGCAACAAAAGAGCTGTAAAAAGAAAAAATGGGCTAAAGCCAAAATAAGGGGTATTTATACAAACGGAACGATGATTAACCAAGAAAACCCTAAAGGAGGACACGCATCCAAAAGCAATCTAATCCAACGATCAAAATCAAAAACACGCAGATAAGGATGGTAGAAGACCAAGGGCCCACAGAGTCAAATCAACCAGAACATGAAAATTCGTAAACCGTCCACGTTGTAAAAAACACTTTCCTAGGAAAGGGAGCATCAAGAAAACGCTTCAAGAGTGCGGAAGAGGAAACAATCCGCAAGAAGTAGTCTAACTAAATCCACCGCATGCGACAATATCTGCACGCAGTGCACATACTAGACTGGGGGGACTGGATGGTATACCAGTTCCTAAGGGTAAAAAAGCATTTCGAAAAGGAAAAAACGCACGAAACGATGAAACGCTTAGTCAACTCAAGTCTAGTGACATCTACCGCATGCGACAATATCCGCACGCAGTGAACATACTAGAATGGGGGGACTTGATGACGTATAGTATGTATAACAGGCCGACTAGGCCTAATACATACTATACACACACTGGACTCAGGCCTAATAATTACAAACCATGGGCCTATAGTAAGCCCAATGACGAAATTGGCTATGGTCCAGACCTTGCGACGAACGCAAGATACATAATGGGCTGAACCTTCAACCGTTAGACCTCTATGTCCAGGCCACATTAACACAGAACCCTTGTCTGCCAAGGGTCCGGCTCCGGCAACTAACCACTACATGCGAGAATCTAGGAAGCCCTAGCGGCAAACCTCGCTTATAAAAGGGGCTCTAATTCCCATACAAGGTACAACTTTCTCTCTTATAATTACACGCATACACTCCGCCCTCTCAAGAATATGTACTTACTCACGCCGATTCTAATCGTGGGTCCGTCCCCACTGTAAGACTAACTGCTTACCTTTTTGTGCAGTGGATCTCATTCAAACTACTTGGATTAGTACAAGATCAGCCCATCAAAGGCTTGTTGGCCCAGTCTGGCAAGCTATATTCAGACCCATTATAACCAATCGCACAATTTGTACTAACAGTGGTTGCTTTAGGGATTGGTTATTGTTGCTGTTTCTGTTGTTGTTACTTAGACCCAGGTTCTGATGCTTCAGAATCATGGTCAGAAGCCTCTTCATCACTAAGGCGGTTTGAGAAATTATCAGGCTGAGACATTCTTTAGGATTTTTGAGTGAGATGAGATGAGTGTTTTGGTGAGTTGTGTTTCTTCAATTCAGAGTCCTTCAACAGGCTCTGATACCACTTGTAGGTCCAAAGGTTATGGATCTAAGCAGCCTTGTAAAATAATAACTAACTTGGATAAATCCAAACTAATTATGTGAAGAACTCTTTAACAATGAGTACTTGATGCTAATGCGGAATATTAACAACAAGAAAGAAGAACACAATAATTATTAATTAACTTTTTCTATTAATCCCTAAAAACTTAATACATAACAATCTACCTTTAGGGTTCCTTTATACTCTTAGGAAACCCTAGAATACAAAACGTGTAGAAGGATTTAAGGTTATAAATGGCGTAGGCTGGCATGGCGGCATGATCAAGCCTCACGCCACTTTGCTTCAAGGCTAAGCTTTTGCTTATAAGGCGTGACATAAGGCGGCACAAAGTATGAAAATATTTATATATTCATATCATAATTCATATATATCGAGTTTACAAAAACATGTGGCATAAGGCGGCGTAGCGGCATAGCGTGGCGGCATGACGAAGCCTCACGCCTTTGCGAGGCCTTTGCGGGGCCTTTGCGAGCCTTTTAGAACAGTTAGGATAAAGATATCTCTTCCTAAGATATCTCTACGCGTACATATCCTTCCTTAATATAACTCTAACAAACTATTCTGTTTTTATCATAAACAGAATTAACTATCAACTATTTGTTCTGCCAGACTTAACTACATTAGTACTGGTAGACTTAACGACTAACAGACTTAATTCTGGCTCACCAGACTTAACTATTTCACTACCTGAATTAATACTAAACAGACTTAAATAAACTTAAATCTGTTTTACAAAATATAATTCCCTACAGGATCCGTGAAGCACCTAGAGACAAAAAGTTGTCTTTTGTGGTTAACCAAAAATCTTTCCAAAATATTTCCTAATATTAAAAAGATTATGCTTCTAGAAGGTTAATCTTTCTTAACATTATAAAGGAAAGATTTGCTAGATTTGGTTAGATTTGTTTTCTAATATAGCATAATTCTTTTGTCTCATTTAATTAATCATATGTGCTATATGATTAAAACTTTTTCCTATATACTTAGATGATTAATGAATTATCTAAGTGTGGGTTACTTGAAGAATATTTATTTAGAGTGTAAGTAAACTTTGATACTAGTTAGGAAATGCTTAATGCATGAAATTGGGTTCTTAGACCATTCGATGAGTTTTATAAAAACGTTTCATACGTTTTATGAAATGCAAGTCGAGGTTTGTTAAATGGTTCTTAGACCATTCGACGAGTTTTATAAAAACGTTTCATACTCTAAAAAGTTTTTTAAGCATTCTCAATGGTTTGTTAAATGGTTTGATCATAGTACAACATAACGAACATATTCGAACATGTGTTGAAGCATGAGAGTATTGGAGACATCGATAGGTGTTTATGAATGTATGCATTCAGGATTTTGTGTTTACCAGTAACTGCGTATATAACGTTATTTATTACAAGTTACATGTTTGTCATTTTAAATTCTTAGGAAGCATGAGTGATAAGGAGATTTATAAAATTATATTGGAGAGACTATATAATCCTAAATAAAGATAAGGTTTTAGGAAGAGTGAATGCTATGAAGTATGACTATTTAGAGGTATGTTTGAAGCAAGCCTCATGCAGTCGTTGTTTTAAATGCACAACCTAAATGATGAAAGGAAAAAATAACAAACTGAGTTTAATGATGAATAAATAGTTATTGTTACTAAAGAACACTCAATGGACATAACTCGGCCGACATCCTAAGGTATAATTGTTCAACCAAAGACACTAACTTTAATGAACAAGAATGAAATTCATTCATTAAATGACACACAAATGACTTCTTCCAAGTTGTCATTGGAAAAAGAAGTTCAAGCAATGAACGAAATTATCATCTAGGATTCGTATAGGCTTTCATCAATGGTTACATTGAGAGATTCCTAAATCCTCAAGGTTTCTTTGTTAAGCAATATGCGTGCTTTTCATGTTTGGGGTTGTTCCAGAAAAACACCATTGTAAGACTTTTGGGTGAACTTGGGGAGGTAAGTGTTGACGTTAAGGATAATTTGATGAAAAGACATACTCTAAACGAGGTAGATATATCTCCTTAATATCTTTATAAGTCATGTCAAAATATAGACTCGGAAAAATAAAAGTTAAAACAATATGCACCTAGATGCGAATGGAAATGATTCCATATTGTGGGCGAGTGTAGGATTAATTGAGGTGTTGATCTAAGAAAACGATGGTGTATATGAATATATCATTTGCACTAACAATGATATGCATGATATAGTGCAAAGCAGAAAAAGATGTGCATGTGATCCTATTGTGGGTGAATTTCTCTAATGGTATTGAGATAATGAATTTATAATGTTATAGTGTTGGATAATCCTAGACTCCATTTAATTATTGCCTAAAATTCACATTATGTGAAGGTATGAAAGATTACATTATTATATTAATAATGAAATCAAGTTGTGTTTCAAGATTTGGGATAATGTCACAAGTTGCATTATTCTAATTGTGAATGGATGATAAACTTTATGATCCTAGTTGTGTTGAAGCATGAGAGTATTTGAGACATCGATAGGTGTTGATGAATGTATGCATTCAGGATTTTGTGTTTACGAGTAACTGCGTATATAACGTTATTTATTACAAGTTACATGTTTGTCGTCTTAAATTCTTAGGAAGCATGAGTGACAAGGAGATTTATAAAATTATATTGGAGAGACTATATGATCCTAAATAAAGATAAGGTTTTAGGAAGAGTGAATGCTATGAAGTATGACAATTTAGAGGTATGTTTGAAGCAAGCCTCATGCAGTCGTTGTTCTAAATGCACAACCTAAATGATGAAAGGAAAAAATAACAAACTGAGTTTAATGATGAATAAATAGTTATTGTTACTAAAGAACACTTAATGGACACAACTCGGCCGACATCGTAAGGTATAATTGTTCAACCAAAGACACTAACTTTAATGAACAAGAATGAAATTCATTCATTAAATGACACACAAATGACTTCTTCCAAGTTGTCATTGGAAAAAGAAGTCCAATCATTGAACGAAATTATCATCTAGGATTCGTATAGGCTTTCATCAATGGTTACATTGAGAGATTCCTAAATCCTCAAGGTTTCTTTGTTAAGCACTATGCGTGCTTTTCTTGTTTGGGGATGTTCCAGAAAAACACCATTGTAAGACTTTAGGGTGAACTTGGGGAGGTAAGTGTTGACGTTAAGGATAATTTGATGAAAAGACATACTCTAAACGAGGTAGATATATCTCCTTAATATCTTTATAAGTCATGTCAAAATATAGACTCGGAAAAATAAAAGTTAAAACAATATGCATGATATAGTGCAAAGGAGAAAAAGATGTGCATGTGATCCTATGGTGTAGATGAATATATCATTTGCACTAACAATGATATGCATGATATAGTACAAAGGAGAAAAAGATGTGCGTGTGATCCTATTATGGGTGAATTTCTCTAATGGTATTGAGATAATGAATTTATAATGTTATAGTGTTGGATAATCCTAGACTCCATTTAATTATTGCCTAAAATTCACATTATGTGAAGGTATGAAAGATTACATTATTATATTAATAATGAAATCAAGTTGTGTTTCAAGATTTGGGATAATGTCACAAGTTGCATTATTCTAATTGTGAATGGATGATAAACTTTATGATCCTAGTTGTGTTGAAGCATGAGAGTATTGGAGTCATCGATAGGTGTTGATGAATGTATGCATTCAGGATTTTGTGTTTACGAGTAACTGCGTATATAACGTTATTTATTACAAGTTACATGTTTGTCATCTTAAGTTTTTAGGAAGCATGAGTGACAAGGAGATTTATAAAATTATATTGGAGAGACTATATGATCCTAAATAAAGATAAGGTTTTAGGAAGAGTGAATGCTATGAAGTATGACTATTTAGAGGTATGTTTGAAGCAAGCCACATGCAGTCGTTGTTTTAAATGCACAACCTAAATGATGAAAGGAAAAAATAACAAACTGAGTTTAATGATGAATAAATAGTTATTGTTACTAAAGAACACTCAATGCACACAACTCGGCCGACATCCTAAGGTATAATTGTTCAACCAAAGACACTAACTTTAATGAACAAGAATGAAATTCATTCATTAAATGACACACAAATGACTTCTTCCAAGTTGTCATTGGAAAAAGAAGTTCAAGCATTGAACGAAATTATCATCTAGGATTCGTATAGGCTTTCATCAATGGTTACATTGAGAGATTCCTAAATCCTCAAGGTTTCTTTGTTAAGCACTATGCGTGCTTTTCTTGTTTGGGGTTGTTCCAGAAAAACACCATTGTAAGACTTTTGGGTGAACTTAGGGAGGTAAGTGTTGACGTTAAGGATAATTTGATGAAAAGACATACTCTAAACGAGGTAGATATATCTCCTTAATATCTTTATAAGTCATGTCAAAATATAGACTCGGAAAAATAAAAGTTAAAACAATATGCATGATATAGTGCAAAGGAGAAAAAGATGTGCATGTGATCCTATGGTGTAGATGAATATATCATTTGCACTAACAATGATATGCATGATATAGTACAAAGGAGAAAAAGATGTGCGTGTGATCCTATTATGGGTGAATTTCTCTAATGGTATTGAGATAATGAATTTATAATGTTATAGTGTTGGATAATCCTAGACTCCATTTAATTATTGCCTAAAATTCACATTATGTGAAGGTATGAAAGATTACATTATTATATTAATAATGAATTTATAATGAATTTATAATCCTAGACTCCATTTAATTATCTAATGGTATTGAGATAATGAATTTATAATGTTCATAATTGCATTTCAGGATAAATGAGGCGTTGGAGCGGAAAAGATGTAATATAAGGCCAACTATATGTTTTGAAGATTGATTTATGAGGGCCTGATAATTATTTGTAAAGATTACACCGTAACTCATTAATAATGTTACGGCGTAAATATGAGCTTTGAAGGATACGGCGTAACCATCTCTTATGGTTACGTCGTAATTATTTTTATGGAGGTTACGGCGTAACATGATAAGTATGAGATGATGAAGGATTACGACGTAACCCGATGTTTAGTTACACCGTAATTAATTACTTTGACGCAAAGTTTTGAAAGGCTACGGCGTAATTGTAATTTAATTACGCCGTAACTAATTAAATCCGGCTATTTTATAAGAAGTTTAAATGAGCTAAGGACCTAAGTGCAAAGTTATTTAAGTTGGAGGACCATGTTGCAAATAGTCAATTATAACTATTATAAATAGTTCATTTACTGTACACTTGAAGGCATCAATTAGGGTGCGTTTTTGTTTGCTGTACGAGGGGGCAAGAAAGAAAGCAAGCAGGCGCATGTTTTTATGTCCGGGGTTTTGCCCCGGTATTCAATTAGGGGATCGATAGCTTTATCTTTAGCATGATATGTAATTATTTTCTGACTCATAATATTATTTTGGTTTCATTATTGTTTATTATAATCTTAATTCTCAATATAATTGTTGGTGAATTAATTCTTATTATGTTCTATTTAATTGATTATTAATTTATTATTAGTCAATTAATTATTTGATTTTATGTCTTTGTTTATTTATTGTTTTATATGGTAATTATATTTGTCATTCCACTAGGGTATTTTGGAGATGTGGAAATTAGGTCCAGGCCTAGTTTTTGATTCTTTTTATTATTAATGCTTTCGTGTTAATTAATTGTTTCTAGTGTATGCATGCATAGTTTATTGGTAGCTACCCTTGTTTCGGTAGTTTTGAATTGCGGTAGAAGCTAGCTGCTTATGAGATATGACCAACTGACCCTAAGTGAGTATGTTAATACAAATAAACCGTAAAAACGTTTATTAATATTTTGCGATCTCTTTGTGTTTTGTTGATAACAAATACAATGTTATCTTAAGTACAATTATAAGGATACATGTTATTTTTGTAAAGCATTTACATATAGCCATTTAAATACAAATTTTTGTAATAAATCATTTGTTGTAATAGTTTATTAGGATGGGTAAAAATCACAACCAATGGATCATATCCATAACCCATGGTATTGACCCATACCCACTTGACTAGATACATTGTACTCATTAGATACATTGTATCTAAAGAAATACACATGGACCAACCCATAACCCATGACCCATGACCCATAACCAAAAAACCCATGGGCAAAGAGGAACGTCTCACGGATCCCTAGGTTTACACTAGACGGATCCCTTGTGGGAGGGGATCCTGGATCCGGAACAAGTGGCAAGTTTTGCCTATAAATAGAGAGCCATTTCTTCATTCTAACTCACCCCTTTTCTTACTAATTCTCTCATATACTCTCATTCTCTTCTAACAAAATATCACTTGATCTAGAGAGTTCTTCTTCTTTCTTTCTTTAGTGATTCTCATATAGGTCCTTCTTTAAGGCGAGATCACAAGCATTCTACAAGTCATCCAAGCAAGGGGTCCTTGATTGATTTGTTCCTCCACAAGATTTCTGTAGCAAAGATCTTGTATTTGATATTTCACATTGTTAGGTCACTAGTTTTACAACACAAGCTTAATAGAAAGAGATAAAGGCGATTGAACAAGTTAACCAAACACACACACACGTTAGAATGAAATGGTTATGCGTAGAGTATGAGTGAAAGGAATAAATTGAACAACCAACCCTCAAGTGAGGGTTATACATGAGTATTTATAGGAGGGAAGCTAAGGCAACACTCCTAGTTCCCATCCTTTCCTTATTGGACATGGGCCTAAGCTCATGGGCCCTCTACATAAGCTTAAGGCTAATAACAAACATAAAGGCCATAATTAAGCTAACTATTACATATAAATTACTAACACTTGATTATGGTTTAGGAGTGATTCCAACAATCTCCCCATAAGTGTTAGTGATGAAACGTGAAAGCGGTAATAGTAGCTTTGACGCCTTCCGACATTCTTCTTCTTGTGAGAAGAATTGCCTTGATTCAACAATCTCCCCGCTGTAGAGAGATAGTTTTCTTTGAACAATTATGCTTTGACGTCATCTTTAACTTTGTTCTTTGATCATTGTTCTTTGTGATGAAAGTGAAAGTATGTTGTTGTTGTCTCGATCAAGTCTCCTCAGTGTCCGCTTCATCGCTCCAGAAGTTCCACGCCATTCTTCAACATGCTCACACGCTTTAGACGCTGGAATCGACTGATGAAGTTCTTTAAGTCTTTAACTTTGTAGATTCTTTGATTTGACGAAGAATCATTCGATCGTTGTGTTGCTTTTGGATAGAACTTCCATTAGTGATGATGTTGGCATGAGCATGAGAAGAATTTGCACGATCATTCCGCCTCCGAGCTTCCATAAGAAGAAAACATTTAAACGGTTAGTAATAAGCGGATTCCGCACTTACAAGTTTGAACTTCGAGAGTGTTAACAACATAGTGTGAAAACACAACTCTAATTCTTACAAAGGCCGCTCCCTAATCGGAGTCCCACAAGTGAGATAACACGATAAATCGGTACACCACGATTCGATGAGTCACAGGTACAATCAAGCATCACCTCACGCATCAGACCATTTGAGACCACTCGCGCAATCCATGGGGAGTTGCCGTTTACTTCGTGGTCGCTTTGATGTTGACCCGGCAGAGTTTCCATTCAATCACCGAGGATCACAAATGTGAACCTCTCATAAATGTTCTCGCATTGCTAAGATCTCTGTGAAGGACTCATAACGATAACCATGATGTTCTTATTGTTGAACATCAAGTGATGAAATGTCAAGTGTACCTAAGAGATCTTTTGATGAATCTCGTGGCTCTAGACTCAATAGTGCGTTTTGGTTTTCTTAAGCGGAGACTAGGAGAGGGTCCTTCTTCAATACCGCCAATCTCTAAGAGAAAGCCGATAGTTTACGTAGGGTTCCCCGTGAGAATGAAACAAGCTTCTGTTGAGAGAAACTTGAGTGGATAAGAAGGTTTAGTGCATGCGCCACTGGGTCCATGACGACTTTTAATCTTCAATAATGTCATCTAGTGACAACCAAGAGCATATGAATTGAACCCGGTTCGCTCTAAGTTGAATAACTGAGGGCTATTTCTTTTCACCCTTTTCTTTGCATTTCTTTTAATTCTTCAACTCCTTCTTTCTCCGATTCTCATTTTCTCCTTTTACAATCATACCTAAGGACTTCTAAATTTAACTATTGGTAGTGTCCTGGGTAGATCCTCCTCGCTCGCGGATCATAGGACTGTTATTCCTAACCTTAGTCACCTTATAACTCCATGACTAACCTATGTTGCCATAAAACCATTTTGAAAAAAATCTCTCAAAGGGTTTGTAAATGAAAAACATGTTTGAACCACTGTGAGAGTTTTATCTTTTGCATAAATACTCCTCCACATGTGCTTTAGAGTTTTAACGGAAATGCACAGTGAGGAAAGAGCACGCACTTTTGAATTGATCAACTCAAGATAGACATTCCCCGGAGAACGCGTTACGTAGCATAGTTAAAGAGTTGCATTGTCAGATTTTAGGTGACAACTAGCTCTAATAACTATCCTGAAGGTGTGGACAAACTCAAAGGTTGTCAAACCCGTCAAGGTTCATGTCTACCAAGAGTTTCTCGAAAGGTACATTCTACTCGACAAGTCCTTTCAGACACGCTACATCACTAGCTAACTAGCTTGAAATTATTACCCGTCCCGGACAAGTCTTTTCGAGTTACTAACAGCTAAGATCTCACAATTTGGGTTAAGTCTTTACACCTAGAGTTCATAGCCAAATACAACATATTTCTTATCACATATTTTCTCCCCTCAAAAATGGCATATAAAATGTTATTTTTGAAAAGTTGAGAATAAAATATGACCATTTCGAAAAGTTGGGGAAGAATGACCATCAGAAAGTTTGTGAACAAAGTTATAAGTCAAGTACTCTCAACGAAGTGATATAAACGGTTGAGGTTTTGAAAATCATAAGGGAAAGTACTTGTTCTTTGAGCAAAACCTTGAAAAGTGAAAGGTTTGATAGGTTTTACTCAAAAGTAAGAAGCCCTCTTTATAAGGATTGTGGCAATCAAGCGCACTACGTGGTCCTTTTTTACAAGAACGGTTGTACATCGAATGTGTGCACAAGCCACTGACATAATATATCATACATCCAAAGTTATAATGAAAGAAGCAGCTTTAAGGGTACCCGTAGTCCAAAGATGTCGCCAGAGTGTGAATCGGCGCTGAAAGCCGTGATGTTAACTCCGTCTAATTCACCAACATAGCTTTCCAATCTTCTCGAATCGATCCTACAACCGCTCATCAATCATGTGATGATCCTCTTCACATCCCTTCGACCCCGAATTCCATCGCTTAGGAGACCCGATCTTCTGATGTATATCCTTCAACCGGTAAGCCAATCCGTCCCTAACCATCTTCAAAGTGTGATCTCCAAACTTGTGAAGATCTCTACACGCCATCAAGCAATTTCTTTGAAGTTCGCTGCGGTAAACGACGTAATGGTTTGCTGGATGAGTGTAAGTTGTGAGAGATGGTTGATGTCGGGAAGATCAAGCCGCTGGAGTGAAGTTGACACGGGTCCTATAGGATTCAACCGCCACCGGAGATCTTCTACACGCTCTTTGATCACTATGCCCGATGAAGATGAGCACCGACTTGATGAATTCACGCTTGTACTTTAGTGGAGAATTGTCTCATACCACCGTACTTTGGCAAGGTACATGTCTTCATGTCGTTGATAGACAAATTCTCAAAGTCGCCTTCAGAATGCATAATCCCTTTGTCTTGTCTTTGACCACAATCTTCTTGAGAAAAGGGTAGTCCCATTTGTACGAAAGATCAACGTGTTTGATGGCAATGATGTTTTAGTACCAACACGCATGTTGAGACTTCAACCCTCAGCGTTCAGAGTAGATTCTTCGGCGTTCCGGCCAATGATGAATCCCGTACATTGCATCTCGGTCGGATGCTTCCACTTTGTTGGAGAACAAGTGATTAGCTCTTTCCTCGATAGCTAAGCAGTTTGAGTATTCGGTCAGCTGAATGGAAGTGTCAAGGATGTAGCGATTTCCTTGAACCATCGCCAACCGGAAGAAGAAATTCCAAGTCTTTGTTGAAGAAATATATGAATGGGATCCTAGGCCGATCGGTTGGCCAATCGTTGGTAGTGGTTTAGACCACCGGTGTAATATGGAGGATTGTCCCCTTGGTAAAGTCGATGTTTGCTTCCGGGTTGAGCCAATCCATGTTATTAGACATAGCTCGAGCAATGTTTTCAAGGTGATATTCGACCTCGATGGCACTTTCTCAGCTATCTTCCACATTTGAAAAGCTTCATTCTTGATTCGCTTCAACTCAGATTTCGTCATCTTCTTTACTCGGAAATTTTCTTGCAGTATTTTGCATGCTCCAATGTATTAGCCTACCCAGATCTTGACCTTCTGTGGTAGGGAGTGGATTAACAAGAGTAGAGAACCATTCAAATTCCCTGAATTATCTTCATCTAACCATGATACGACGCCAACTTTGGGCTTCTTCTTCTTTGTTTAGATCTGATGAGGATTCGCTTCAACTTTGTCTGAGAGGCGGGTTGTAGATGGGGCTCATGGTATTCTTCATCGCCACCACCCGTGATACTCAAAGTGGTCACCGGTTTTCGAGTCGGGGTCTTAATCCTCGAGGTTTATCAGCAGAAGAGGAGGAGATTCTTTGTTGAGTCAGTCCGTGGTGGAGGTTGCATCGAAACTTGAATGAAGATGATTCACCAGACTTCTTTGTGCATTTAGGCTCCTTATCCTTATCTTGATCTTTGTCTTCGTCATCTCTTGAACGCTTAGGCCTTACGACCTCTTCTCGAATGAAGATTTGAGTTGGTATTCAAAGAATGCTTCAAACAGTTTAGCTTCATGGGAGGCAAACGCTGCAGTAGTGCTTCGACATTTGCTACACAACGGTTCACCAATTCATCATCGAGAAGATTGTAGTTTCAACTGATTGATGCTCAAATTCATCGAGTTGATTTCATTGCTTGTTTGGCTAAATGTAGAGAGATTCGGATAAAGTTGTTCCGTATACATCTCCTTCAGGCCAGAATCCACCTCCATTAGGAACTTGTGAGAATATCCTTCATCATCTTGTCCATGCTTCTTGAAGATCATCCTTCATGAGGTTCTGACATACTCCCTTTCAACTTCATCTTGTCATTCTCATCGTGAAGATACGTTATCGATCGAGAATGAAATTCAGCTTTTCTAGAGCATGTCTTTCTTCGACTCTTTTACAAACTTTAACGATTCGATTCTTTGATTGAGAGATCCAAGATGGAGTTGGCTTCTTTACTGATTTGGATGATGATTTGGCTGATTTCTTTGATGGTGGTGGTGAAGAGTGAGACGAAGAATCTGATGATGATAAGATGTGAGGAGACTCTAGATCCTTGGAGGTGCGAGGTTTTCTCCTCTCGAGCGGGGATATCTAGCATAAACTTATCATAATCAGATCATCCTGGACTTTTCTTCTCGCATCTGTCTCTACTTTTTTGTCACCCCTATCTTTCTGGACTTCTTTAACAGTTCCTCAAATTCATGCTCAACAGATTTTCCACGGCTTTTGTTGTTGCTCCAAAGTGGTGGCAACCGATCCCTTATCGGTTGATTAACCGTGACGATCTGGTGAAGGTTGAGTGCACCACTCTGATCCCTCCGGCCACCCATTTGATCTTTGCAAATTCTTTGCCACGGTTGAAGTCTAAGGAATTTGAACTTCTTCCCGTATGAAGTATCCAATTGCTCTTCTTCATCCGAGCTTCATAAGGCACAAGTACAGTCTTCCTTTTCCTTTGTCACCGGTGGACTTGGAGGTTTAGCTTCTAAAGGAGGTTCTTCGTTGCAGATTCAGAGTAGAAGATCTCTTCTCTCTATTGGTATCTTCGAGTTTGCCCACAAGCTTTTGCGTTCGTGCCCGACTCATGAATGGGAATAGGAGTAGCTTCCCTTAGAGGGAATCCCTTTTTCGTGGAGGATTCCTCTTGGGATTATCCTCTGACATTCGCATTGCTGCACTTCCTCAGACCGCCTCTTCCGTTCTCCAGATAGGTGTTCCGAAGACTTCATCGAGATGACCAACTTTGCTTCTCTATCGCTAGAAGATACCTTTTGTATGTTTCAGCTTTTTGATTTCATTAGTCGAAGGTGATCGTAAACACAACACCCTTGCTTTGTTGACGATTCCTTGATTCCGACCGATAGGATGGGTTCAAATAACATGTCATGATTGTCAGGTCATTGAGCCTCTGGGAATATCGATGAAGTCCGCGCTCTCGATCATGCTTTGTGTATCCGATATAGGGAATCTTTGAGCCAAGCTTTTGAGAATGACATCATGTCATCCCATATCGAGCTTCAATTTCGATGTCCTTCTTGTTGATTAATGACCAAAATATTTGCGTACTCCATGAGCTCGATGCTATAGCCACCGCCCAACCAGACCTGAATTTGTGATGATGATGTAGAGGGTTCTCCACCGTTGAGGAATGTTCTTAAGCTCCACATGAGAATGCTTAGTGATAATTTCAAGTTTCATCATAGCCAATATCCATCAGAATTTAACCGCTCTCTTCAGTGAGTGTGGAATAGAAGCCTGGGATGGCTCGACATCGTGAATAAGAAGAACGGCCCGTGAAATCCTCGCATGTAGGATGGTGGGGATTTGTTTGTGATTTAACGTTATCACATCGCGACTTTGACCTTTTGATCTTTGCATTAAATTCTAATTGTTGTTACGTAGATTCCTGCATCGTGAAAGGGGTGCAGTGTAAGAGTTTCATGTTCGTAGGGATGATCTTCTTTAGAATATCCAAGAATTAATGAAGATTCTCAGTATGTGAGGGTATTTCCAAAGTCAACTCGAGATTGTTCTTTACAATCTTTCTTGGATAGCCATTAGGGAAGATATCAACAATTGTGAGAACCTGGTGCATCCATTCATTTGAGACCATGTCGTGATCTGAAATAACATTAGCCAAAGAACCAACATATCGAAAGACATAGTGTTAGTCAACAGAAGGTCTTATTGTCTAATTATTGATATCTGGTGTTAATGATTATTCGAGTCCTAAGTCACTTGTTTGTCCAATAGTCAATGGCGTCGTGAAACGTTTATTGAGTTAGTTAACTTTAAGTTTTAAAGTTTATGTTATCACTTATAGTTCACAACATATCAAGCGTTTAAGTTTATTAGTGACATTATTGGATTCGTGACGTTATGATTCATTTATTTACAAGTTTGCACGCGTAACAATTCAAAGCGAAGGTTTGATCAAGGCTTATCGTAGATATGGCAAAGTTACGTAAGCGGGGGTGATATATCGTGAAGAGCAAACATGCGTAGATCTTCTACGCGTAAGAAAATGTTGCGTAGGAACAGGTAACCTTATGTGTAAAGCTTACGCGTGGCGTATAAAAACTTTACAGCGTAAGGCTTTTCGTAGAGTAGACCTTATGCGTAGAGTCCTGTTTGCGCATATCCTTCACGGATCTGGCGTAGTCCATTGTAGAACCTTACGGCGTAATAGTTACGTGTAAGATTTCTCTTACGCGCTTTCTCGCGTAAGGTGATCCTTATCGTGGAAGTAACAGGACCTGATTATGAGTTTTATGCGTAAAGCACAAGATAAAATCATCATATCATCAATCTTAATGTATAGTCATTTTAAAATACATCATGGCAGAAAGCATGTTAAGCATTACAGTAGAGTCATACGCGTAAGTCAAAACCCTATGGTTCATAAATTACGCATATGATTTCTAACCATAGGATTTACACAAACGTTTTACGGTAGGTCTTAGGTGTTGTGAGAGTCTAATAACAAGTTTTAACATCTAAAAGTCATGAATCAAAATACCCAAACCTAAGAACATTAAACCCTAATTACTAATATGTAATTAGTGTTTTACGGGTTGTTTAAGGCATAGATATGATCAATTCATCATTAAGAGCATCATCCACAACAATCTTTTTGACCAAAAACCTTCACATTTGAAAACACCCAAATTGACTCAAGAACCTAATTTTCAAAAACCATCAATTAGTGTTTACGGGTGGATTTGAGGATAAAATAGTATCATTGATGTTAAAAGCGTTTTGACCATTTATCTTTAACCTCAAACACATAGGTATGATCATGTGTTCTTACGGCTTATGCGTAGAACACAAAATCAACCATATCACGTAAATTAGCCGTTGGATTAGTTTGAAAATCAAAACCAATGTTTAAAAACATGTTTAGGCATGAAAACACTTACAGATTGATGATCAAACACGGATTTGTTGAGCGAATTATATTAGGATTATGTTGGTTAGGAGTAATAAATGTGATGAAAAGTTAGGTGGGAAGGTGTTTTATTAAAAATGACTTTAACCTTTTGGATTTGGTCCCTCCACCTTTTCCTTTTTCATCCAAAGTCATTTAACTTCCATTATGGTTACCAAACAAAGATTTTAGGAAAGAACTTTGGCGACACTCCCCTCGACTTAATAAATGATGAAAGGTTATAAATTTTAGTCAGAAGTGTCATTTAACGAAAAAGTTTACCACCATTGATAAAAGAAACAACGAGAATAGAGATAACATGCAAGTACCGGATGTTTTGAAGCAGATTAAGTAATTGTTTTCTCCCCCCTCAACACTTGATCGGAAAAAATCAATTTTGAAGATTAGAGTGTTGACGGATGAAAATGTACTTGCCATGTTGAAGAAAAATAGATAGAAGAATATTTTTGTTGTTTTATCCGATTTTATATTTTTGTATTTTGTTTTTGAAAAATATTTACAAAAGAGATTTTGGTGTTTGTGAGGTTTTAAAGGCTGTTTTAGGAGGTCATCCAATTCCTCTTGAGTCAAACACCTCATACCAATCCGGTGGACCAACTCATTAAACCTAGCGGAGCTAAGGCTTTGGTGAGAAGATTGCAATTGGTATTACATCCCAAAAATATAATTCAACGGTACCACTTTCACGTGATCCTTGATGAAATGATATCAAGATCGATGTGCTTTGATTTCAGTCTTGAACTAAGTTGCGAGATGCAATGGCACTCCGATTGTGCAGATACATCGGGATTACATCAAATACGTAACCATAGTCTTTGAGTTGTGTTCTCATCCAAATGACTTGAGCACAACACGCTTACATGGCTACATATTAGCTTCGGTTGAGGACGGCGATGTACAATCCTGCTTCTTGATTGCCATGACACGGTTTATCACCAAAAATTGTAAAGCTCACGAAGTACTTTTCGTGAGTCTAAGCATCGTGCGTGGTCAGGGTCTGAAAAAGCGATTAGTTCAAAACCAGAATCCTTGGATACAGATCCCAAGTTAATGGTTCCCTTTATGTATCAGAGGATTCTTTTAGCCTCAGAGAGGTGGGTTTGATTGGTCGCCCGATAACGAGAGCAAGATATCGGCAAAGACAATATCAGGTCTGCTAGTCATTAGATACATGAGAGACCCAATGATACTACGGTATTTGGTAGGGTCCACCAATTTCCCATGTAAATTATCGTCTAGCTTCTTGGTATGAGCCATTGGTGTGGCATAGGTGTCACAGGTTTTCATTCCAAATTTGTTTAACAATTCAAGGGCATATTTGGAGTGACTCAAGAAAATACCACGGGGTGATTGATGAACTTGCAGTCCTAGAAAGAGCGTAAGTTCACCCATCATGGACATTTCAAAATGTTTCTTCATTAGTTTTGCAAAAGCGATTGAGTACTTTTTATATGTAGACCCAAAAATGATGTCATCCACGTAAATTTGAACAATTAAGATATCTGTGATATTGTATGAAAGAGTTGGGTCAGACGAACCTTTGGTAAATTATTAGCAATGAGGAAAGATGATAGCTTATCGTACCATGCCCAAGGAGCTTGTTTGAGACCATAGAGAGCTTTGTTCAGTTTGTAGACATGATTAGGGAACTCTGGATCAATGAATCCTTCTAGTTGACTAACATAAACGTTTCTTTAAGTTGTCCATTGAGAAGCGGTTTTGACATCCATCGAGAGACGTGATATTCATATGAGCCCAAATGCGGAAATATCCGACGACCTCAAGGCGAGCAAGCGGGCAAAAGATTCTTCAAAGTCAATACCCTCTTCACGGCGATAACCCTTAGCCACGGGCGTGACTTATTCGATAACGTTTCCTTGACATCAATTTGTTTTCCAAATCCATTTTAGACCAATGGCGTAGACCCTTTGGTCTTTCAACGGTTCCATACTTCAAGGCGTTTGAATTGGTTGAGTTCTTCTTGCATGGATTCAATCCAGTTGTCTTTTGTCATGTCGTCTTTGATGTTTTAGGTTGATTGTGACGGTGAGTGCATAAATGCAATGTTCACCGTCGTAAGAAGCGTTGTCTTGTGTAATGGCTGGTTGATTGGGTTGCCAATAATATTTTCCAGAGGATGGTCTTTTGTCCATCTATGTGTGGAGGTTGATGTTGGTATACATTGTGCAGATTTTGAGGATTCAAATGGCTTGTTGAAGATTCAGCGACATCAGTGCGGTGATCATTAGCACGGGTTAAAGAACGCATTTGGATCAAAATCTGCAGGTGGGGGTACTTCATTCAGAACATCATCGGCCGGTTCATCATTGTTGGAAGCGGTTTGTTCAAGCTGTTGTGTTGAGTCAAGCGGTGGTGCTTCTTCAACCGTAGTTGTTGTAGCAGGTGTATCGGTATATAAGTATTATCGAGGTTGAGCGTGAGCAGCGGATACAGGAACCGCGTTCATCAATATCGTCGAGCAGTGGGCAAATAACCTTTCCATTTGTTGTGGTAAATTTGGGGGCTTTGTTGGTGATGATGGGGTTTGGGGAAGTTTAGCGGTTGTGACCGGTTTCTAAGTGTTATACTCAAAGCCATTTCGTAAGTTCATCAAAATGAGCATGAATCGTTTCCATAACCTCCTTTGTTCGGCGATTCAGATCGGAAACCTTTAGAATTATCACAATATCCAATAAAGACTCCAATGTCAACTTTGGCTTTGAGCTTTCCAAAGTCATCACGATCATTATTAGGATAGCAAAGAGATCCAAAGATATGAAAGTGTTTGAGATTGGTTTGTTGTGGACAAGCTCGAAAGGTGTTTTGTTGTGGGTTTTTGTAATCATAGACGGTTTTGAGTATAGCATGCATTAGATCTGACTTACGCCCATAAGTAATCTGGAAGTTTAGCATTGATTAACATTGTTCTTGCGGCTTCCACTAGCGTTGGTTTAGATCTTTCAACAACTCCTTTTGTTCGGTGTACGTGCAATAGATGTCGATCTTTGAATTACCTCATAAAATTCACGAAGAGTTTGGTTAACAAATTGATTGCCTCTATGCATTCGATTTGTCGAGCGGTGTTTGGTTGAACTTGTATTTTTGTGAAAGGTGATGATCATTTGTGGAGCTTGTCTTTGCTGAAGAAAGTAGACCCAAGTCCAGCGTGAATAGTCATCAACAATTACTAAAATATAGCGTTTGCCATTGATTTACGCAGCGCATCCGGGCCACACAAATCCATGTGAAGAAGATGAAGCACATGCGAGAGGCGTGTTCCACCTTTGAAGGAAAATGAGCACGAGTGCTTTTCCCTTGTTCACAAGCTGAGCAAAGGTGATCTTTAGAATACGAAATCGTGGGAGTCCTTCAACTAGTTTGTGTCGAGCAAGGTTGGTGATGGTATGATAGTTTAGATGTGAGAGCAGCGATGCCATAGCCAGGATTTTGTTGATGTTGCCTTTGAAAGTAAGCAAATGGGAGATAAAGCAACCATGTCTTGCATAGAGATAGTGTAAAGACTTGAATTACGCGAGCGAGACATAAGGTCGTTTCCTTGTAGATCACGAATGAAACAAGTTTTTCCCTGAAAGCAACCTCCAAATCTCCATCACAAAATTGACCTCTTGAAAGATTGTGACCGAGGCCTTCCACATAATAAACCATGCTAATTTCGATGTTCCCATTGATATAGTCTTCGTAGCCCATGATAGGCTGAAGTGATCATTCCCAAATCTACGGTGCCAATGAACTTTGCAATAAAGTTTGATAACGATTTAAGGTTGCTGTCATGTGTGGGGAACATCGCTATCAACAATCGAGAATGATGTATCACTGCATTACACGAGGCGACACGGATGGAATAGAAGTAGATGTGGAACCGAAATGTTAGAGGGTTCGAGGCGGTTATAGTAGATATACACACATCAATAGCTTTAGGTATCCATTTAAATCCTAGTATATTATATATCCATTTCGCCATCTCAACTAGTATTTGCTTTAGTCTTAGTGAATGCACTAGGTGGTACTACATTCTTAGGAGGTGAAGCTGGAGCTCTGAGGGACAACAATGCGTTTCTTAGAATCTAAAGAGGCGGTCTACCAAGCCTGCAGACTTAGAAAGATTAGTGGGCCTAGAGGTATTCCGGTTCTTAGGATTCCTTAAGCGAGAGATGATAGCTTTAGCAACACATTTATCATGACAATCGGAATTCATACTTTTACGACAAATAACACAAGGTGCATCGGTGAATATCAAAAGTACTTAATGGTTTAGCATTAGTTTATCACTATTTCTATTACATTTGCGGGCCAATATCTATATGGTGGAAGCAGCGTGAGTCTTATTCATAGTCCTAGGGTGTTCTTCTACTTTAGCATTTCTGATTGATCTTTTCTTAGGTCGCAACTTCCTATTCTTGATGTAGTGCTCTTAGGTGAAGTGCGGGGCGTTTGGAAAAACGCAACTATTCTGTTTGAGTAGAAGGAAGCACGTTAGCAACTTGTGATTTGGCAGTAGGGATTCTAGGTTCACGATTACTAAGTGTTATTGGTGCTATTCTCTTAATCACGGTAGGTGGAAGTTGTTCATACTTTCCTAACATTTCTCTTAACTTGAAGATAGTGTGAATCGGATCTTGATTTTCAGACCGAATATTTCGAGCAAAATGCATAACTTCTTTAGTGTGTGCAAGATAATGATCAAGTTCATTTGATGCTTCATCACGAGTCTTTTTGAGTAAATCAAATATGACACCATATTCCTTTTTAACTTTACAAGTTCTTGTTCATATTTTGAGATTTGACACTTAAAAGACACGTTTTGATCATCTAGTTGCTCAATTTTGGATCGAAGTTTGTCGCACTGGCGATTTTGTGTTGAAAAGCAAGTTGTTGATCGTGAATATCTTTTTGACACCAATTAAGGCGACGTATTGCATTTGAAAGTTCGTTTGACAATCGTTTGTTTTCAACTTTTAAGGACTCGATCTGAAGCACATTATCAGTGTTCTCAACATTTACCACGAGAATCAACAGTATCGTGAGGATATAATCAAATGCATATGACAAAGAATTCAATAGCACAACATTATGGACATCAACACGGATGACATCTTCCAAGAGTCGATCAACATCTTTTCTCAACATTTTCTTTTACGTTTAGTATTAGAAATAGATGTTTCTGTTTTCTCGAAAACGACCTTCATCAATTCAAGTTCCTTATGAAAGTCCCTTTCCCAAGACAATGCACAACTTTTCAAATTTTTAACATTTGGTAAAAGATTTTTTCGAAAAATGTCTCTTTGTTCTCGCGCCGAGGCGATTGAAAATGTTGAACTTTGATTTGAGAATGATATTCTATCTCATGTTGTAAAGTTTTGAGGTCAGCCATGAAAGGTCAAAATATCTAAGAATTTTGCGATTTTCAGGTTTTGAGTTTACTTCACCGATGGAAGGTAAAGGACCATAAGTTTGTGCATAATCTGGTTTGGGATTAACATTAGAAGACTCGAGGCGTTTTATATGATAATCCTTGGTGTGTTAGAAGAATCCGTTGGTGTGGCGAAAGTGACCGCTTTTGAATAGTTAAAAGGTTTGTTGTAAACAACATTTTCTAATTTTGATCGACTCTCGTCTTCTGCATCTAATTCCTCTTGGCGATGATATTCAACAACACTCATAACAGAATTATCAATTTTATATTACGCACTTGAAACTTCGAGGATTTGGTTTGAATGCTTTGGTTGAAAGCTTAGGTTTGTATGTCGGCAAGATTTGGTCCATATCCATTTGGATTTGGTTTTAAAGTAAACTTTTCAATATGTGACCGACTTCGCCATGTTTGTAAACAGAGTTTTAAACTCTTTAAGTTTGTTTTGCAAGCCGATGATTTCTTCAAGATGATCATCTATTAGTTTCGTTGAATGCTTTTTGTATGCGAGAATTTTTGACAAGTTAACAACTCGGCCTTAGCTTTTTGATTTTCCAAGGTGAGAGCGTTAATTTGCTTTTTATGTTCATGTTTCAGTTGTTCTATTTCATACAACAAAGCATTCTTGAAGCTAGATCAAGCATTGTCTGTCTTTCTAAATATTTTTCGTTTTGATGAGATTTGGCAAAGGCTTCAAAACCTTTTCCGCGTTTTCTTGAGTTTTGAAAAAGTTGAGTTGCTTTTGTAAACATTCAAAATCCTTGGTTAACTGTGCATTTTTACTTTTCAAGTCACGATTAATGGCATGACATTCTTCCACTATGGTTTGTTGGTCTTGTATTAAGCGAGCAAAATCTGGATGAGGCAAAGTTCGGCGTGTTCAGCGTGAGTCACAACATGATCATTACTTAGATCCTCAAGTATAACCACGGAGTCAATTTGATTATCAAAGGAAACCGTTTGGTCATCTTGATCGTCAAATATAACTACGGGGTCTAGTTGAAAATCGTCAGAATGAGATGTGGGCGACTCATTTGAACATTCGAGCCTTGCCGGATCCGGATGTTGGCGGAGATATGAGATCGAGAGATAAATATGGTTTGTTGGGTGCACGAGACAAGCCATCGGTGTCATGTGGGCTGTGTCACTCATGTGTAACTCATGCATATTAGCCATCAACATAATTTGCATTGGCCGCAAGTCCTCCATATCATCATCACGAGTTGCATTTGCCATAAAGCTCGTTCTTTGTCTACGTGAGTTCCACCGACTTCATCCTTAAGAGCCAAAGAGAAGAGCCTCTTTGTGATAAGCGCGCCTTAGTCCTGGCTTTGGGCATGCATTAGCCGAGTGTCCCTTCATTGCGGTTGTAGCATCGAAGACCATTCAACCCATTTTGAGCATTTCCTGTTCCACCACTTGAGCTCGATTGTTATTCCTACCCACAGCATTAAACCCTTGACCACGCCCATCGGCGACCATAACCACGATTACGAACTTCAACTCGTCCATTTTTCACAACAGCTTGATTCCTTGTGTTAGATGAGGAGCGAATACGGTTGTTGGATTTGTTGGTATAACGGCTAAAGGCATTAGCAATCATAGCAAATACTTGTTGCAATGCTTGAGCGGATCAATTCCTCATTAGCTTCACGACAAGTGCTTGAGCATTGTTGTTGTTGTATGGAACCAATTGAGTTTGTTGAGATTGAGGTTGTGAAGTATCATATGGTGTGATTAGCAGATTGGTTGAGTTCTTTGGTTGAGGAGAATAATTGTTTTGAGCATATAAGGCAAGTTGTTGATTTTTCGGATGTGTCGGTGGAGCAATTTGAGCACGGAGAATCCTTTCCTATCAACTTCCTTTTCATGAGGCTTCAAGTAATCGTACAACAATCCATATGTAGAATGATGCATGTTCTTCGCTTGACGGAGAAAAATGACATACTTCTCCCATTCAGGACCAAGACTACTCGGGAACTTAGTATTCACTTCAATTCTTGGCATGATCATGTTGTGTTTATCCAAATCATTGATGATGTCACGAAAATCATGATGATAAGACTCTAGTGTCTCTCGGGTTCAATCATGAAGTGTTCATAAGCCAAGTAAATTTTGGATTCCAAATCCTCTGATTGAGTCTGATCCTTCCATAAGAAGATGAATATGTTCCCACATTTCCTTTGCAGTCTTTTGAGCATCAACACTTCAAAGAATTGGGTTAGGTAATCCTAAGAGGATATATTGCATTGCAAGTTCATCGGCTTCATAGTGTAGAAGTTCCTCTGCATTGTGCGTGCTTGTTAGCAATGTTGGTTGTTCATCTCTTGGTGGATTAGCATTTGGATCTCGGGGTACGATGCAGTAGGCATCTCAAATGGACCTTCCAAGATAACCTTCTTTAAGAACTTTCCATGTGGCTTCTTTGGATCACAAAACCTAAAGAACCTTATCACCCATTGATCGTAGTTTCCTGGAGTGAGCATTGGAGGTCTATCAAGTGATCCGACCTCATGAATTGATTGTTGGCTGCTTAAAGCTTCACACATCTTTGCAAAACAAGTGGGTTCCTTCATAGTGTTCCTTGATGGATGTTGATTGAAGTCATTTGTGTAGGGTTGAACTTGAAGACTTGGTGGTGGTTGAACCATTTGAGGTTGTGGAATTGCACCAAGTTGTGGAGTATGTTGTTGATTAAATTGTTGTTGATAAATTGCTTGTTGTTGATTCCATTGTTGATGTTGTGAAGTTAGTTGTTGTTGGTTGAGAATAAGTGTAAGGGAAATAGTTAGAGTATGGTGGTTGTGACATGTTGAAAACTTGTGTTGGTAAAATGGATCTTTGTAGTCGAATGAACCTTTGTTGATGAAGTGTCCTTAGGCATAGAAATCACAATAAACCAAGTAGGACTTATGCGTAAAACACCATTCGCAGCGTAACAATCAAGAGTTACGCGTAGATTTAGCTTACGCGTAAGTAGGGTAAAAGGACTAAAGTTATGCGTAGCACAAAGGCATAGAAACTTATGCGGGGATTACCTTATGCGTAAGACAAGGCTTAGGCGTAAGATGAATCTTATGCGTAGGATTTCTGGCGTAAGCTTATGCTATCTCGTAAGTTTAGGGTTTTATCCCAAATGATCTTTTACACTATCACATTGCAAAAGATATCCAAAGTCGACGTATTTTCAGGCTTATCTAAGCAAGAAAACACGAGTAAACCTGGCGAAGATCAAACCAAGGATAAAGTTCGCGTAAGATTAGGGTTTTGTTCGGCGTAGCTTATTCGTAAAAGTGATTTTGCCCAAAGATGTTTCTAAACCAGTTTTTGTGTGATGAAATAGCTTCAATAACACCAAAATGACACAAAATTGTGAAACTTGATGATCCAAGCTCTTCAAAGCGGTTAGCGTAGGTTTACACCACGAACAAAAACAAGCTTAAAAACGTAGATCCACGCATAAAGTTTGAAACTTTTTGCCAAAACAGTTATTTTAACACCTTAAAACATTGAAAGTACAAGAATCTTGGATTTAAAAGTGTAAAAAGCAGTTTTAAAGCGAACCAAAACTCTCGTTAACTACGCGTAAGACCAAAAACTTACTTCAAAAGCAATACGATTCACCCAACTATTTGGCGATTGATACCATTGTTAGGTCACTAGTTTTACAACACAAGCTTAAATTAAAGGCGATTGAACAAGTAAAACCAAACACACCATGCGTTATAATGAAATGGTTATGCGCGTAGAGTATGAGTGAAAGAATAAATTGAACAACCAACCCTCAAATGAGGGTTACATGAAGTATTTATAGGAGGGAAGCTAGGGCAACACTCCTAGTTCCCATCCTTTACTTATTGGACATGGGCCTAAGCTCATGGGCCTTCTACATAAAGGCTAATAACAAACATAAAGGCCATAATTAAGCTACTTATTACATATAAATTACTAACACTTGATTATGGTTTAGGAGTGATTCCAACC
>OU343216.1:9954427-9967946 GCA_910596185.1 Chrysanthemum makinoi | reverse complement strand
ACCTATGTCTAATTCAGGAAGAATCATGCAATGAAGGGAGTAGTAGGCTTATATGTGTAAGCAATTCTATGACCGAGCCAAATTTTCAAAAGACCCGTTACTCAAACCGATTTAGCCTAATCTCATGACAGTTCTTGTTTGATGAGTTGTGAGATTAAGTAAAAATCGGTTACCTAAAAGTCTTTTGAAGGTTTTGCTCGAGAATGGGAAAGTTTGCCACATCAAACCCTAAACCGGAGAGACCAACATGAACTGAATTCAGGGACTGAATTCCTTTTTGGATGGGCGAATGTGACAACTCGTACTTTCAGGTCATTTCTCAAAACAATTCACGTTTCACTATTTCATCATTTATCGTAAACTAGGTTTACGTGTTCCAAATTCGCGTAACCTTTATGGTTTAGCGGCGAATTCATGATCATATCATCACGAACACTTCATATGGACTAAGTTTAGTCTACATTTCATTAGCATCATTTGCATCATATTAGTTCATTCATGACATTGCATTTCACATTAAACGCGTGAATTTTATATTAAATAAACGTTATCGCGTGAGTTATTATTTTGAACGTTTAATCCGCTACTTCTAAAAATGATCCCGATATATTTTTTATACTTACATTTAGTTATAAAAACTATATTTTGAGTTTAACTAGTGTTTTGAATTTATTTTGTACATAAATCGTTAAATTTATATTATTACGACGTTTTTCTTAAAAACTACACTATAATTATTTTATCACTCAAATTTTACAAGGAATGTATTTTTACAATTTTTATAATATCATCACACTCTACTTTGATCTATTAAAAATTTACTTGTACCAAAAAGTTACCATTTACCTTACAAGTTACCTTTTTACCTACACCTTTCACTTAAATCTTTTAACAAACTATACAAGTATATACTTACACTTTATAAAAAAAAAAAAAAAAAATTTTACATATCCCTCCCCCCTTGGCCGACCAAGGGGGAGGTGATATTAATTGATTGGTATGGTCTTGATTGTTGAGATTGGTACATTACTTAAAGACTTACACATTCATTTTTATCATTCATGTATCTTAATAATCCACTAGTCAAGCAAAAACATTTCTTCTCTCTTTGTTCTCTCATCAAAACCGGTCACCTATAGGAGTCAAGAAGGGATCAAAAATTTTTCTCAAGATTCAAATAATAACAATCTAGATAATACTCTTAATAAGGTTTTGAAATAAAAACCTAGAGTGTTTAGGCTAACCTTGTTCTTTGCACCTCATCATAGTAACTTGTAAGCATATTTCTATCATTTTACATATTTCATCTTCATTTCATAGTTATTTCTTCATTTTTGGAGCAAACATGCAAGACTTATGTTGATTTATACCATTTTTATATGATTTTTAGAATTATATATATATAAGGTCATCCTATAATTATCCCCTTGGTATATGTTGGTCTTGATGATGTCTAGGAACCCATGACACCCTAAGAAGGTGTATGGTAGGATTAGATTAGCTTTGGAGTTGATTTGAAGGGATTGGAATAGGTTTAGTACGAGAAAAACTATTTTCGATAAGTATAAAAAGTGTTCTGTCCTTATTTTGAATTTCTGGAAAATCCGACAGTAGGCACGAATTTTTGGCCTTGATATTTAGAAAATATACTTTAAAACGAATCCGTGGCCGCTTGAACGGATTAAAACGGAGTTATAACGAAGAAGTTATGAATTTTTCAAGTTTGACGACGAAATATATTATTTCAGAAAATTTCAGCAAAGTGTTTTTGTTTTGTACGAGTCAAAAACGAGCCTTAAGCTTTACAAATTATTTCGACTTATCAAAAATATATTAGTATACTTTGATACGAAGCTAAGGACGTATTATACGTAGAAAACGGATTTGAAACGACTAAGATATACACGTTTTCATAAAATTTCCGTAACTATTATTTTCAGAAAAACTATATTATTTTTACGAGACAAGTGTTACGGTAACTAAAACGACCATGTTGAAGGCTGATTTTAACGATGATGTAAAACTTTTTGTAACGAGATGTCTTCTAGTAAAATCGAGATCACCAAACATATTTTCTAAAACGACCAACCGTTTGTATAGCGGAGTTGTAATAAATTATTTATGGTTGCTTAAACTTTGCCGAAACTCATTTTTAAACCACATTTAGACAAAATCACCATATTTAACCTCTATTATCTTTATGTTCGAGACCTCTATGACGAAAACTTATGTACTAAAACTTTGAGATTTTGATACAAGTTTTCCAAAACCGTTGAGTTCGTTTCCTAACGTTCGACGTACACCATTTTACGACTAACTTTTCGAGGCCATTTTAGTCACTTTCATGAAATTTCCAACGACATTATTTTACGGCGAAAAGTTAAAATTTCACAATAAATCATTAAGAAACTATTGTAGGATGACATTTTGACGTAAATACTTGTAAAGTAATTTAAGAATGGTCAAGACGTCAAAAGAGTATTTTTCGACGATAAGTATTATTTTCAAAACTCACAAATGGTATAAATAACATACGAAATGCATGCATAACATTACATCATAACTCATTACGTATCATAACATTCATAATAGGTCAAGGTTAAAGTATCACACTACATCTCGGTGTACTCACTTTTGTCATCGCCTCATTTTACCAAGTGAGTTTTCATAGCCCCACTTTCAATTGTTTTGTACTATTTTGGGGGAGATACATGCTCAAACTGTTTTCATTTACTTTCACAAGTACTTTAACTTATATGAATAACCGTGAGTCATAGCCCCTACTCTTTTAATTGTTTTGAATAACTCTTTGGGGGAGATGCATGCTCAATAATTGTTATTACATTCATGACTATTTGCAAATTATATGTTTATCCGAACTGAATGTTTAGTCATGCAAAGTAACAATATTACCATACGTAGTATTTCCATAGTATTTTCATTGGGTGATGGTCTTGGTATATTCATTTGTGATGGTCTTGGTATATTCATTGGGACTGATGGTCTTGGTATATTCATTGGACTGATGGTCTTGGTATATTCATTTGTCTGATGGTCTTGGTATATTCATTTGACTGATGGTCTTGGTATATTCATTGGACTGATGGTCTTGGTATATTCATTGGACTGATGGTCTTGGTATATTCATTGGACTGATGGTCTTGGTACATTCATTGAACTGATGGTCTTGGTATAATCATTGCACTAATGGTCATGGAACAATTTGAAACCGTACGAATTATGTGTTATATTAAGTAACTATGGATACATTAAGTTATGCACTATAATGTGAATTCATTTGACATCATGCACTTGATCGTAAACATTCCATATTTCGGCAGTGGGTTGTGAACACACAGGTTGCAAGTTTTGTATGGGCGGAACTGGGAACTGAGTGGATTTACAATGCCTTTGCTGCATAAACGATTTTGAAAGTCTTTACATTTCAACACAAACTCTATGAACTCACTCAACCTTTGTGTTGACACTTTTAGCATGTTTTATCTCAGGTATCTAAGGCATACACTTCATGGCATGCATGTGGACTTATCATAAGAGTCGTGGTGACGACGCGTCTCTCCTGGATTTATGCACTTTAAAACATCGTTTGAATTGTAACAAAATTATTTCTGCACAAGTTGATTTTCATTTGGGACCTACATTTTGTAAACTCTGATTGTTTTATTAAATCAAACGATGTGTTTTCCAAATGACACTTTAGGTCGTTCAATATAACTGCGATTGTGATGCTATGACAGTCAATCCCCAGGAATTCCATTCCGCTACAAAACAGGTAATTTGGGGGTGTGACAGTTTCCACAGATTGCTTCACTGGCACTCTCCTCAGCATCTAGATTAGCTACATACTCTTGTTTCTTCAGCCTAGCAAGGTCCTCTGCATAATTGGACTCGTCTTCACTCTCATCAGAAGTAACTTTGGAAGTGTCACCTGTAAAATTGTTAGGGGAGAAAGAAGGCACTACAATGGGTTGTTCATCATCTTCAAACTCACTGTCAGAATCAGCATCCAAGGTATCTGCACTGTTAGTTGGAGACTCTTGAGTACTTGCATTTAGATTAGCCATATGTCTAGAATAACCCAAATAATCAGTTAAGTAATCAAGGTCAAAAGACCAAACATGACCCTGTCCTTGAACATTAGGCTTGTCTTCTAGAAACCTCAGGTTCAATGTCTCCTCAATCTTCTTGGCAGATAAATTGTAAACTCTGTACGCCTTACTATGAGCTGAATATCCCACAATATAACCATCATCATCTTTTTCATCAAATTTGCCCAATGGTGTGACAACTCGTAATTTCAGGTCATTTCTCAAGTTCACTATTTCATCATTTATCGTAAACTGGGTTTACGAGTATCAAATTCGCGTGACCTTAATGGTTTAGTTGCGAATTCATGATCATATCATCACGGACATTTCATATAGACTAGGTTTAGTCTACATTTCATTAACATCATTTCCAGCATGTTAGTTCATTCATGAATTTGCATTTCACATTAAACGCGTAAATTTCATATTAAATAAACGCTATCGCGTAAGTTATTATTTTGAACATTCAATCCGATACTTCCAAAATTATCCGACATATTTTTATACTTACATTTAGTTTATAAAAATAATATTTTGAGTTTACCTAGTGTTTTAAATTTATTTTGTATATAAATCGGTAAATTTCCATATTTTAAATTTAATAATAAATTATTATTTATTATTACCTGAACATTTTTGAGCAAGCATTAGCTCACTAGATATAAATAAGGGAGGTTATCCCACACACTGGAACATTTTGAACCAATATTGATGTTTTTATATTTCTTTTATAAAAACACACTCGAAAAGATATTTTACACGTTAACCAGTTTCAACGTGTGACGGAAATATTTTAACTCACGTTTAAAACGTAAATGAAATACCAAAACTTCAAGGAAGTTCACGTTTAAATTTCCCACTCTTTTCTACTCTGATTGTGCCGCATTTTATGCAACCTAACACAATCCAACTCATTTATATACATTTTGGGTATATACGTTCTCATGTTTTGGATCAAATTTTCTTTCGAATATCAAGCCACACAATTCTTGGACCTCGTTTAACTACTTTTGATCTTGTGTGATGTCGATTAGCCTATGAACGACCCAAAGACACTCCTCACTTGACATTTAAATCGTCCTAGGCACTTATGTTGTCAAGTTTCACCATGACTTTACACAAAACACAAAACTTGTAAAAATATATATAACATACACGTTTATATTTTTTTTTATGGACATGTGGAAGCACAATTTGTGAACTTATATGAACACAAATGATTTTTGGTGGGCATATGGACGCATAAACTCAAAACAAAATACAAGGCAACCTTTTGTGTGACACAAAAGTCATGAGTAAAGATTTTCTCTCCTCCTCACTACCAAATTCTTGACCGGTTGTCAACACACAAAACAACAACAGTCTTATAATCTTGGTGAGACAAAAAGTACTATGAACCATGACTCACTTTTGAAAAACGCGTATACAATGCACTTCACACAATCTCACTTTCTTGATTTACAATTCTCTTGCATTTAATGCATGGAAAGCAAAGCAAGCAAACTTTTTTTTTATAACCGAACATTCACACACACCTCATTATTCTCATAACTTACAAACACACTCAAACTTACTCAACTCTCATATTTCCACATTGTCGAGCTAAGGAGCAATAGCAAGGGTTTTGGTCTTGTGTTTCATAAGTTTAGAAGTCACCTCGGGTTTAGTTCCATTCGAGTTCGAGCTTGGGAAACTAAGGAAGCCATCGGGGTCTCGTTTCGTTCTATACAATCGTTCTATATTCGCACGAGTCTCCCCACCACTTTAGTTGGTGTCGTAAGTCTCTTAAACTTCTTTTTCAAATACATAGTGTCACGTAAATTTACTTTAGTCACGCTCTTTGCACGTTCCTTATTCATACATAACTTAGCTTAAACGCTCGAACACATTTCAAACTATAACCACAGCTTTGATGCTCATACATGGATATCTTGAAAGTTTGATATTAATACTCGACATGCTAAAAAATTTTTTTAACCATATTCGAGCCTTGAATGAACCTGATACTCGAATAACCCTTTTTCATGTCGAGACCATGATTGGAAAAATCTCTACATTTGTTTTTATAAACTCGTCACGTATCATGTACATATTTTCATGGGGAACGTGCATTTTAAAACATTATACGATCTTATTTCTTATTTGGAAGCCTAACTCATGAAACCGTTTAGGTTACTAGAACGTTTTGAAATATAGTGTTATTAAGCTCATGTGGAGATTTAGAACGTAAAGAATGAAGCTTTTAACGTGAAATAAGCCAATAAGCACTTGTGCTTATTCAAGTTTTAGAAATGGAACATGGAAAAATCAGTTTTGGTTGAAGAAGAGGAAGACAAAACATTTTTTATATATATATACACCACGACACGCTTTATATATGATTTGCAATTTACAACATAAACTCAAGCACTGCAACATTACCTTAAGTAGAGTAAAACGCATACTTAAAACAAGTAACAACCTTAGCTCACTTGGTAGCATTGCTTAGCCCCTACACACGAGACCGGGGTTCGAATCGGGCCCTTTTGACTCATTTTTGTTATTTTTGCAATCTTCCACATTCTGACAATTTCAGCCCCTCTATTATGTAACACTTATCAACTTTCTTAAAATTTATATAAGTTGATAACTTATATTAAGTTTTACAAGTTAAACCCCTCAACTTTAACCAACCTAACGTTTTTCTTAAAAGCTTTTATAAGTCTTGAAAAATATAAAAATCTTTACAACATCAACCCTTCTAAGTTTGACACTTTGACACGTTACACCTTGAAACTTTTATAAAGTTTGAAAACTTATATATTTATACCGCTTTTTCGTCTAAATAAACATGTTTAGCACATATTTCTATTTGGCGACCACATCCGCGTAAACTATAAATATTATACTTAATCTAATATTTGAGCAAACTCTTATATGAATATATTATATATTCTCATACGTAATCCAAAAGCCAATACTTATAAATATTTTAACAACAATAATGAATGAACTTTATCGAGAATCAAATTAATTTATGAAACTCCACATAAGCTGCAATAACTCAAATACTTGAAAACTTTTGCTTTTGAACTTCAAGCATTTCAAACATAAATACGTGTAAACTTACAAACGTTGTTTAATCTACACAACATGCATTTGAATACGAGACTTAGACTAAACCCATACCATACTTATCTAGGTTGCGTGTCGGAGCCGTGCACATTTATTACTTGATGTTAGTTGTGATGTCTTACATTTCTGCATACCAAGGTGAGTTCATAGCCCCACTTTTACTCTTTTAACTGTTTTACAAACTCTTGGGGGAGATACATGCTACATTTTTAACCGAACACAAATGCTTTGAACTGTATGCTATATCCGAATGTTTTATTGTCACTAAGTATTTGCCATGTTCGAAGTCCCTACATCATGAACCATTAGTCACTTGCGAGTGAGCGCGAATATTGTGAATAGGCCTATTGGAATTAACACTCCCGCTCCTATTGACCCAGTTAGGGGAAATCGAGCGCACTATATTTGAACCAGTAAGGTAAATTGGCAAATTACCTATTAGGGCGGCGATGAAACGATGATTACCAATTTTTATTGGTGCGATGTTACGCTTTGGTGTCATGAACTTAGTGAAATAAATACGATTTTGTTTTCAACGATGAGTGTGAACCATTTAACTCACACTACGATGATTGTGTTCAAACGAATTACTTAAACCTATGGATTTCACTCAACCTTTGTGTTGACCTTTTTAAGCATGTTTTATCTCAGGTATCTAAGGCATTCAATTCATGGCATGCATTTGGACACATCATGGAGTCGCGGTGACGACGCGTCTCACTTGGGTTTTATGAACTTTAAAAACATCGTTTAACTTGTACTAAACTTAATTTCCGTGCATAGTAACTTTCATTTGGGACCTATCTTTGCAAACTCTGATTGTTTTATTAAATCAAACGATGTTCTTTTCAAACGACACTTTAGGTCGTTCAATATAACTGTGATTGTGATGCTATGACAGTCAATCCCCAGGAATTCCATTCCGCTGCAAAACATGTAATTTGGGGGGTGTGACAGATTGGCATCAGAGCTTCGGTTATAGAGAACTAGGTTGCATCATTGACCCTAGACTATAACTACATCATCATAGCATCTCATCATTTCATCATAAGTGCATAGTCACTATACATGCGGTTTCATACGCACATTTTACGAGTTATTTACTTTCATTTCGAAATCGATTGTCACAATAGATGCCTTTAAATACCCATCCCATCATACTCGCATCATACTTTAACATGGAGAATGCCCTGTCATTCCCTAACACAATTTTAACATCAGTTGACTTTACACCAGCCTTACCACACATATTATCCGATGTGGACACTGAACCCTTTGAGAAGGGAAAAGTTGCACCTACACCATCACAATCACTCTTGATTCACCGTAGGATTGTGACAATTTTTATCATTTTATTGGGACAGATTATACCATTTGGTAGAACTTATAGGCTTAGTCCTAATGAACCTATTTTCTTAATTCACCACAAGGATTTCCATTATCATCATTGTCAGTATTTTCATCATCATTATCATTTTGAGCACCATCCGTACCATCACATCCCATACACGATACTCATACATCTGACTTACAGCTTGGGAAGCGTGCATGATTTGACACATCATTATCATCTATCACTAAGATTATAGACATTGCACTATCTCATTGGTTTGAGGACTGTGAGAGTTCTAGGGCTATTGATGCTAGACCGCCTACTACTCCTACACTTGAAACACGATTAGACCACCAACAGGAACAGATTATAAGTACCTTTCTAGCTAATGTAATCTTTATCATTTATTATCTCTACGATAATCATCACCTTGTTTATTTCATTCCTTACTCCAATTGCCCAATTTTCCATCATTTCACGACGATACATCACTATCTTACTAGGGGTTATGCCAACTTTATTCTTGACCAATTAGTAGACTATTACTACTCGATGAGGTTCTTTCATGTATCCTACAAACCATTCAACAAATTTTATTCCAAGTTATTCTGCTACTATTTCATGAAATTATTTCACTTGATTTTATTTCGAACTATTTTATCACCATATTAGAAACGTTGTTTCATAAAGTTTTGAAGCAAGTTATTTTATTACCAACTTATCAATTGGTTTCAGTCATTTTATCAACTATTTAATACCAACATACGAAACGATTTTCATGTTACTCGGAAAAAAAATAAAAAATAAAAAATAAATAAAAAATTTTACTGAGCCATTGTCTTACAAAACAAAACGTTGAATATCATCTAAAACTTCGGAGAAACATAATACCATTTCAACAAAACCAAGCATCACATCATTTGTCCTTGATTATACATGGCCTGATCACCTATGTATAATTCAGGAAGAATTATGTCATGAAAGTAACAAGCATCATTTCAAATCTCCTAAAACAATCCTCATTCAAAAGCAAAGTTTTATAATCAGATAAATCGTGCATAAACATTCCTTTTTGTTAACACTCTATAGATGCTTACGCCATTTATCTCTCACTCAACCGATAAGTTAGGATTTGACGAATGACCTTTTTAGGAACGACTTTTTATACCATTTACGAGGAGGATTCCTCGATGCAGGAAAACAGTGAAAGGGTTTCAGAATTTCCCACAAGGACTAGAACTAGGTATTAGGATGATTCAAACTCAACATAAAGCTTAAGACATCATGAGATGATCTGAACCACTACCTTTGGACTAGAAGCCAAATTCTAACATTTCAAAAAGTGCCAGCTATACCGAGTCACAAGATTTAGTACGAATCGAATACACACTAAGCGACACTATAGAAATAAACCAAACCTCCTAATTGAGACTACAGAACATTTCATTAAACAAGGCTTCAACAATATGTGAACTTCCCTACAATGAGTTTCCCTTAAAGGAAAATTTAGTTAAATTAAGGTTATCGATATAAACTTCCCCTAAGGCATTGTGTTCTCTAGGAATTCCAAGTAACCTCACTTCCATATCAAGAGATGCCACAGGTTTGAACATGTCGGACAATCAATGACTCCCCATCTACAAGTGAAACTAGAACAAACATTCTTCGACATAGTATGAGCTGATATCTATTTTCTTGCTAGCATGATAACAATATTAGTGATGAACTATTTTTGGAAGCACACAATATCGGAACAAATCTTGAAAATCAACCACTACACCACCTCACTTAAATATTTAAGGTTTGTGACTTTACAACATGGAGCATGGAAACACTTCGATAATCAAACAATAAACATTTTAGTCATAGAGACTAAGCACCTTAGGCAAGTAAGACTCAGGTCATGACATTCGCTAGGACTAGAAACGCGAGGAATCACAACTGTTACCTATAATCTATTCTTTTCAATAAGGTCCTTTCGCAGATTTAACATTAAGAAATCTAACACGAGACACGTGGTATCAATTCCAGTTGTACCTATTATAAGCTATTCGATTCACCTTAGACTGCTGACAGTCATTTCAGGATTTCCATGGAACCTACCAGGACATGATTACCGCCTACCATCCTCAGCTCAATGGTTAGAGCGAGAGAGCAATTCCCACATTAGATAATATGCTCAAGCCAGTGTGACTTTCTAGAAATGGTTAGGCAAATCATTCTCCATCGACAAGTTTCTTTACAACAATAGTTAGCTCATGAACATATTGACTACACCATTTGAGGCACTGTAAGGTTGAGGTATCAATCACTTATTCACGGGTTAAAATCAGGAAAGTCCAATTCATTAGTCCATGACTCATTCATGAAACAAACAAAAAAGTCATACAAATCAAGAATCAGTTACAAGTAACAACATATAGCTAGATAAGCTACATCGTTATACGATGCAAAATTTGGAAATATGTCCCATAAGCCGCAAACCATTAGAATTTCAAGTTGGCAACAGAATTTATGTTCGAAATCTTGCCTTGGAAAGGCGTGGTGCGATTCAGAAAAACACTGGATGAACCAATACGACCCAAATATCCTCACCTTTCACCGATAACACTGTAGAACCCAACAAGGACTGAATTCAGGGACTGAATTCCTTTTTGGATGGGCGAATGTGACAACTCGTAATTTCATGTCATTTCTCAAGTTCACTATTTCATCATTTATCGTAAACTGGGTTTACGAGTATCAAATTCGCGTGACCTTAATGGTTTAGTTGCGAATTCATGATCATATCATCACGGACATTTCATATAGACTAGGTTTAGTCTACATTTCATTAACATCATTTCCAGCATGTTAGTTCATTCATGAATTTGCATTTCACATTAAACGCGTAAATTTCATATTAAATAAACGCTATCGCGTAAGTTATTATTTTGAACATTTAATCCGATACTTCCAAAAATTATCCCGACATATTTTTATACTTACATTTAGTTTATAAAAATAATATTTTGAGTTTACCTAGTGTTTTAAATTTATTTTGTATATAAATCGGTAAATTTCCATATTTTAAATTTAATAATAAATTATTATTTATTATTACCTGAACATTTTTGAGCAAGCATTAGCTCACTAGATATAAATAAGGGAGGTTATCCCACACACTGGAACATTTTGAACCAATATTGATGTTTTTATATTTCTTTTATAAAAACACACTCGAAAAGATATTTTACACGTTAACCAGTTTCAACGTGTGACGGAAATATTTTAACTCACGTTTAAAACGTAAATGAAATACCAAAACTTCAAGGAAGTTCACGTTTAAATTTCCCACTCTTTTCTACTCACGATTGTCCGCATTTTATGCAACCTAACACAATCCAACTCATTTATATACATTTTGGGTATATACGTTCTCATGTTTTGGATCAAATTTTCTTTCGAATATCAAGCCACACAATTCTTGGACCTCGTTTAACTACTTTTGATCTTGTGTGATGTCGATTAGCCTATGAACGACCCAAAGACACTCCTCACTTGACATTTAAATCGTCCTAGGCACTTATGTTGTCAAGTTTCACCATGACTTTACACAAAACACAAAACTTGTAAAAATATATATAACATACACGTTTATATTTTTTTTATGGACATGTGGAAGCACAATTTGTGAACTTATATGAACACAAATGATTTTTGGTGGGCATATGGACGCATAAACTCAAAACAAAATACAAGGCAACCTTTTGTGTGACACAAAAGTCATGAGTAAAGATTTTCTCTCCTCCTCACCACCAAATTCTTGACCGGTTGTCAACACACAAAACAACAACAGTCTTATAATCTTGGTGAGACAAAAAGTACTATGAACCATGACTCACTTTTGAAAAACGCGTATACAATGCACTTCACACAATCTCACTTTCTTGATTTACAATTCTCTTGCATTTAATGCATGGAAAGCAAAGCAAGCAAACTTTTTTTTTATAACCGAACATTCACACACACCTCATTATTCTCATAACTTACAAACACACTCAAACTTACTCAACTCTCATATTTCCACATTGTCGAGCTAAGGAGCAATAGCAAGGGTTTTGGTCTTGTGTTTCATAAGTTTAGAAGTCACCTCGGGTTTAGTTCCATTCGAGTTCGAGCTTGGGAAACTAAGGAAGCCATCGGGGTCTCGTTTCGTTCTATACAATCGTTCTATATTCGCACGAGTCTCCCCACCACTTTAGTTGGTGTCGTAAGTCTCTTAAACTTCTTTTTCAAATACATAGTGTCACGTAAATTTACTTTAGTCACGCTCTTTGCACGTTCCTTATTCATACATAACTTAGCTTAAACGCTCGAACACATTTCAAACTATAACCACAGCTTTGATGCTCATACATGGATATCTTGAAAGTTTGATATTAATACTCGACATGCTAAAAAAAATTTTTAACCATATTCGAGCCTTGAATGAACCTGATACTCGAATAACCCTTTTTCATGTCGAGACCATGATTGGAAAAATCTCTACATTTGTTTTTATAAACTCGTCACGTATCATGTACATATTTTCATGGGGAACGTGCATTTTAAAACATTATACGATCTTATTTCTTATTTGGAAGCCTAACTCGCGAAACCGTTTAGGTTACTAGAGCGTTTTGAAATATAGTGTTATTAAGCTCATGTGGAGATTTAGAACGTAAAGAATGAAGCTTTTAACGTGAAATAAGCCAATAAGCACTTGTGCTTATTCAAGTTTTAGAAATGGAACATGGAAAAATCAGTTTTGGTTGAAGAAGAGGAAGACAAAACATTTTTTATATATATATACACCCACGACACAGTTTATATATGATTTGCAATTTACAACATAAACTCAAGCACTGCAACATTACCTTAAGTAGAGTAAAACGCATACTTAAAACAAGTAACAACCTTAGCTCACTTGGTAGCATTGCTT
>OU343216.1:9925209-9954327 GCA_910596185.1 Chrysanthemum makinoi | reverse complement strand
AGCCCCTACACACGAGACCAGGGTTCGAATCTGGGCGCTTCCCTTTTCACTCATTTTTGTTATTTTTGCAATCTTCCACATTCTGACAATTTCAGCCCCTCTATTATGAAACACTTATCAACTTTCTTAAAATTTATATAAGTTGATAACTTATATTAAGTTTTACAAGTTAAACCCCTCAACTTTAACCAACCTAACGTTTTTCTTAAAAGCTTTTATAAGTCTTGAAAAATATAAAAATCTTTACAACATCAACCCTTCTAAGTTTGACACTTTGACACGTTACACCTTGAAACTTTTATAAAGTTTGAAAACTTATATATTTATACCGCTTTTTCGTCTAAATAAACATGTTTAGCACATATTTCTATTTGGCGACCACATCCGCGTAAACTATAAATATTATACTTAATCTAATATTTGAGCAAACTCTTATATGAATATATTATATATTCTCATACGTAATCCAAAAGCCAATACTTATAAATATTTTAACAACAATAATGAATGAACTTTATCGAGAATCAAATTAATTTATGAAACTCCACATAAGCTGCAATAACTCAAATACTTGAAAAACTTTTGCTTTTGAACTTCAAGCATTTCAAACATAAATACGTGTAAACTTACAAACGTTGTTTAATCTACACAACATGCATTTGAATACGAGACTTAGACTAAACCCATACCATACTTATCTAGGTTGCGTGTCGGAGCCGTGCACATTTATTACTTGATGTTAGTTGTGATGTCTTACATTTCTGCATACCAAGGTGAGTTCATAGCCCCACTTTTACTCTTTTAACTGTTTTACAAACTCTTGGGGGAGATACATGCTACATTTTTAACCGAACACAAATGCTTTGAACTGTATGCTATATCCGAATGTTTTATTGTCACTAAGTATTTGTCATGTTCGAAGTCCCTACATCATGAACCATTAGTCACTTGCGAGTGAGCGCGAATATTGTGAATAGGCCTATTGGAATTAACACTCCCGCTCCTATTGACCCAGTTAGGGGAAATCGAGCGCACTATATTTGAACCAGCAAGGTAAATTGGCAAATTACCTATTAGGGCGGCGATGAAACGATGATTACCAATTTTTATTGGTGCGATGTTACGCTTTGGTGTCATGAACTTAGTGAAATAAATACGATTTTGTTTTCAACGATGAGTGTGAACCATTTAACTCACACTACGATGATTGTGTTCAAACGAATTACTTAAACCTATGGATTTCACTCAACCTTTGTGTTGACCTTTTTAAGCATGTTTTATCTCAGGTATCTAAGGCATTCAATTCATGGCATGCATTTGGACACATCATGGAGTCGCGGTGACGACGCGTCTCACTTGGGTTTTATGAACTTTAAAAACATCGTTTAACTTGTACTAAACTTAATTTCCGTGCATAGTAACTTTCATTTGAGACCTATCTTTGCAAACTCTGATTGTTTTATTAAATCAAACGATGTTCTTTTCAAACGACACTTTAGGTCGTTCAATATAACTGTGATTGTGATGCTATGACAGTCAATCCCCAGGAATTCCATTCCGCTGCAAAACAGGTAATTTGGGGGTGTGACAAATGGATCACTCGTATTCAGAATGGTCACTTGACAGCCAAAAGGTTTAAGGTAATGAATAGTAGGAACTTTCCCATAGAGAAGTTCATATGGTGTTTTGAAGTGTGGTCTAGTAATGGACACTCTATTCAGTACATAACAAGTTGTTCCTACAGCTTCTGTCCAAAACATGGTGGGTAGCTTAGAGTCTGCCAGACATAGATCTTGACCTCTATTAAGGTCCTATTTTTTCTTTCTGCCACCCCATTTTGTTGTGGGGTTCTTGGAGTGCTATAGTCCCTTTTGATTCCTTTAGACCTACAGAGTTCTATAAGTATAGCATTCTTGAACTCTGTCCCATTATCACCCCGAATTCCTTTAACCTTTTTGTTCAACTGATTCTCAATAAGGGTAATGAACTCTTTCAGCACCGGAGATGTTTCATCTTTGGTCCTTAGAAAGAATACCCAACAAAATTTGCTATAACCATCAGGTGATAACCGACAAAAATACTTTTGATCAATGCTTCTAACTTGAGTTGGACCAAACAGATCCATATGAAGCAATCAAGAGGTTCAGAAATAATACTCACAGCAGTAACAATTTTGTATGAGGCTCTATGTTGCTTTCCCTTGTTGCAAGCAACACAGTTATGATCATTTGTAAAGACTTTGGAAGGAAGACCTTCAACAAGACCCAGTTTAGAGAGCTTGTTTATGGTCTTGAAGTTGACATGGGCAATTCTCCTATGCCATTTGGTAGACTCATCCAAGGATGTTTTAGCCACCAAACAAGTTAAATCACCTTCTGGTTTAACATCAGTTAAGTTGAATGTATAAAGATTGTGATTCTGAGGAACTTTCAGCAGAATTGAAGTGTCTTCTGGGAGTTTGAAGTCTTTAGACAGAACAAGACATTCATCCTCTGTGAAGAGTACTTTGTTCTTGGTGTCACAAATTTGTGAGACTGAGAACAAGTTGAAGTGTTGGAGTTCCTTGACATAGTATACATTCTCAAAGTCCAGTTGAGGTGTTTTGATGGTCCCTTTCCCAGTAATCCTTCCATCACTTCCTCCAAAGGTTACATTGCCTCCTCCTTCAATTGATACAAAGTTATGCATCATATCCCTGTTTCCTGACATACTTGTTGAACAACCACTATCAACAATGCCAACATCTTTATGCTTAAGAGGATGATTCTACAACAACAAAAATATACAAAATATTAGTACACTCTAGAGGCTCAAGTCATTCTGACTTGAACACGCCTTGTGGATCATATGAGTTATGCCATGCAGATGTATAAGATCCACTATTATTCTTGGGTTTCCATTGAAATTTAGGTCCCTTTTTATTCCAAGAACAACCTGCTGAGGACTTGACAGTAGTATCCCAGTACCCTTTCCCATCAGTCATTGAGTCAACATATCCAGGCCAATAACCATTCTTAAAATATGAACTTGTTGGTTGTACATATGGTCTTGCAACTGGTCTTCTCCAAGGAAAAGGAGAATTAGTATAAGTTGCTTGTGTAACATAAGGTGGTATAGCTTTAACATTGGTCCACATTGGTCTAGATGTCCTAGAATCACCACACCTACCCATCATTTGCTCATGAAAATCACAATCCTTAATTAAATGAAATTTACTTCTACACACAAAACATGTCTTCTGTTTAGAAGATTTATTCAAACCAAAAGATGTTCTATTACAAGCAGAAGTATTCAAACCAAAACCATGAAAAGAATTGTTTTAACAGTATTATTATGCAAAGAATTAAAAGGCAAGTCTTCTGAGGCAACTGTCTTGGAAGAGGATTCCTTGGCAGCAACTCTGACATGCTTATTGGTAGTCTTGGGTGCAGGAAGGGGTGTAGACTTGGGAAGGTCAGACTTGTCATTTGAATCACACTCTGTAGACCCTTGCTCGGAGGACTTGTCACTGTAAACACAAGAGACAAAGTCATTAGAAGAAGTATCGTCCTGCAAGTCATTTGACTTTTGCCATAGAGATGATGTGATCCATCAAAGTCAACAGTAATGGAAAGGTCAATGGGCATGTGCTCGCCTCTAATAGGTCCACGTACAGCATGTAGGGTACCGTCTTTCACATAATTAGCTAGGCCTGCTGGTGTAGATTTGCGTGTGTCATCCCTAGCTTCTAACCCTACATACTTCTTAAAGCCTAATCCTATAGAAGTATTTGGAGTTTGACTAGCATAGATGTGACTAGCTAACTTATTTCCATTTAACAACCATTCTTTATGCCTAGCAATTTCCTCATCTAGTTTCACTTTTAGCTCTAGATTTTCTGACACTACATATGCTCTTAACTTCTCAGAATATTTTAACTCATTTTTAGCACATTCAAGATCCCTTTATAACACACTTATTTTCTCATCATAAGCTATTTGATTCTTCTGAAACCAAACCTTTTGTCTTTCTAGTGTTTTTAAAGCTTGTTTATAAGCTTCAACTTCTACAAAGCATTCATTATATTTAGGTTTCAAAATATCATAAGCTTCTTTGAGTTCATTATAACGCTTATTACAACCAAACAAACAGTTTTGTACCTGAGAGATGCCCATCAAGGCAATCTGATCATGCCTATCCTCTGAAGTACGGCTTGCAATCAAACCAACATTATCAGGACCATCATTATCCGCTCATGTTGCTTCCATCCACATTGCCGTCAAGAGTGACCAAAGCTGCTGATCCCTTTGAAGTTCCGACTCCCTCCGATTCTGCTGATAAGTAGAGTATCTCGTCTCATCACCAGCTTTCCTATCTTTGCACTCTCCGGAGAAGTGACCCATCTGTTGACATGTGAAGCACTTGACCTTCCTTTTGTCAAACCTCGCTGGATCTCTTCCGTGGAAGCCAAACCTTCGCCACTTTGCGCTCAAAATTCTTGATATCCATGGACAGATAGCCACCGCCACTTCAGCTTCATCTCTTCCATCTCCGTGGTACCACACGATCTAAATCCTCATAGGCCAGTTCTGGCGAGGATCATAATCAGCAAAGAAGGATCCAAGCACATCTTCCATTATACCTCCAGATTGAGAACTTGATGGAGTGGTAGTGTAAGATGATGATGATTAAGTTGGACTTGGACCATGACTCATCTTAGGGGTAGAGGCTCCAACGAATGCTTTGTGACTTGCAGTAGATGATGATCTAAAAGGACTTCTTACATCATGTTCAAGAGCTTTAAGTTTGTTGTACAGCTCATCAAAAGTAAGCATATCTAGGCCACCTTTAGCTTTTAAAGCAATGCTTACTTGTAGCCAGGATGGAGGTAATGATCTCAAGAACTTAGAATTACAATCATCATTATCGGCTTTGCTGCGCTGATTTAACTGACTTAAAATCTTGTGAAACTTGTCATATCCCTTATGAATTCCTTCCTCTTCAGAGATTTGAAAGTCTTGAAACTGTTGTCGCAGCATGGACTTTCTCATTCTCCTAGACTACTCATTCCCACCGAACTTCGCCTTTATTGCTAACCATATGTCCTTAGCATCTTGCATGAAGTGAAAATCACTCAAGTGATCCTCAGGAATAGCTTGAAGAAGAATGGTTTTAACCTTGGTTTCTCTCTGAACTGCCAGTAACTCTTCAGCAGTTTTAGGAGGAACATAAGTCATCTTACCAGCAGCATCTATGGTAGTTTTCTTCAAACTGTTTCCCTTCAGTACTATCTCCCATAGATTCTAATCAATGTTGGAGATCCAGTTTTGCATCTTCATCGCCCAAAGATCATACTCCTCCCTTTTTAGGTAAGGAAACTTAGCATTGCTGTTAGAGAGACTTAGGTGTTGCAGATGGGTGGTGTTTTGGTTGTTGGTGATTTCAGCATCAACGTCTGATCCAGGCATGGTGAGTTTTTGTTTTGGTTGTATTGGTGTTTAGAAAAATCCGTCCTTAGTATCGTAGAGACTCTCACGAGGCTCTGATACCACTTGTTGAAAACTAATAGACCTTGATAGATCTTGAGCTTCGTAGATCGTTAGTATTGCTTGTGTAATCACAACCAAACTAAAAGAAAATCTCTACAACTTGTATTCTTTAGCGTAATATAAACACAAGTATAAAACACAGATAACTAAGAACTCTTTGATCCTCTATGGATCGTTATATTAATAATATGTAAACGTCTAATATAATTCATTCTATTGTGTTCCTTTTATAGACAAGGAACCCTAAATAAAACCCTAAACCGTTTCCCAAGAAACGTATAAACATAAAACTAAATAAGATATACACAATCACTTCCTAATAAAGCTCATGTATATCCAAACTAAATATACTAAACACGGAATAACAACTTCCGCAGAAACAAACTATTCTTCAGCAGAACTATGTCTTCGGCAGAATCCATACACTTCGGCAGAATCCATTTAGCATAAAACAACAGCATAATTCGTACTTCGCATAATTCCCAACAATGAGCATACCATAATCCATTGCCCGTCCAACCTATTTATAGTGGATGAAATAGGGTTGAGAGCACTTCTGCATGAATGTCGGAGATCATGGGGGCGTCCCATGATTGTGGGTAACCGCTAGGGTTTAGTGACCCACGTTCTCAGACTTGACGGGGAAGCCAAGAGAAAGAGGGAGATCGTGGGTTTGACCAAGTCAGGAGGTTCCCCTATCTAGTGCTTCTTCGTCAGCCATACCCCGAAGGGCTTAGGGCTTCAAATGGCGAATTCCCCTGAGGTAACCTTCGTGATAACGAATGGTTTGACGCCTATGGATATTTTGGAATCCTAACATGGGCCTTCGAATAGAAAGGCTTCGACACGTCTCGGAGGAGTGTCCTTCGAGCTACTCGGAGGGTACATCATCAGGAATCATTTACAAAAAGTTCTACTGTTTTAATTCTTGGATCCAACGAGTCTTTTTTGACATTGGCTCAAGGTTTCCTGACATTGTAGGGCCCAACAAGTGGTTTTCTCTCTACATGCTTTTTCTTTTTATCTTATAAAGTAATAAAATCAATTTTTAATACTTTTATTAATTAGTAAAATATTATTTTTTTATTTAATTATATTATTTTCTTTTATCTCATTGTTTTCTCTCTTTTACATCAAATCCAAATCCAAATCCTAAACCAAATTTAAATACAAATCCAAATCCAAATCCCAAATCCACCTATATTCCAAACGGGCCCTAAGTTCCTAGTCATTTGTAATGTGTCTAATATCAAATTATTGGAGCACATATTTAACTAATTAAAAGTCAAAACCAGGGTGTTTTAAGTTGGAGCAAACCATGGACCATACCGAATTACTAATCATTTTTCAACTATGTACTTCCAATCATTTGATATATAGTTAGGGTCATACTATACAAACCCCCTGTAGGATGTCAAATCAGGCGGTTTTGTACTCTTATTCCTTTTGTCTCTCCTGTTTTTCAGTATAACATAGTTTTTTGTCAGTTTCTGCTCCGTATTTCTGACAGTTTTAAGCGATTGACTTATTAAATTTTATATTTTATGTTTCATACTTTAAGGTTTATAGATTTTTGATATAAACAAAATAATAAAAATAAAAAAATAATAAAAAAATGCCAAAAAGGAGGGGGTGCCTTTTGTAGAAAAGAGAGGTTTGTATAACTTGTCTCATATAGTTAGGGTCCATTACTTTAGAGACATCATTTCTGAATATACTCATACGAGGTCGCCTTCTAAATGTTAATTTTATCATGTAAAGGTAATATTAAAGTATGATATTTATATATGAGGAAAGTTCAATGCAGAATAATAAATATCTAAAGATCAAAGTATTTCATCTCAGCCATTGATCTATTATTTATCATACGGTCCTGATTAAATATCCGTATTCAATTTGAGTTAACACAAGGACAGCTTTGTAATTTTATAATTCCCACCTACCATTCCACCCACTCAATCCCTGATAATCATTTATACAAACTCTCTCTTTCTCTCTCTCACCATACATTCATCTTCATCACATCTAAACTTTTTCAAATCAATAATAACCAAATCTTTACTAAATATTTTGATTTTTTTGTGGTTTGGTGACGGTGATTCGCTGAAGAATCCAAATATCTACATTGCGCCATCAATGACGTGACGGTGGTTTCGTGACGGTGATTCGCCAAAAAATAAGGTGTGAAAGAAATAGTGATCGAGATACCATTTCAATTGCATCATTTGCAGGCTCGGCCATTGACAGATTGGTCTTCTTCTATTCCTTGTATTTAGATTTGTTAGTGAATACAAAGAGAACTGATATTTAAAAGAGAAATGCTGAAGAAAAAATTTTCTAAATCTTTTATTTCACTGGAAGATTTCTTTGGATTAAACCAAATATTTCACGAATAGGGATGTAAAATAACTCAACAGTGGGGATGGCTCTAGTTCTGTTTTTCCATAGCTTTTGATTATCTTTTTGGTGAATTTTGGGTCACTCTTTGTAGACTAAACACAATGCTTACAAATACTAAAGATCCCATTTAGTATTATGCAATATTATAAGAGTGCTCGGTATGGTAACTTGGGTACCCAAGTTAACCCTTAACGTCGCAGCGTTAAGGGGCATTAACCACACCCTCTACGGCGTTAAAGCCGCGTTAACGAGGCAATGTTATAACCTTAACGCTGCGTTAAGGTGGAAGAAATTAAAAAAAAATCACTTTCACCCTCCCTAGACGGCTATTATAGCCGTCGGGTTAAAAAAAATTATTTTACCAACCCCCCCTCGTTTTAAACGGCTAGTTTGTTTTAAAAAAATTCAAACCCATTTTCTTATCACTATGAATACCCAAATAACACACCATTTTCTTTCACACTTCCACTACTCAATTTTATACTTCCATTTGCTAAAAAAAATTCGGGAGGCAACAACAACGATGATTTAATCAGGAATCTTCTCGGTGGGTGGAATACCTCAAACCCGGGTTCATCCTCAAACCCGAACGCGGGTTCATCATCACCCAACATCTCTTTTCCTAACCCACTAGGCTTGTAGAGCCAAGATCTTTACCTACAACATCAATGATTTCTGTTTTGGGAACAAAGTCAACAAAACACACTAAACACCAATTTCCAAAATCTACAATTCTCACAACATTCACAAACTGAAACACATGAGGTTCCCAAAACACCCACGTCTCCTCCAAAGCCCAAAATTCGTGGTAAACAAAAGTCCAAAAAATCCAAAGACCCCGAACCAATCAATGAGGATGAAGAAAATCTCAGCTGCGTCCCTGGACGTTGGCAACCAAAAGAGGAAGAATTACTTGCCAAGTGTTATGTAGCCGCTACGGAAGATCCGCTTCTCGGGCGTGCACAAGGATATGATACGTTTTGGCATCGGGTCAAAAATGAGTTCAATAGACTCAATTTTCAATGACGCAACAAGGATTAGATAACAAGCAAGTGGAAAACGTTGAACCGTGGTTGCTCAAAGTTCAACGCGTATTACGTGCATAACAGGAATAGAGAAGTGGGGAAAGTGAGATGGATGTCCTCAAACGGGCGAAACAAATGTATCGTGACGACCACAAATCTGCGCCGTTTGCTCTCGAGGAGGCTTGGGAGGTTTTGCGTAGTCATAAGAAATGGGACGCACCAGATCTGGTTGATTTAACCGGTGATGTCCCAAGCCAAACAAACGAGGCTTTATTTGGTCATGATGAACAACCACGCCCTATGAGAAAAAACGTGCTTCCAAGAAAGCCAAATCCTAGAGCACGACAAGTACTGGGGGAGAGAGCACCGGAGGAATGAGCTCGTCAAGCCAATTCACTGAGACTATGACAACCGAGTATCGTATCAAATGGGAAACCGGCCAAGCAGCGTATCGGGCGGCCCAAGTAAAATATGAAACGATCACGAGGTTGGAAGAGATGAAATTTTTTATGATTGACACTGCAAGCAAAGATCCAAACGTTGTGGCTTGGATCAATGAAGAAAAAGACTGAATCATCAAAAAATATAACTTGCAACCTCGTCACTAGATTTTATTTTCGTCATTCCCTTTATGTTGTAGTTTACTTTGTAGTGTGTTTTTTTATTTCGTATTTTTTTTCGTTGTAACCTTTTTTTTTAATTTCGCATTGTAATATGTTTACGAATTAATGATATATTTTTTAATAAATGAAGTGTTTGTTTTAGTTTAGTGGTTGAATTTGAAAATATTTGAGTTAAGGTTTAACTTGGGTAAGTTATGATAAGGGGTGTTTTTTTTGTTGAGTTAAGATGAAATGTTAAAATTGATGTGGCGTTGACATGGCAAGTGTTAAACGTTAGCCTTAGGTTACCACACCTTGTGCCCTAATAGTACCATTTGTATCTGTTTACCATTGCAACTAGTGGCTAAGTGCTCATATAATAATGTAGTATGTGCTCATGTGTGGAATTAAAAATCACATGTGATTTATTACTTTAAAGATCGAATGTGACTTGTAAAATCACATGTGATTTTTTTTTGTAAACTGTGTTTCTGACTCGACATTGCGTGCGGCTAAAATCACATGTGATTTTGTGATTTATAAAATCGCACATAATTTTTAAAATAACAAATCACAAGTGATTCTACAAATCACAACAAAAAACAGAATCATGTGTGATTTACTCATGTTTACAAATCATTTGTGATTTTTTTTAAAATAACAAATCACATATGATTTTTTTACGAATCACGTGTGATTTTTGTGGACGGAAATTTTGAAAAAAAAACGTGCATATCTATAGAAAGATGATTTAATTCTCGTCACGATGGTATATTTTTCGTAGCTTAAAGATTTACCGTTACAAGATATGTTGCTTTTTTTTTTTAAAGGTGGAAAGTGGGTTTTTTTTTATTAAATGAGCTAGAATGACAATTTTGCCCTTCCTTTGTTATTTTTTGGTTTGATATCTACCGTTGGATGAAAACAAAATGAAATGCTGGGATGTGCTTATTTGTTCTTTTGATTTTCTTTATTTGTCATGGATCTCACCTCATTTACATATTGTTAGACATGAAGGGCATTGTTTTAGAGAGGTTATTTGCTTTTAGTAAATCAGGAGTCTTTTTTTTATTCATTTGACTCCAACGATGTCTAAAAAGGGAATGAAACTTGCCTCATTTTATCATCCCATTTTATATATAAAAAATACATACAAAGCTCTCTATAAGTATTCGTGAGTTTATTAGAGGGTTTGTGATATATTTTCTAATTACAAATAATAAATATTGTTAATTCTTGTAATTAAAAAAAAAAGTGTAACTCCTATTTTTCATCATAGTAAAACGTTTTTTTTTCTTTCTCATTTTTACCTTTTTAGAGTTTTCCACGTTAAATCCACGTGTCATATTTTATAGTATTTCATATTTTACTTGCGGGTTTGCTTCAATCAGGTATCACTTTTCATAACAAGTATTATCAAGAGCCAAGGTTAGGTGTGTGTATACTTATTTATCGAATACTCTGTGATTACCACTAGTAAGTGGGCTGTCTTGTTAGGTCACCATATTAGTAACACAAGCATCAATATAAGAAGTAAGATAAGAGATAGATCGCTTGAGCAAAGTAAAACAATAAGCGTAAGATTGAGAGAAAGGTTATGCGTGAGTGATGAGTGTCCAAATACTCATCATTTTTACATAATCTAAACTGCAAAATCATCTGAAAACACTCAAAAACACATCAAAATGATCAAAATATCACAAATCAGTGTTTTAAATGCAAAAATATCAAAATCAGATGAAAATGTATAAAGTTTGCAAAATTGGCAGTTTTAATCCCCCAAGTTTTAAAAGTTGTCAAATCTAGTCCCTGGAATTCAAAAATGTGGAAATTTATCATTCAAGGTCCCTGAAGTATTTTAAGTTGTTAAAAATGATCCTTGAATGATTCTTTGGTCAATTGGCAAGAAAGGTCCCTAAACTTTGGAAAATTGCAAAATTAGTCCTTAGACCTTTAAAAATGGATTTTATGCAAAAAGGGTCCTTGTTTTATCAATGTTTGTCATGTTTGGTCCTTATGAGAGCATTGGAAAAATATCACTTTCAGTCCCTCATGTTTGGCAATTGTACACTTTTGGTCCTTGTTATTTCTTCTAAACCAAACGGACACCACATATATCTAGGCCCAAAACCCAGCTGGCCCAAACAACATGACCCGGCCTTTTTGATATCACCACTAGGTCAACGAAAGTCAAACCAAGAGATAAAAGCGCCAAAAAGCGGGACACTGTTCATCCCTCTCACAAACAACTGAAATCTCAAAACCAGGTCATGGTTTCCACTCCTTTCTCACCCTCCCATACCATGTCCCCTCCACCTTCACTAACACCCAAAACCCATTTATTGATTGAAACCAACTCATTAAATGATCAAACCTGCTCAAGACCTTTTGGCGCAAAAAATGACATTTGGCACATGAGAGTGATCCAATGGCTAAGAAAAATGGTGGGATCATATCAGAAACTAGTGAGAAGCTCTTGGAGTATAAAAAGAAGGAATGAGAAGCTTGAAGTAGTTAGTTAGTTTTTTTTGTAATTTTTGCTTAATGTCGTTTTTAAGTTTTTAAACTTTCTAGTTCATGTTTAAGTTTTCAAGTACTTTGTAATATTATTGGAGTGTAATACAAACCTATTTCCATTTTCAATTCCAGTTTTTACATAAGAATTCAAGTCTTGCAATTTTTATGTCCAAATTCTCAAAATAATCCATTGTTGCTATTAGTGGTTATTGTTGTTTCTGAAGCTTCTATAAGCTCTTTGGAAGCCTTCATAAGCTATCAGAAACCTTTGAATTCAGTTTGGCTTCATAACTCAAAAATTTCCAAAAATACTAAAAAAAATTCAGTTAAAAATAAAAAGGCAAGGGAAGTGATGATCTAGGCGGAAGCATGGTGACATTTGGATTGATTGTGGTTTAGAGCTTAGTGGTAAGCATATAGGAATGGTTATTTGAGCTCAGTCTTCTGTTTTGTGCATAAACTCATTTTGTAAGTCATTTCATTAAAGTTTGCATTTCTTAGTTCAAGTGATTGAATAGTGTTAATTTCAATTCCAATCTGTTTTATTGTAGCTAATGTAAGTTATTTAATAGATTTCTTGGTATAAATACTTGTTTTAGTATAAATAGCTTCATAACAACTTCATTAAAGGGTGTTTGGAATTGCTGTTATACATGTGTTCTAGGCTTGCTCAGTGGATAAAACTTGTTGGTTTAAGTTTGTGTAGCATATCTTAGCTCTTATCATCTAATCTTGTGCTTGCTAGCACTGAAAGTCAAAATCCCATCTCCACTGTCCTTAGCTGCTCACTGTTGAGATTTTGGAATTGCAACATCTTATTTTGTGTTTCAAATTCATAAATCTTGCTTGACTTAGTTTCATTTTATCATATTTCATCATTTCCAGTCCACAAATCATGATCAAAGTTGGAATAAGTCAAACTTTCCATTTCTTTCAAAAAGTCAAATTGGCAAAAATCTCAGTTTTGGCCATAATAGGGTGATTTTTCTTGGGCTCATTTCTGAGTCAATATCCATGAAATTTATAGTTTTAGAAAGCCCTACTGCTCTAGTTTCTTGTTGTCATTTTAGCATATTTTTGTGATTTTTCTACAAGCTTCAAAAGAGCTTATCTTTTAGGTCCATACTGCCCTGCTCCAAAAACTCAGCTTATGCTGAGTTTTTCTCAAGTTTGTGCAAGCTTGCACAGGGCTTAGTTTAGATCCACTAGGTCTGATTTTTGGTTTAGACACTCTCAACCAGGTCTAGTATTAGTTGCAAGTTTTTGTTTCTGATTTCTAGCTCATTTGAGTGCTTAATTTTCTGCTTAAAGTTGGTACCCTCTTAACTGTTTTAGCTTATTATCTCAATACACCAAATCATTGCATCTTGTAATTCAGAGGCTATAGCTTGTTGATTATTGTTGCATTTGGTCATGTTTAGCATAGTGTAGTTCCTGTTTTCAGTTGGTACCTTTTGGTGAGCTTCTAGCTTATTCAAAGTGCTTATTTCATAAGCTCTTCCACATCAGTTTCATATTCTGCCACTTAAGCCATTGTTTTTCTATTTTTCCTTTATTCCTAATACAATTTTAGACTTTTCCTGAAATTTTCAGATTTTTCCAAGTTGATTTGCTACTTTTCTTAATTTAAATTAGTTTTTAAGTATTTTTAATTAGCTTTAAATACAATTAATTAAGAAAAGTTTCAAAAAAATAATTTTTCATTTTTCTTAAGTTAGGATAAATATAAAAGTCATAAAAAGTATTTTTCCATAATTTTCTTAGTTTAAAAAGTATTTTCTAGTATTTTAATTAGTTTTAAATAGTTTTAAATTAGTAATAAATACATAAAAAGTCTAAAAAAATATCTTTTCAGTTTTAAAATTAGTTTTATCATATTTTAGATTTTTCTAAGTCTTAATTTTATTTTTCTAGTCTTATTTCATATTTTCTTTTATTTTAGAGTATTATTAAATAGTTTAAAATAGTTTTTAATTAATAATAATTAAATAAATAGTTGTAAAATTAATTTTCCTTTTCTAATAATTTTCTAATATAATTAGGATTGTAAAAATGTATTTTTCATATCCGTAGGTATTTTCCTTCTTTATTTTCACGTTTTATTTTGTACGTTAACATAGTTTTTAATTTAAACGTAAGTTTTAGGTTTTAAACGTTCATCACTTTAAATATAGTGATAGCGTTTATTTAATATTTTTTTATCTTTTTAATTTTCTTAATTTGTATTTAAGTCGCTTTATTTTATTACCTTTTTTGATTGAGTGTAATTCATCCTAATCCTTTTGGATCATTATCCTTAGTGATCCTTCTATCGTGTCGATCTAGTGCTTGCACACCATTGAGTCTCCGTGGACATAACGACCGAGAATTCACTGTATTCTGGACTTCATTGTATTTGTGTTTAATGTTTATTTTAAGTGCTGACTTGACGGTTTAACGGATCAAATTTGGCGTAAATTTGGAGCTTTAGCGTGTGTTTAGCCTTTTTCAGATCCATTCCTGCACATATTCCATCTTTTGTAAAAAGTTTTTTGTAAAATTTTCAAAAATCCAAAAAGTTCATTAACACTTTTCCTGAAGTGTTAGCAACGCCAAAAATATTTTCATCCTTTGTTTTTATCATCATGTTTTTCAAAAATTCCAAAAATATTCCTCTTTACCCTCTTACCTTTTTGATTCTTCATTTCTTACCCTCTGATAACCTTTGATTCTTTCTATGTCTTATCCTCACCCTCTTGGTTTTCAATGGTGTGGTGGTCCTTATAATGGTGGCAATTGCCCCATTGTAGCGTGGTGGAATCAGGAAAGCGGGTCTGTCTATAACCAGGATCCTTCTTACCATAACACAGCTGATTTATTCCATCAGCTACCACACTGTGAGACTCAGCAGTTTTACTGTTGTGAGTACTGTGGTGGTTCACATTCCAGTTCTGATTGTCAATCAGGAAACACGCTTGTCTATGAGCAAGTTCCTGATAACAATTATGACTACCACACATATGACTCAGCACATCAGTTTTACTGTTGAAATTATTGTGGAGGTCCTCACTCTAGTTCGGATTGTCAAACAGGGAACCCATTTCCTTGTTACAATTACGACTCTTCAGTATAACCAACCTCTACGGCACGACCCACACCTCCGAAATCTTCTCCTTGATCTTTTGGATTTAGTGAAAGATTTGAAGGAATCTAAACACTCCTAAGATAATCCAAATGAAAAATCCATGGAAGTTTTGTTAGCCGAAGAACTGTAAATTAGATTCCCAAATTGCCTTTGAACAATTGAGAATCAATTGCAAAACAAAAGCAGCCAAATCTAGCTCTCAATTCCGTTTCATTCACGATGACGATGATGATGAAGATATCCTTGATATCCTACAATTTTATAACGGGTCATCAAGTTCATCAATTGAAACTCCTTCCATGAAGAATCAGGGAGAAAAGACTATGATGGAATTACTAGCGGAAGAACAAATGTTAAGTATTAAACATATGTATGCTAGTCCCTAAACTCCCCGGTCGTTATCACACATCCCGGCTCCTTAAACATGGGATGAGCTGCACTATTCAAATGGAATGATCAGTGTTGAGCCTTGTCTCAATCCCAAGAGAGTCACAGGGAATTCTCGAGAGCATATGTGTGATATCCTTTCCTTTTGGAGTGTTCTCTGCTGATCATTTTGAAACTTTCTCGATCTTAGCGGCGATTGTGCTTCCTTTGGAAACATCGAAGTGCGTTGAGGCATCACTTCCACAATCGATCTGATCCCCTTCTGAGGAGTTCTCCGGTGAACTCACTCACATCAATCCACTCTTTGATTTCGAAGCCGTCCGGAGAGCGAAAGTCTCATTGATAATGATCGTTAACAACTTCTTATCCCAGCAGTCAATAGAGAATGTTGATCACTTTGTTTCCGAAACATTCAAAGCTACTTTCACCAATCCTCTATTTGAATTGACTGAATTCACTTCAATTTCCGAGAATCCACTATTTGATACTCGATTTGAGGATAGTGATGGATCTCGATGGAACAAGAATTCACAAATTCACATCATGTGAATGATTCTTGAGGAGTTCATGGGTGAACTTCTGCTCATATCATGACTCGCGGGTATGATTGCTTGGATGGCAAAAATCATGATCGGGGGGAAAAATTCTCAACCATGAGAGTTTGTATTTCTATAACAAATTTTCCAACCCTCCTCGAGATGCTTTCCAAGCCTAAGAGCTCAAGCGATATAATCCAAGCGAGTGCAAGCGCACTTAATCTGAGGAAGAAGATCTTATCATGATCGTCATCATGATTTTCCTTCTTTTTCTTCCTACTGGTGACTTCCTCTCTTCTTCACTCCTCGGAGTGAGGACACTATCTTTGATCCTTTTTCAATTATCATTTTTGAGCGGTTCTCTCTATATCTCATCGGTGTGGAACTTTCGTGCTTCAAATGTTTATACAAACATCTTGAATGAAAGTCCGATGGAGATTGTTTCTTCCACCTTGCTTCCTCATGAACCAATGAATTCGGGGTCGAGTCAAGCTAGCGACTGGAAACCAAAAGATGACGCACTATATGGGTTTTCACCCATATTTGACTTCTATTTCTACCACCCTGAATTGGGGGAGTTGCCCACATGTTGTGTATATATGCAAGTTTCAAATTCTTTCTCTAAATAATGGCGTAGTATTTTCCTTTTCGTTCTTTGTTTCGGCATAACCGCATTACTTTGAATATTGAGGGCAATATTCATTTCTAAGTGTGGGGAATTCTCACAATTTCATATATATTCTACCCAATTCCCGTTTTTGCCAAAATTTTTTTTGGAGTAAGTTTTACACTTTCTCAATTGGTTATCGATCGCCATGTTTGATAAACTAAAGTTGGCTAATCGAGAGCAAACGCTCTTGGTAAAGATTTCTCAAATCTGTTTATATGGTTTGCAATTTGCCCAAAATTGTATGGTTCTCAACTTTCCTAAAAAGTGAAGAGTTGGCTAGCAAGAGGTTATGGCTTGTGGTAAAGCGATGGAAAATCCATAATTGGTATTGACTCACCAAAGATAATTCGATAATTTATCTAAGAGTTGGCTAGTCCGAAGGAATGCGCTTCGGTAAAGACACATCAAATCCGTTATATGGTTTATGATTTGCCAATAAATCATTTGGTTATCGTTGTACCAAGATTCTTACTTGAATCAAAAAAATTGGCTACTCCAGAAGTGATGGCTTTTGGTAAAGAGAATAAATCCATCAAGTTTTCTCAAATCATTGTTAGGGACTAGCAATATCTCGATGATGTGGGGATTGATGAGTGTCCAAATACTCATCATTTTACATAATCTAAGCGCAAAATCATGAAAACACTCAAAAACACATCAAAATGATCAAAATATCACAAATCAGTGTTTTATGTGTTTTAAATGCAAAAATATCAAAATCAGATGAAAAATGTAGCAAGTTTGCAAAATTGGCGTTTTAATCCCCAAGTTTTAAAAGTTGTCAAATCTAGTCCACGAATTCAAAAATGTGGAAATTTATCATTCAAGGTCCCTGAAGTATTTTAAGTTGTTAAAAATGATCCTTGAATGATTCTTTGGTCAATTGGCAAGAAAGGTCCCTAAACTTTGAAAATTGCAAAATTAGTCCTTAGACCTTTAAAAATGGATTTTATGCAAAAAGGGTCCTTGTTTTATCAATGTTTGTCATGTTTGGTCCTTATGAGAGCATTGGAAAAATATCACTTCGGTCCCTCATGTTTGGCAATTGTACTTTTGGTCCTTGTTATTTCTTCTAAACCAAGCGGACACCACATATATCTAGGCCCAAAACCGTGGCCCAAACAACATGACCGACCATTTTGATATCACCACCGGTCAGCGAAAGTCAAACCAAAGAGATAAAAGCAGCGGACCTTTGAATCCCTCCACATAACCAAATCTCAAAAACCGGTCATGGTTTCCACTCTTTTCTCACCCTCCCCCCCATCCCTCCACCTTCACTAACATCCAAAACCCATTTATTGATTGAAACCAACTCATTAAATGATCAAACCTTTCAAGACCTTTTGCCGCAAAATGACATTTGGCACATGAGAGTGATCCAATGGCTAAGAAAAATGGTGGGATCATATCAGAAACTAGTGAGAAGCTCTTGGAGTATAAAAAGAAGGAATGAGAAGCTTGAAGTAGTTAGTTAGTTTTTTTTGTAATTTTTGCTTAATGTCGTTTTTAAGTTTTTAAACTTTCTAGTTCATGTTTAAGTTTTCAAGTACTTTGTAATATTATTGGAGTGTAATACAAACCTATTTCCATTTTCAATTCCGTTTTTACAAAATTCAAGTCTTGCAATTTTTATGTCCAAATTCTCAAAATAATCCATTGTTGCTATTAGTGGTTATTGTTGTTTACGAAGCTTCTATAAGCTCTTAGGAAGCCTTCATAAGCTATCGAAACCTTTGAATTGGTTTGGCTTCATAACTCAAAAATTTCCAAAAATACTAAAAAAATTCAGTTAAAAAATAAAAAGGCAAGGGAAGTGATGATCTAGGCCCGAAGCATGGTGACATTTGGATTGATTGTGGTTTAGAGCTTAGTGGTAAGCATATAGGAATGGTTATTTGAGCTCAGTCTTCTGTTTTGTGCATAAACTCATTTTGTAAGTCATTTCATTAAAGTTTGCATTTCTTAGTTCAAGTGATTGAATAGTGTTAATTTCAATTCCATTTTTTTATTGTAGCTAATGTAATAGATTGGTATTACTTGTTTTAGTTATATAATAGCTTCATAACAACTTCATTAAAGGGTGTTTGGAATTGCTGTTATACATGTGTTCTAGGCTTGCTGCTGGATAAAACTTGTTGGTTTAAGTTTGTGTAGCATATCTTAGCTCTTATCTGTCCTAATCTTGTGCTTGCTAGCACTGAAAGTCAAAATCCCATCTCCACTGTCCTTAGCTGCTCACTGTTGAGATTTTGGAATTGCAACATCTTATTTTGTGTTTCAAATTCATAAATCTTGCTTGACTTAGTTTCATTTTATCATATTTCATCATTTCCAGTCCACAAATCATGATCAAAGTTGGAATAAGTCAAACTTTCCATTTCTTTCAAAAAGTCAAATTGGCAAAAATCTCAGTTTTGGCCATAATAGGGTGATTTTTCTTGGGCTCATTTCTGAGTCAATATCCATGAAATTTATAGTTTTAGAAAGCCTCTTGCTCTAGTTTCTTGTTGTCATTTTAGCATATTTTTGTGATTTTTCTACAAGCTTCAAAAGAGCTTATCTTTTAGGTCCATCTCTGCTCGCTCAAAAAACTTTACAGTTTTTTCTCAATTGTTTGCAAGCGCAGGCTTAGTTTAGATCCACTAGGTCTGATTTTTGGTTTAGACACTCTCAACCAGGTCTAGTATTAGTTGCAAGTTTTTGTTTCATTTTCTAGCTCATTTGAGTGCTTAATTTTCTAAAGTTGGTACCCTCCTCGCTTTTTAGCTTATTATCTCAATACACCAAATCATTGCATCTTGTAATTCAGAGGCTATAGCTTGTTGATTATTGTTGCATTTGGTCATGTTTAGCATATTGTGCCATTTTGTTGGTACCTTTTGGTGAGCAAGCTTATTCAAAGTTTATTTCATAAGCTCTATCAGTTCATATTACGCTTAAGCCATTGTTTTTCTATTTTTCCTTTATTCCTAATACAATTTTAGACTTTTCCTGAAATTTTCAGATTTTTCCAAGTTGATTTGCTACTTTTCTTAATTTAAATTAGTTTTAAGTATTTTAATTAGCTTTAAATACAATTAATTAAGAAAAGTTTCAAAAAATAATTTTCATTTTCTTAAGTTGGATAAATATAAAAGTCATAAAAGTATTTTCCATAATTTTCTTAGTTTAAAAAGTATTTTCTAGTATTTTAATTAGTTTTAAATAGTTTTAAATTAGTAATAAATACATAAAAAGTCTAAAAAATATATTTTCAGTTTTAAAATTAGTTTTATCATATTTTAGAATTTTCTAAGTCTTAATTTTATTTTTCTAGTCTTATTTCATATTTTCTTTTATTTTAGAGTATTATTAAATAGTTTAAAATAGTTTTTAATTAATAATAATTAAATAAATAGTTGTAAAATTAATTTTCCTTTTCTAATAATTTTCTAATATAATTAGGATTGTAAAAATGTATTTTTCATATCAATAGGTATTTTCCTTCTTTATTTTCACGTTTTATTTTATGCGTTAACATAGTTTTTAATTTAAATAAGTTTTAGGTTTAAGCGTTCATCACTTTAAATATAGTGATAGCGTTTATTTAATATTTTTATCTTTTTAACTTTTCTTAATTTGTATTTAAGTCTTTATTTTATTACCTTTTGGTGTAATATTCAATCCTAATCCTTTTGGATCATTATCCTTAGTGATCCTTCTATATCGCGATCTGATGCTTGCACACCATTGAGTCTCCGTGGGACATAGCGACAGAATTCTTTATTCTTCTGGACTGTATTTGTGTTTAAGCTGTTTTAAGTCTGTTTGACTTGACGGTTTAAGATCGGTGAATATTGAATAAAATGAACAACCAACCCTCAAGTGAGGGTTTACATGGGTATTTATAGGAAGGAACTAGGGCAACATGAAAGTTTCCTTCCTTTCCCTAATAAGGCTTTGGATAGGCTCATGGGCTTTCTACATGAGCCTAACCTTAATTACAAACTTAAAAGCCATACTTAAGCTAACTATTACATATTAATTACTAACACTTGAATTCTAGTTTAGGAGTGATTCTAACAATCTCCCCCTAAGGGTTAGCGATTGATGATATAAACGTTGAGTCGATGTAATAGTAGCTTTGGCGTCTTGACATTCTTCTTTCTTGTGAGAAAGAAGTGCCTTGATTCGAACAATCTCCCGGTAGTGAGAAATTGTTTCCTTTGAAGTATTCTACTTTGACGTCATCATTTTCTTTGTTCTTTGATCTTTGTTCTTTGTGATGATAGTGGTAGTATGTTGTTGTTATGCGCCAGTGCAGCCGTTGCTCCGGTATCTCCACGTCTTTCTCCAACATGCTCACACGCTAACGTTGGATTTCGAAGCCAGCGATGTAGTTCTCTTAGTCTTTAAACTTTGTAAATTCTTTACTTTGAAGAAGAATCATTCCGACTTTGTGTTGCCTTTTGAGAGAACTTCAATTAGTGTTGTTGTTGGCATGAGCATGTGGAGAATGCGCATGATCTTTCTACCGCAAGCATCCATAAGAAGAAAACATAAAACACGGGTTAGAAATAATCCGACCACTACAAGTTTGAACTTCGAAGCGTAGTGAAAACACAACTCTAATTCTTACAAAGGCCGTTCCTAAGCTGAGTCCCACAGTGAGATAACGCGATGTACCGAATACACCTCGGATTCGGATAATTGAGGTACCGGCATCACTGTGAAGCCGTTTGAACCACGGCTGGCAATCCGGGGGTTACCAAAGTAACACTTTGTCAAAGCTGTTTGATGTTGACCACGGCGAGTTTCCATTCAATCACTGAGGATCACAGATGTGAACCTCTCATAAATGTTCTCGACATATTACTAAGATGTGAAGGACTGATAATGTATCACTTGCGTTCTTAATGTTGAGCGACAAGCGGTGTCAAGTGTACCTAAGAGATCTTTTGATGAATCTCGTGGCTCTAGACTCAATAGTGCGCTTTGGTTTTCCTAAGCGGAGACTAAGGAGAGGTCTCTGCTTCAATACCGACAATCTCTAAGCCAATAGTTTACGTGAGGGTTCCCGTGAGAATGAAACAACCGTTGAGAAAAACTTGGTGGCTAAGAAGGTTTAGTGCATGCATCAGCGGGTCCATGGCGACTTTGATCTTCATCTGCGTTGTCATCAAGTGACAACCGATAGCATATGAACGGTGTCGCCTAAGTTGAATAATCAGGCTATTTCTTTTCACCTTTTCTTTACCCTTTTTTAATTCAACTCATTCCTTCTCCAGATTCTCATTTTCTCCTTTTTTATAATCATTCCTAAGGACTTCTAGATTCTAACTATTGGTGGTGTCTTTGGGTAGATCCCTCGTTTGTTATGGGATTGTGGTTTAGTGAGGTTAACCAAGTGTTTGATCGATTCCCGTGGCTGAATGTCCTCTGCATTCATGGATCACTATCGCCGATGAAAGATTAATAGCGACTTGATGAACTGGCGTTTGGATTGAAATGCAATGCATCGCACGCTGCGAGATACATATCTTGATGTGGATTAGAGACAATCTTTGAAAATCAAACTACGAAGTCATAGTCCTCTTCGTCTTGGCGTTTGACCACTGGCCTGTGAGAAAGTGTAATCCCGCTTTCGAAGAGTACATCTTAATAACAACGTCCATTTATCACTAAACATACGTGTTTGGCGTTTAAACTGGCGACTTTGTGGCGGAAAAGCACCCGGTTACTCAATTTGAATCCCTTACATTGCATCCGGGTCTTTTTCCACTTTGGCCTTGGCAAAACATATTTCTAGCATTTTCCTCGATGGCTATCTTTGTTGGAGTATATTGTTGGGGAAAGGAAGTGTAGCGAGTGATGTAAGTATTTCTTAGAGACATATTAGAAAGAAATTACAGGTCTTTGTTGAAGAAATAACGGAATGGAATCTTGGGTTGATCAAGTTGTGATAATGATAAAGGTCTTGAAACCGATCGTAAGGTATGAAGCTTTGTCTTTTTCTTATTATGAAGTGATGTTGCTTGGATTAGGCAATCGATGTTGTTAGGCATGGTGCAATGTTTTGAATGATATTCAACTTGATTCGCAGGATTTCAGTACATCTTTAAAGCAGTTGGAAGCATCATTCCATAATTATGCTTCGATAACGAATCATCTTCTTAGCTCAATTATTCTTGAATAAACTACGTATGCTCTCGTAGTACGATCCTTACCATTTCTTAACCTTTTGCGATGAGGGAATGCCTCTGCGGGATTCACGAGAAAAACAGTCATATTCTTCATTTGTATCATCATCTAGCCAAGAGGGAACATCATCTTCGTCTTCTTTTCTTCTTATTTAGATTCGGAGAAATGAGATTACGGTTTCTTTTGTTGTGGAGAGGAATTGTTGTTGGGGCTCACGGGATCTTCACCACGGTGTGCTCGAAATGATCATAGGTTTTCTCGTAGATGGTGGTAACTGAAGTCTTGAGGTTTTCGGCGGCAGCATGAACGGTGGAGATCTTCTTCGGTTGAGTCCTTTGGGGTGGGGTGGCATGAAGGATGATTCACCGATGCTGGTTTGTTTCGGAGTTATCTGTATCCTTATCTTTCTCTTGATCATCGTCTCGTGGATGCTTAGGCCTTCGCAGCTTCTCACGTTGTTTGAAGTTATTCGGCGATGCTTCAAACAATTTACGTGAGAGTAAATGTTGCGGTCGTTTGACATTTGTGTTACCATCTTGGAAACCATTCAAGATCGAAGACTATAGGATCAATGGGTTGATAGTTACTGGTTAAAGGTGTTGATCTTATAGTTTGCACGGCTATCTGCATGAATTGGGATAAGTTGTGCGGTGAACATCTCTTTTTATCCTCGGAACAATATTGAAGAACATGAGTATATTCCTAATCATCTTGTTCATTTCCCCTTGGACATCCGCGTTGAATAAACTTACGGATAAATTCCCTTTCACTTGACATCTTGTCTATCTTGTCTTGTAGAAGATTGATCATGTCGTGGCGGATTGGTCAGCTTTGTTGGTTACATCTTTCTTCGACTTGCAGCAGCGGCTTTGACAATCTGTCTTAGCCGGATATCCAAGATTCGGTTGGTTTCTTCGCGACTTGGATGTGGATGCAGTTGTGTCTTTGGATGGTGGTGGTGAAGAGTGAAGGCGATGCGATGATGAGACATGAGGAGACTTCGAGGTCTTTTTGGCCTCTGAAGTTAGTTCCACAGGCGTGTTGAAATTTCTGAAGAAAGTCATCATAATCAACTTCTTCATCTTTTCGGACTTAGCCATTTCTTTGACCTTAAGCGGCTTCTTCATCTCGCTTTAGCTTGAGCTTCTTTTCTGCATTTATTTTTCGCGACCTCAGCGGCTTCATCGACTTCTTTCACCGACTTATCCTTTTCCGGTTCCTCAAACTCATAAGTGATAGAGTCCTCCGGTTTTCTTTGTTGTTGTTGTGGGTGGTGGTACGGTTCCTTATCGGGTTGATTAGCCTCGGGGAACTAGTGTAGATAGTCACCACCACTTGACCTCGGGGCGAGTTTGTTCGCGGGTAAATTCACGAGCAACATGTTGAGTCGGATATTCTTCAACTTCTTTACGTAGTCTCTATCTTCATCCGTGGCTCTTCGTCACGAGCTCTCTTCTTCTTGTTCAAGCGGGTTTTCCATGCCTTTATCGACTTTTGGACTAGGAGGTTTTGCAACTGTTTGAGTGACATCGATTGGGTTTCAGTGAATGACCTCTTCGTTAGGTATTGTCCTCAGTCTTCATCCATTAGCTTTGTTGCGGTTCGTGGTTTGAGAATAGGGATTGCCTCCTTTAATGGAACTTTCCTTTTGAGAACATGAGACCTCTTTGGATACATTCTCGTTACTCTCGGTCTTTCGAGATACTTCCTGCCTCTCTGGTTTTCTCTAGTAGGTGTACGAAGATTTATCATCCATGAAACCTACTTTGCGACTTCAAGCTGGCGCGATATCGTTTAATGAGTAAAGTCCTTTGATATCATCAATAAGGAGATGATAAACATTGCACTTGTTTCTTTGTTGTTGAGTCCTTAAATCCGGCCGGTAGTGTGGGCTCATACAACACAGTGTTTTGGGGTCATCAAGTCTCAAGGGAATATCGGGGATTATACCTAGAGCTCTTTGAATCCAGGTTTGGTGTATCGATATCACGGGATCTTGGTGCCAAGCTTTTAAGTAAGACATCATGTCATCCCCGAGCTTCAACTTCTATGTCTTTCATGTTGACCATAGCCCAAAATATTTGTAGTTCCATGAGCTTGGGATGCTCATGACCACTATCACGTCAGGAAATGGATTTGGCAATCATGATGTAGAGGGTTCTCCATGGTTGGGAATGTTCTTGAGATCAACAGATGAATGCTTGAGTGATTACATTAGCTTCATCATAGCGATGTCGATCATGGTGGAGAACCTCTTGATTGGAGTAGCATTGTATGAGGCTCAATGGCAGAATAAGAAGAATAGCCCTCAAAATCGGCGTGATGGTGACTGGTTTGTTGTTGGCGTCACCGTCACGGCATTTTGACCTTTGACCTTTTGCATTGTATGCATGCGAATTGGTGAATGTAGATCTCACGGTATAGTAGCGAGTTGGTGAGCATGTTGATAGGGGTGAGTCTTGAGAATATCCACTTTGCAAAATGACATGAAGACTGAACAAGAGAAGTTCTCAAAATCAACTTTGAGGTTGTTCTTTCCGATCTTCATTGGGTAACCATGAGGTAAGATATCTTCAACAAATTGAACATTTGGTGCGCCACATTTTGCATTTGGACGTCCATATCATTGATGATTTGAAAGATATTTAGCCAAAAGAACCAACATATCGAAAGACATTACGTTAGTCAACAGTTGATTTTATTGTCTATTTATTGAATGTGATATGTCAATGATTGTTACGAGTCTAATGTCACTTGTTCCAATAGTCAAAAGACGTCGTGATAAGTTTCATGAGTAGATTAACTTTGAGTTTTAAAGTCCAAGTTTTCACTTATTTTCACAACTTATTAAACATTTAAGCTTATTGGTGACATTTTGGTTTCGTGACGTTATGATATATTTATTTGCAAGTTTACACGTGTAACAATTCATAATTTTGGTTAAAACTAGGCTTGGTAGTTTTTGCAAGCTTATCGCGTGAACAGGGTGGTTGTTACTGCCGTAGCAGCATAAGCTTATCGCGTAGGATCTTGACTTACGTAGAAATATTACGCGTGAAAAGAGGGCCTTAGGCGTAAAGCTGCGGCGTGGCGTATATGGAACCTTACGTAAAGGCTTACACAAGTAAGTGAACCTTATCGCGTAAAGGTGGCTTGTTACTCATATCCTTCGCGGATCGCGAAGTCCTCATTGTAGAACCTTACGGCGTAAAGGTTACGCTAGATTTCTCTTCGCGCAACATTTTCATGCGTAAGGTGATCTTATCGTGATGTTCAAGTAACCTTGATTACGAATTTTCGCGCGTGAAATCCCGAAATAAGTTCATCATAACACCAATATTAACACATGCATTCAATCCTTTTCAGTTCAAATCATGAAATCACAATTAATCGATTCGCGAGAGTAACTTAAGCGTAAAACTTAAACCCTAGCTATTCAAGAATTACGACTAAGAGATTTAGCCATAGGAAATGCACCAAAGTTTTTCCGGGTGATCTTAGAAGCCTTGTGAGTTGTTCTAAACAAGTTTTAACACAAAAGGACTTGTGAATCAAAAGTACCTAATTCTCAAGAACATAAACCTAAATCTCGAGTTTTCATACCATTGATGTTTGCAGAATGATCCGAGCCTAGATACTATCAATTAAACATGTAGTAACAACACACAACCATCCTTTTAGCGAAACTCTCACATTTGAAAACACCCATTCCGCGATAAGAACCTAATTTGAAAATCGTTCAATTAGGTTTTGGATTTGTTTGTTGAAAACGTTTATGGTATGACCATTTGAGCATTATAACATCATTTATATTAATACAAACACAACAATGAAGCATTTGTGTTCACGGCTTACGCGTAGAACACAAATCTTACTTAAACACAATATTGAACCGTTGGATGATAAGCGAATCAAAAACCATTGTTTGTTTAATCATTTAGAACATTAAAACACTTACAAATGGATGATCAAAACCTGCAGTTTGCGAAGTTGAATATTATGCGTAGATTTTGGGTGGTTGTGTAATAAATGTGGTGGAGTTAATGTGTTTTTTTGAAAAGTTTTATTAAAAAATACTTTGAACATATGACACTTTTAGATCCTCCACCTAACCATTTACATCAACACCCATAACTTCATTTTGGTTACCAAGCGAAAGATATTTGGAAAGAAACTTGATGACACTCCCCTAATTTAGAAATAAATAAGTTTTATAAATTTGAGTCCGAAGTGTCATGAAAATGTGACCACCATTATTAAATAAACAGGAAGGGTAACATGCAAGTACAAGGTTTTATGAAACCGAAAATATTTACTTCTCCCCTCAACACTTGTCCGAAGAAATCGAATTTTGAAAGATTAAAGTGTTGTGGAACTTGCCATGTTAAAAGAAATATAGATAGAAGAATATTTTTGTTGTTTTATCGGATTTTATAATTTTGTATTTTGTTTTTTTGAAAAATATTTTACAAAAGATGTTTTGATGTTTGGTGGTTTTAAGAATGTTTTAAAAGTTCATCGTTCCTCTTGGGTCAAACACCGCGATACCAATCCGGTGGACCAACTCATTAAACCTAGTGGAATAAGGCTTTGGTGAGAAGATCGCTAGTTGGTATTTAGTACCCACAAAATAATTCAACGGTACCCTTTTCCACGTGCTCCTTGATGAAATGATATCGAAGATCGATGTGCTTTGATTTGAATGTTGAACAGAGTTGCACGAGATCGTAATAACACACCGTTGTCCGCGATACATGATTTTGTCAAATCACGTAACCATAGTCTTTGAGTTGTGTCTTCATCCAAATGACTTGAGCACAACTGCGCCGCATGGCTACATATTACCTTCGATTGAAAATGACGATATCGATCCGCCTTTGTTGCCATGACATCGGTTTATCACCAAGAAATTGTAGAGCTCTGAGTACTTTCGAGAATCTAAGCAACTGCGTGATCGATGTCAAAAGCTATTAGTTCAAAACCGAGAATCCTTGGGATACCATATCCCCTAGTTAATGGTTCCTTGATGTATGGGAGGATTCTTTTAGCCTCGAGAGTGGGTTTCATTGGTCTCGGCCGATAACGGAGCAAAGATATCGGCAAAACAATATCGGGCCGCTAGTTGTTAGATACATGAGACCCAATGATACTCGTATTTAGTAGGGTCCACCAATTTCCTATGTAAATCAGCGTCTAGTTTCTTGGTATGTGCCATTGGTGTGGCGGTGTCCTGCTTTGCATTCAAAATTTGTTTAAAATTTCAAAGGCATATTTGGTGCGACTTAGAAAAATACACGGGTGATTGATGAACTTGCAATCCAAGAAAGAATGTAAGTTCACCCATCATGGACATTTCAAAATGTTTTTCATTAGTTTTGAAAAAGCGTTTGAGTACTTTAGATGTGTTGACCCAAAGATGATGTCATCCACATAAATTTGCATGATTAAAATGTGTGCCACGTGATATTGTATGAAAAGGGTAGTGAAGCGACATTATTAGCGTCGAAGGATGATAACTTATCATACCAGCGGCTTGTTTGAGACCGTAGAAGCCTTCTTTTGTAGATATGATTATGGAACTACGGATCAACGAATCCTTACGGTGGCTAACATAGACGTTTCTTTCGGTTGTCCATTGAGAAAGCGCTTTGACATCCATCGAAAGACCGTGATGTTCATGTGAGTATAGCCTTTAGAAAAATCGAGCGACCTCAAGGCGAGCAACGGGCGAATGATTCTTCAAATTCAATACCCTCTTCTCGTCTATAACCTTAGCCACCGAGCGTGACTTATTTACGATTACGGTTCCTTGCATCCAATTTGTTTTCCAAATCCATTTGAGACCAATGGCGAAGACCCGTTGGTCTTTCAACCAATTCCCGTACTTCAAAGGCGTTTAAGCCGATTGAGTTCTTCTTGCATGGATTCAATCGGTTGTCTTTGGTCATTGCATCTTTAATGTTTTAGGTTCGGATTAATGACGCGTGGTGCATAAATGCAATGTTCACCGTTGTGTGAAGACGCTGACGGCGGTTGATTCGGTTACCAATAATGTTCTCAAGAGGATGGTCTTTGTCCAGCGATGTGTGGAAGGTTGATGTTGATATACATTCTACGTTGGAGGATTCAAATGGCTTGTTGATTCC
>OU343216.1:9911443-9921824 GCA_910596185.1 Chrysanthemum makinoi | reverse complement strand
GATGGCTCAGTTAGGCACTTTACATTTCTGACAAAGATTCTTAACCTTTTGGATAGAGATGATCTTATTAGGTTGTATGGTATGGTCTCTACCTACTTTGAGTCTCATGATGCTTCTGATGCTGGGTTGTTCTTGCTTGGGGATCTTCAGGTTTTGTTTGATTCAGTCTATCAGGATGGCAAAGGATTTAAGGTTTGGGAAGGTCAGAATGAAATGAAGGTTTATCAGTGGACATTTTATCCTTTATCCACTGTTCATGTGGTGCAGACATGGGATGGATTATATCTCTATATGTTTTCTGATTTGCGATATCCACTCTCTGTGAGGCTAATGGAGCAAATGCTATCCATAAGTTGGTTTTCTCTACTGCTCCAGTTGGAAATGATATGGAAAATGCAGAGCAGTTAGTCAAAATCATTAAGGATAAGCTTATTGCGGACTTTGCTGATTCATCTTCATAAACTTGGTATGTTGTTATTATATATCTTTATGTTATTTTCTATTCTTTTTTCTTGATTATGTGTTTAAAATAAAATAAAATAAAATAAAATAAACTTTGTATATATCTTGTATGTTTACTAACTTTCATCTTTGAGGATCATGTTGTATGGTTGTGGTTCATATATGGTTTTTAACTCACCATGTCTTAAGTGACAAAGGGTTAACTTGCTATGGGGGTACGTCTCTAGTAAGTATTCTCAAATCCGTTGATAGTTGCTGATTTACTAAAAATCAGAGGGTTATCAATGTACCCCGGTCTTACACACCAAACATTGGCTACTCCACGAGCAAACGGCTCTGGTAAAGAGACATCAAATCCGTTGGATGGTTGACAACTTGCCAATAAGTTGTATGGTGCTCAACTCACCATGTCCTCATAGATGAAGAGTTGGCTAGCCCATAAGTTCATGGCTTGTGGTAAAGGCTGTGGAATGCCATGGCTAGTCCTGAGTTAAATGGCTTCAGGTAAAGACAAATCAAATCCATTGATGGCTATAACGGTTTGCCAAAAACCATTAGGGTTCTCCAACACACCATTGATTCATGTTCTAAGTGTTGGACTGGTAACTAGTTCACCAGGGTGATGCCATGATTCCACTCAAGAACTAGCTAGCCCAAGAGTGAGTAGCTACTTGGTAAAGGCTTATCAAATCTACTCAGGTTACTGATGCTGTTGGAGGTTCTTGATGCTGCTGATCTAGGAAGTTGCTGATGGAATTCTGGTCTTCATTGCTGTTCTGGTGGTTCTAGGTGTTCTACTGGATGTTCATCTTGCTTCAGTTGGTGTTTCTGGTCAATCCTCTTGTCCATTCAAGATCTATCTGGAAACTTGAAGTTAACCAAGTCAAATTCAAGTTTAGGGGAGGATTGTTAGGAATTTTGTAATAGTGGGTTCCTGCTGATATGGTTCCTGCTGATAGACTTTACATTTCTGCTGATAGTGTGGTTACTGCGGATAGAGCAGTTTCCACTGATAGTTAGTTTTGTTTCTACGGATATGTAGTTTCCGTATATTTAGTATTTATTTGTGATATGCATGAGTTAAATTAGGAATAGATAATGCATATCTTTTGAGTGTTTTGCAAGCTGCAGAATTAGGTTTCGATAGTATAAAAGAAACCAAATGCTAGGTTTTGATGTACGTTTTTGAAACAATATTATTACTAATTGAAAAAGATCCATAGAGGATCAAGTATTTGGTGTTTATTGTCTTCTGGAGTCTTGTGTTTATATTCCGCGTAAACATAATTCTAGCAAAGGTTCTCCATAGTATTCTTGTGATTACACATGTTACTATATTTTCATTAAGGCTCATAAGATCTATCTGGGACTGATCCAACAAGAACGCAAGCAAAAGAAGAAGAGGAGACATGATTTTCCAAGACCATCATCTGAGTCTCCTCTACCGCCACCTCCTCCTCCTCCACCTTCCGATGCTACAAAGACAAATCCACCACCTCCTCCGCCATCATCAGGTCAAACAGGATCCTCAGCTGGCCAAGGTTCTTATAAGTCAGCCAAAACTTCAAAGACATGCTACCTGGACAACATTTGACTCAAGATACACACCGACATTCTCTCAAATTCCTGAAGATAATGAAATGAATGAGGAATTGATTCTTAGCCAGGAGTTTGATTCAAATGAAGAGGATATTTCCAACAGATATATTCCAAAGGTGAATCGGAACAACGACTGGTGGAAAACATTCATAGGATAAGATGATGTTGAAAGTTCTGAGTCAACCTGGTCTGCTCCTATTAAAGCAATGACTCAGGAATGGATGAATGGTGGAAGGAAGAACGACCTGCAACTCCAGAACCAACTTGGTCTATTCCTTCATCTGATTTGAATACTCTGGACCACAAATGGGCAAGTGCCATTGTTGCCAACCATGTTGCCCCACCAGAGGACTCACTGTTGAACATCACCGGGGATATGGGTATCAGACCTACTCTATCGATCTCCAAAATGAAGGTTGCAGATTATGCTGATGCAGGGTTAGAACATATGGTTCCAGATCAATTTTAATGTAAAAGGAGTATGATTGCATTACTCTTCAGTATGGGATCTCACATGGTGGTTTCACAAAAAGCGCCTTACATTGATGACACGGTGTTGAAAAGTCGAAGGGTGCTCAACCATTACGCGATCTTGAGTGTGGTTAGTGTAGAGATCTTTCCTATGTAATGTACACACTACGAAGAAAATTGTCCTGCAACAGAGTGACAAAAGAACATGTCATAGAGGAGAATGACTTCAAGAACTTGTATCATAATGATTTTGAAGATCTTTATCTGTTGAACCTCCAAGGCCATCTAGATCATCTACCCACTAGTGACAAGAAGATTCTTGATGCAGCAGTCAATTTATGGATAAGAGGTTTAGTCATCAGATAAAGAGTTGGAGACTTTCAGCTTGGGATTGAGATCTACCACACTCAAGTCAAACTAACTAAGCCTCGGTGGGAAGCTAAAGAATTTGAATACAAGCATGAATACTCAGTGATCGAATCTCTACGAGCTATTATCTTTAGTGACAAATACGGGGTCAGGATGCTCATGAGGCTTAATGAGTTATACAAGTTCAGCGATGGTACTCTCCGACAAATTGAACAAGCGTTGGACTACAGGGTGAAGGAATATAAGATCGTGAGGAGACCAGGGACTAGTACTAGGTTCTGGATAGAAGAAGGATGTGAAAATGAGTGAGGCCTTCATATTTGCTATCGGGAAAAGGCTCAAGACAAGGAGAATCTTCTGAAGCTTGGAGAGTTTTGTAGGTGGAAGAGTTCGTGAAGGAAACTACAAACTTTTATAGAGAACTGAATAATCATATCATCTCAGTAATCTTTAGGACTTTTATGTGTGGTATGGTGTTGTAATAAGTGTATATAATAACTCTGCAAAGAAATAGTAGTGTAAAGATTGTGGCTTGAAATCTCCCTCTCAAATTGAGAGGGAGCACTGTAAAGTTTCTTGTCAGAATATATTTAATCAGACCACATTTTCATCAAATTTTTCTAACATATTTAAATCACTTGGGATCCAAAACCACAAAGGATTTCAAATTTTTGATCGGGGGAGAGAATGTGATATAAATATGACAGATCTGCTTGAAGGGAGGTCTACTTTACGGCCAGCTGATATACTTGTGTTTGGATGGGCCGGGGGGAAACATGCTTGTGTGGATCTTACCGGAGTGTCCCCTCTTGTTGGGCTAAGGGACAATGAGTTTGTTGCGGGACAAGCCGCTTGAAATCAGAATCGAGCAAAAGTTTCTAAAACAAAGCTGTTTAGAGAATCAACACGTATTTACCCTTTTTGCTTTTGATACATTTGGGTTCCTAGCTTCGGCAGCTGTGGAGTTTTTGACTAGGGTTAAACGGGTTGTGAAAAGTAATTTTTCGATCCCTAAGTCACAAAATTTCATTTTTAGTAGAATTGGTTTTGCCATTCAAAGCGGGTAAGCGGCGCAGCTTGTTGCCCGCTTGCCCGCCATCTTATTGTAATCCGTTATAAAAGTTTGCAGTTCAAATAAAAAAGGAAGGGTTTAATTAAATATATATATATATATATATATATATATATATATATGTATGTATGTATGTATGTATATATATATAAATATGAAATCTAATAAAATGTGATCTTTTACAACTCAAAGTATAGGCTACTCTCCCATATGTGCTAAATGTTTTTCACTAATTGATGCACATATTGAGGGGGAGCATTTCAAAAAGATAATAAACTATCGAGGTACAAAGGCTTCAATTTTTTATCATAAGTACCTTGATTGATTTTCAAATGGTTTCTCTATGGCAATTGTGATCGAGGAAGTACTTCAAAGACCTCCTTCATTCATGTGCTAAATGATTTCAAAAACCAACAGACATGTTGAGGGGGAGCATTTACAAATGATCACAAATAATTGAGGTACAAAATGCTTTAATTTTATATATCAAGTACCTTGATTGGCTTTTCAAATTATTTTTCATTTGGTTTCAAGTAGGAAAGAACAGTACCACAAGACCGACCATTTTACTTTATTCATTAAAGTTATAAGGATGGTAAAGTTAGGTATTAGTTCCTACGATCCTGCCAGAGCCGGAGGGATCTACCAAGGAACAATCCACTATATAGTGTAGAAGTCCTTGGTATGATGAAAAAAGGAGAAAAATGAGAATAAGGGAAAAGTGTCGACTGAGATAGAGCTAGGACTGGAACAAATCCTACAAGGTTCTACTAATGAAGTCTCGGTAAGCACTGAAGGGGTTGAAGAATGAAAAAGAAATGAAAAGTAAAAGGGTGAAAAGAAATAGCCCTCCAATAATTCAACCTTAGGGCAAAAACCGGGTTCAATACATATGGTACTGGTGGTTACCAAGGTAACGCCGGTATTGAAGACAAGACGTCGTAGACCCAGTAATGCACTGCACCAAAACTTCCCACGTACTCAAGTTCTCTTAAAAGGACTTGTTTCATTCTCACAGGGAACCTACATAATATATCGACTTTCTCTTAGAGATGGTTAATATTGAAAAATGAGACCCTCTCCCAATTCTTTGCTTAGAAAACCAAAATGCACTATTGAGTCTAGAGCAAAGAGATCATCACAATAAATCTCATTAGGACACACAATTCATGAAGACTTGTTGTTTCACACAATGTGGAAAGTGAGACTATATATTGAGAGTCCTACGCATTATCCTCGTGGTATTGCCAGAAAATCCGAGTGATATGTAAAATATTCACAATGAAGATGGAAATCCTTCTAGATCCAACATCAAACAAGTCTTGGTGTGTGACATGTGAGATTCTTCATGGATCAAACTTTTGACAACTAGATAGAAACGATGAGGCGATTCATTCTTGAATCAACCTTGGTCCAGGAAATGGATTGACGGATACTTTTGAAAAAACCTTTTGATGTCTCAAAAATTGTTTTTCTAGCACATCGATTGCGCACTAATGTTTGCAAACAAAAGTATTTTTGTGTGAATCTTGATTTAATTCATAAAACCTTCGTCGTATTGCAAAAACTCTTTATTCAAAGAATACGTGAGTGTTTATCAAACCAATTTCTCATCAATCAGTGAATGTTAATTCGATGGTTCACTCACTCCGTGTTGTCTGCTTTGAGAGCCTCCGGTTTGAGAACGGCTAGTACAATTATGAAACCCTGTCAAGGAGATTCTTCAAAATTCTACCTGATCACAAGTAGTATTTATACTGATCAACGGGGAACCGTGGTTCTGGCAACCCTATTCAACGAAATTGAACAAAGACACTTTCGTGTGTTTATTGCTAACTGTCGCTTGCAGGAACTCCCGATGATTGCAGCTGATGGCCACTGAGACATCAATTCATAACCACATGCTCACATCACATGCTCGTATCTGAAGAAAATCATGACAATCATAACATACAACAATGCTTCCGTAACTCTGATGAAAAGATGTCATGATCCAAAAACTATGAGCATGTCGATCCAAAAGTCACAACATGACATAATGCCAATACTTCAAAGATGAGCTGGAGATTCAATGTAGCTGATGGTCTCAAAGAAAGCTCGTGATCACATGACAAAGAAACATTCATGCCAAAGAAACACTACTAAAGATGCAAAGATGATTATATGGATGTTTCAAAGTCTACGAGCTCGAGTATGAAGTTAAAGATAGAATGCTAGGATTCAAAATGTAATTCATGGGGTGACCTCTCTTAGGGGGAGATTGTTAGGATAATCCATATAGAAGTGTCGGTCACCCCAACTATAGTCTAGCATAAGTTAGCTCATAGCGTCAACGTTATTTAGTAGTTTTATATTAGCGTAAGTAACACCGTGAAAGAAGGATGGGTCTTTACCCACTGTATGCCTGATCCACAGCCCGAAGGAGGTAGTAGGAAACATGTATAAATAGCTCTCTCCCCTCAAGGGAGAGAGTTGGATGTTATATTTAATCTAAATATCGCATATTGTGTTTCTCTCTCTAAACATCCCATTCTCTTATCTTTCTCTCTCTCTAGAAACCCACGAATCTCATCAAACTCATAAGTGGTATTATGATATCAATAATCTTACAAAAGATGGAGTGTGTCACGAAGCATCAGGTTTTGAACATGAAGGTTTTGTGGTTTTGCAAGCCGACGAGATTACTACAAAAGAGGTGAAAGTTGTCTCGTGTTTAGGGTTTCTAAAATGAGGGTTTTAAAGTCTTAGGGTGTAGATTATTTTTACAAGAAGCTTGAGATTAATCAAGGGTAGTATTGCTTAGATTACTAGGTTTAAGCTTTAAAGGTTTTTCAAATAGGTTAAATTTTAAGGGTTGATTTGTGAACTTGGAGAAATTGATTCCTTGGAAGGGTTTTTCAAGGGTTTGTAGATTTTTTGGGTTCTTAAAAATCAATCTTGAAAATTCTAGTTCCGAGAATTTCTTGAAGATCATGTCTTGGTGGTGACTTGGAATACAAGCAAGGTTTAAATGTTTCTTGAAGATTCAAGAAAAGCGATTGTTTAGAGTATAAGTTTTGTAGACTTGAGGTGGAAAAATCAAAAGTTTACGGTTTTCTAAGGGTAGGTATATCAAGATTTCAAGAAGCGGGAGTTTATAGCACACGGCTTGCGAGACTTGTTGATAAAGTTGGTTAAGAAACAACTTGATAAGGATTTTAGTAAGATTTAAGAAGAATGACTAGTACAAGTACTTGTTTTAACATCGAAAATCTCGGTGGGTTTGGTGTACAAAAGCATGGAGGTTATAAACAAGTTGGGTACAAGCAACTTGGTCCCGATGTTGAAACATGAGTCTATTGAGTCAGGGCGGATGTAAGACATGGCTACCCATGGCACACCACACATGGGTAGGCTATGTGAAGTGTATAATTTTTATATGACGGTTGATATTCTCATTTGTGCTACATATGCATATACTAAATTTGGTATTCCTCAATTACAATAACAAAATAAGCCCATACCATTTAGTTAATAAAAGAAAGATGTTAGGAATTGGAAATTCCATAAGTAAAGTGTCGGTCACCCCAAATATTATCTAGCATAAGTTAGCTCGTAGACATATCATTAGATACGTTATTTATCAGTTTATTAGTTAGTTATTAGTTTAGTTTAGCGTAGTGTAACACCGTGGAGGAAGGACGGGTCTTTACCCAATGTATACCTGATCCACAGGCCGATAGGAGGTTGTATTGTCTGTAACTATAAATACCCCTTCCATCCATGGAAGGGGTGGAGCTTTTTAAATCTAACCTTACAACTTTTGTGAACCAAGTCTCTACCAAGAAATCTCCCTCTCTCTATCTTTCTCTCTCTAAATATGGCTAACATGTATTTTGATCATCCAAGACCACCCGAATCATCAACACAATAAATATATTGATCCTACAAATGGTATCAGAGCCAAGGTTGTTGTGTCTTGATGATTTTTTTTGTGGTTTCAAAACTGGTTTCATCATGTTTTCATGCTTTTGTGGTTTTGATACTTATTTGCTTATTTGAAACTGGTTTTGATACGTTTTGTGGTCGGAATACGTTCTTTGGGTAAACAGTTTATCATGTCTTGGTATTCTTCTTTTGGTCTATGGTCTTAACTGGTTCAAACATGTGTCCAAGTCTGTTTTTTTTTGTCCAAGTTCTGTTTATGTATGCTTTGTCCAAAATATGAATATCTGGTCATTTTTGTGGTCATAATGGGTCAAATGGTGCATCTTTGATGCAATTTTTCTAGGTATATATGAAGCTGGTCGGGAAAGTAGTCGGAAAACTCATCGGAAAATGTATAAAATCATACTAGCGACTTGTTTATCAAGTTAGCGACTTGTCTTAGTGTCCAGGTTCATTGTACCTTATATAGCGACTTGGTGTAGCGAGTTAAGTCAGAAATCTGCCTAGCGACTTGTATTTACAAGTCGTAGCGACTTGTCATGAGTGCTAGCGACTTGACCTGACCTAGCTACTTGACCTAGCGAGTTGTTTTGAAAATATTTGGTTAGCGACTTGATTTAAACAGGTTAGCGACTTGACACTACTCTGCTAGCGACTTGGGGACTTGGGCTAGCGACTTGTCGTAATGACCCTTGACTGATACAACTTGACAGAAAAGATGAAGCAGATGACTGACTAACCATGACCTTTACCACAACTACAATACCATTTACCAACAACGCTCGACCACATAAGACCATATACCAAATACCCTCGACTCATCACGACCTTAGTTTAATTGCATCAATGGTCCTTTTTCAGTTCAAGAAAATGGATATTATCAAAGCAATATCACAAGATCCGAAACAAACAACCAAAACAAAACTAATCCTAATCTAGAATCACCTTAAGAACCCTCACAATCACTCCTATAAACATAGGATCTCAGTTGTTCTTTCATATAACTCAAAAGCATACTCAACATGAAGGTCAATTTAACAAAAGAACAAATGATCTCAGATGTTGTTTCTTTTCTTTCTTTCTTCGTGGTTTTCATTGCAACATCAAGACACACTTAAGGTCATGTACACGAAAAAGAAAAAACAACATATATCTTCATCGATCTAATATTTTTTGAAGCGGAGCCTCAGTTTTTTTTTATTCGAATAATTAAAGCACGAGTTATAACAATCATGCTATACTCATACCTTAGTTTCGTTTCAATTAGTTAAAGCGTTAAGACACAAACCAAAACAATTAAAACCTACCTAAGACCCTTTTTCAAGGAACTTAAAGTCGTTAACACATGCTATTGATTCGAAATGAGCAGCAAAATGACATAAAGGTAAAGGTACGATCTTGAGTTTGTATTTGTGATGACTAGTGGGTTTATTGTTTTTGTCACGGATTAAAAGGGAGGGTTTCATGTTCGGATTTTGATATAACAAGAGATGATGGAGATTCGTGGGTCTTGATGTTCAATGAGATTTGATGAAGTTTAAGGAGAATAGATTGAGAAGTATGTTTGACTGCGTTTTTTTTTGGGGAGAGAAAAGATAAGTGAGATAAAGGGGGCGGATGATTGGAGACAAATTAGGGTTGAGTTGTATCAACTTAGTCTTTTATAATCCAAATTATTAGGGTTGAGGAGTGTTTTGGTACTTGTTGCTGGATCGGGTATTTTATTCTGATAATCTGATGGGCCGGACACGCATGTATGTGAGATGGATCGGAGTCCGACTTATATTCTTGGGCTTCAATGTTAACTTATACTCTTGGGCCTCAATGTTAGTTTAACCAAAAATTGGATGTTGGGTTGAAACGTGGACTATCACAAGCTTTTAATCCGAAATTCTATTTTGTTGGTTACATATTTTTGATAATTGGTATACTTTAAAGAGTGGTATTTTTGGTGTGTATATTTTCAAGGGAGATACAAAATTCACGGCTTGAGCGAAGATCTGAGAAAAATGACTACGGAGTTTTTGCATGGTATTACGTATGAGATATTAGCCGTATCGGGTCATCTTCATGTGTGGTCATTACTATTAGTCGCTGAATCAATGGAGATTCAATTTCAGCAATTTCCATGAGATATTCGTCACCACAGAATGTTTATGATACTTCACAGTCTAAGCTAAATCTTTCAAAAAATCTTCAGCATCAGTCATGATTTTTCAAGATGTTTGCTTATGACAAGAACTTCTCGTGCAAATAGTCGTACACGTTATGATGCTTCCGAAAGTTCGAAACCATCATGGGGGAGAAACGTATACTTTGATGTGTTACGTCACCCTCGGGGAAAGTAGTGTATACTACTCTACTTAAGTATGGTTTGTGGAGTACTCTACATATGGTGGAGAAGAATTGATGATGAACCGCTGCACGTTCCCCTAAAACAGATATTCACTGAAATCAATGTTGTCATAACACTTTCAAGCT
>OU343216.1:9866900-9905922 GCA_910596185.1 Chrysanthemum makinoi | reverse complement strand
TTCTTGCGAAGAAAAGCCTCTAAATAAATTGTTTATTTTGCAAAGCGGTACTAAATAATTTCTATGTAAATACACATGCCTTCCTACAAATTAAAGTGCATTACAACATTAGTGCAGTATACAAACTCAACAACATTATTACAGTAGACAAGCTGTCTAATTAAAGCATCTCGTATGCTGAAGACATAATTGCATCCAGGTGATCGTTTTACACTATACGATATACAAAATTATCACATCTTTTCCAATAGGAAGCAACTTGCTTGACATTTACTGATCACGTCATCCTTACCAAACTAAAGAACACATCATAAATACTTCCAAAATAATGCCAGAAAAAATCATAATCGTTAAACAGCAGAACGCGCCTCACCAAAATGATCAAGCTTGATTTCACGGCTCAACATCCTACCTGCTTGCCAAACATAATTCATGCAACTTATTAAGAACCCATTCTTCGCCTGTGTGACCACCCAACACAAGAACCCTTGTACTACTAACGACACAAGTACTATGACCCCAAGCAAATTTCGGAGGTGTACCAGGCACATTGAGAATTCTCCAAGACGGTTTCTCCTCTGCAGGGTCCAACAAGAACACCTATGACGGAGAGTGAAGCCCAGCAATTGAACCACTAAATATTATAACACGCCCGCATGGCATACTCATGGCTACATGGTCATGCCTAGGTGGTGGAACCACCGCACTCTGTACTCTGTGTCCCTACACCTGTAAAAGCATTGCACTCTCTGAGGTTAGCACTCAGAGGTGATGATGTTTAGACACTCTTAAAGACTAAAATCATAGTCAAGTGAAAACTGATTATTTGTCATAATCAGCCAAAGTATAGCAAATAATCAGTTTTCACATCATTGGATTTTCATGTATGAGTTGTTATTTATATACTGGGCTTCCCATTGGAACTTTATTTTGCCGGTTGTTCATAATTTTGGTTGTGGACATTCACTTAGCTAAAGGTATATACCTCACATCAGCCAAAGTATCTCACATCAGCCAAAGTATCTGGTTTTGGGACGCCAACCACCAGAAACAATGATTTGATCATTTGCAGTATTGATAGAACCTACGGTAACAATAAGGACATAAGAGTTTCCAACCACAGGCAACTCACAACTGACAGTGGTGAAACTTAAGAGACTGAACTAAAAGAATTCAATATATAGACTTGCTTAATCATTTCATTGTTACTACGGAAAACAAGTACGTATACCTAACATCCTAACACCTCTATAACCAAACAACATTTCTACGCTTAATCTGTTTCACTACATTTACGTTAAATTACAAGCATCAACCTAAGTTCGCTTCAACTCAGGTATAATCAGTAAATATCTACATGCCTCAATCACAAATAACTTTTCACAATGCCTCAATCTTCATGCCTCAATCACTAATAACTTTTCGCACACCATACAGGATACAACACTAGCTAACAACACTCGTTCCGGAGACAAAGTCTCTGCGATACATTTCAACTAACCAAACACTTCATATCAATAGCAAAGTTACACTAACAATCCTATCAACTAATTTTTTTTTATCATAACAACAACTATCACTTCATATACAATACAAAACGTAAAGGAAACCTTGTTTATACCTGATTTGATAACGACGGTGGTGGTGCCGGAGTTAGTCTAATCGAACAATATCGGTGGTGGTGGATAATGACGGTTGTGTTGCCGGAGTTAGCTAATCAAACAATTTCGGTGATAACAACGGTGGAGTGTGGCGGATTTAGGGTTTCAGTGAGTTTCGACGGTGGAGTGTGGCGGAGTTAGGGTTTCGGTGACTTTCGACGGTGGAGTGTGGCGGAGTGTGTGAAATTCAATTAAGTGTGTGAGATCCGGTTTTTATTTTTGATTTTAGTGTGTGGTGATTTGGGATTGGGGTTCTAATTTGGGTGGGATGATTAAGCCATTTTTAGTAAGCAACAAATGACAAAAATTGTGTATGTAGTGTATGTAAAATGACAAAAAAATCCTTTGATAAAAAAATCACGGTTCTTTTTTAATTCTTGCAAAGCAACCTTACAGCATCAACGGGACAGCATGTCACAATGTCGATGAGATTCTTGCGATAATAACAACGGTTCTTCTTATGTCCATTTTCAAATAAAATAAAAAGTAGTGCGGAAAGTAGTAGCGCCGAGGCGTAGGGGCATTGCCTCATTTTTCCTTTATTAAATTTATAAAGTTATTAAAAAAAATAAAAACTAATAAGTATACTTTATTTAAAATTTAACAACTAACGTTTTATTAATTACCCCCCATTTTTTTTAACAAAATGACACAATAGTTTTTAGCACATTTTCTAAGTTAGACGAAAATTTAATAGTTTGACCAAATTGAGCTTCAATTTTGACTTTTATTGGCTAATTACATTGCTCGATTTTGCTACGTGTCAAAATAGTGTAACCTAATTGGTTCAACTATTTTCCATTAAAATTGTTTTGACAAAATTACTCCAATGTAATTCTTTTACTATATGAAAGATTTGCGAATTCATGCTCCACAAGCCGCTTCTTCATCACCCTAAGAGGCCAATAACCACTAGCAATAAAGATGAACCTCATCATGGAGATATGTTGATAGAACAACCCTTATTGCAATACTGCTTGATGAGGCATTTAACATGATTTTACCTCCTAAATGTAATGCATCTGACATCTTGTACAAGTATGACTTATCAGTCCCTCCATATACATATACGAAGAACATCCCTCCTTTGTTATTATCAACAAAATCTATTAGAGTTTCCGTATAGTCCTTTCTGTTCATCCGTCAATGTACTGTATAGTTTTTGATGTTCTTTTCTTAATCCATCTTTGTTGTATGTAAGCTCATCGTATATCAACCTGTTATAACCTTCCATTATGTATTCTTCATCTGGGTATGGTATCTTTTGAATGTTTTGTAAAATACGCATTCGATATATGCGATATGTTTTTCCTCTGAATGTCTGAAAGTTCCAGGTGTGTAATTCATAAGACGCTGATTAGTTTTATGAAAACATAAAATGTTTATAGTTTTTTGAATTTGTATTAGGTTTTGTCTAACAATGGAAATAAGTACATACCATGATGATTCCTCTTAATACAATCTGCAACCAAAACATGCCATGATTTTTCGTAAATAACCTTCAGGCTAGACATACTATTAGTCACAATGAGCATGACAAAAAAAGACTACAAATAGTTGCCCATTCCCCAAAGACCCGCTTCCAACAACCCATCAATATATTCCTTGTTATCCTCCAACAGTCTGCGTGCTTAGCAAGCGTCTCTATAGGTAGGGTAAACAACGTCATCTAGTTTCTTAAATTCATCCCATTCCATAGGACGTCTAACCTTGTTTAGAAATATTTGTAAATACAAAGGTTCACCCCAAAAAGGAGGTACGTGATGTATACATCCAATACTAAATCCGTCCTGCCTTGGTACCCAAATTTTCTCTCGTGCTGCTTCATCTATCTTGTTTCATTCCATCCATGCTACAAACTTGGTTTGGTTAAATAATGACATATCGAGGGCCTAATCGATACTTTTGGTTAGATCAAATATGACATACTATCCATCATGCAAGTGAAATGTTAACGATGGAAACATGTAATGTATGTCAAAGCCCATATAAATCCGCCTTGCTGCTTCACATGCTGATAGATATCTACAATCATAATAATCTTTAATCTCATCAACCTTTTTATCCTCTACAGCAACCGTAGCCCTATCCGGCCCCTTATTTATATACTTGAATAGATATTTTACTGAACCAACATGGTTACACCATTCGACATTTATTTGAGATTAATAACGTCTCAACAAACCTGGGTTATATGGTACTACATAATCGTTATGCAAGTCAGTTCCACTATTCTTTATAGTACTACCGTCATTTCTTCTTACATTGCATAACCACTTTCATCAATGAATCTTGTTTTGTTAATTAGTTTAGGGAACTTCTTTGTACGTTTTTGTTTACCGTGCAAGGATTGCTTGGGCTTTCGGTCACAATTTGAAACAATTTAGGATATTCATTCTTATTGGGTATCTCAACTGATATAAACTGATCTGTTTATGTTGGGCTCGTTAAGCTATCTTGTTGTTACAAAAAAGTAATATGTGAATATGTGAAAGTCTTCTTTTTTGGAACTCGACTGTGGAACAGTTGCATAAAAAACGTTATGTCAACAACAATGTGTAATGTATAACAACATCATGAACTGACTGTTTATAATATTTAGGCGTCAAGTAGTTACCTCCTCTAACACATCCAAATGTACGTTATCCCTTGAAATCTTTCATTAACCTGTCAAGTTTAATTTTAAATACTCGTGTTATTGAGTCACGTCGATCTTAGATTTCAAACCCCTCTGAGCCTCAAAGCGTTCAATTTTTGGCCAATTTGGGTTAGAAGTAATGTTATGAATAAGTCAGGGTATCTAAAGACCATGCACAATGTCATGGCGTTTAGATAATTCTGCATCATATACATCGGGCTACTGGTAAACGATGATGGCAATTCAAATTTTTTACCTCGTAATTTAACATGAAAGTCTGGATCCTCTGCAACTATGGCTAATTTGGAGTACGTTTTACTCCAAATTGGCCAAAGTGGTAGAGGATCCAAACTCTCTGTTGTTAAATTAGGAGGTAAAAGATTTGTATTGCCATCACCATTTACCGGAAGCCCGAAATATATGATTTATAATTATCTAGACGCCATAACATTGTGCAAGGTCTTTGGATCATAGCATTTAGGTGTAACCCAAATTTTCCAGAGATTGCACGCTTTATGGCTGAGAGGGGTTTGAAATCCGAGGATCTGCTCGAGACAATAACATGAGTATTTAAAATGAAACTTGATACGCTGATAAAAGATTTAAAGGAAGAACGTACATTTAGACGTGTTAGAGGAGGTAACTACTTGACACCTAAATATCATAAACAATTAATATATGATGTTGTTAAACATTAATCGTGTCAGTCGATTCGCTCATGTCATGTAACTCATCTAAAACTTAGAAAATAGAAAAACGAGACACATCATGTCATCTCACTAAACCTACTTCGCTATTAGCAGCTAACCACACTACGAAGAAGATACGAAGGAATCACCAAAGTTTAAGCTTTAAGCCCCTAAGACGAATATGATTCATACTATTGCTGACATGCTTTTTTTTATGCAAATGTCTACACGGTCGAGTTCCAAAAAAGAGGACTTCTACATGCTCACATATTACTTTTTCCGAAACCACAAGATAATTTAACGAGCCCAACACACATAGATATGTTTATATCAGCTGACATATCCGATAAGAATTAAAGTGGTTAAATAGTTTAATAAGACCACATTCATTGATAAAAGTGGTTATGCAATGTATAGAATAACAAATTACGGTAGTACTATAAAGAAGAGTTTAATAGACTTGTATAATGGTTTTTTAGTACCATACACCCCAAGTTTGCTTAGACGTTAATTTTATATAAACGTCGAATGGTGCAACCAAGTTGGTTCAATAAAATATATGTTCAATTATATAAATATGGGGACGGATAGAGTTACAGTTGCTTTATAGGATGAAGAGATCGATGAGATGAAATATTATGTTGATTGTAGATATCTATCAGCATGCGAAACGACATGGCAAATTCATGGCTTTACCATACAGTATAGGTTACTTGCCTGATGAACAATTTGTCATATTTGATCCAACCGAAAGTATTGATTACGCCTTTGGTAAGTCATCAGTTAACGAAACCAAGTTTGTAACATGGATGGAACAAAAAAAGATATATAAAGTAGCACGTGAACGAATTTGGGTACCAAGGCAGAAAGGTTTTAGTATTGGACGTATACATCATGTACAACCTTCTTGGGGTAAACGTTTTTATTTACAAATATTGCTAAACATGGTTAGAGGTCCCTATGGAATGGGATGACTTTAAGAAACTAAATAACTGTTGTTTACCCTACATATAGAGACGCTTGTTATGCTCGCGAATTGTTGGATGATGACAAGGGATGTATTGATGGGTTGTTGGTTTTTATGGAAATGTGAAATTATTTGTGGTCTTTTTTGTCATGCTCATTATGACTGACAATATGTCTTGCCTAGAGGTTTATCATTGTCTTTTTTAATAGTAGAACTGGAACTTTCACACATTCAGATGAAAAACATCTCCCTCACATATATCAAACATAGGCTGCTTTGTAAAACAAAGTTTTAAAAATACATAAAACATGCCATATCCTGAAAAAGAATACACAATTGAAGGTTGTAACATGTTGATATACAATGAGATTACAAAGACGGATTAAGAAAAGAACATCAAAGAATGTAGGGTACACTGATGGACGAACAAAAAAGAATATATGCAACTCTAATAGAGGCTATTGACAATAATAAAGGAGGGATGTTCTTCGTATATGGATATGGAGGGTCTAGTAAGACCTACTTGTACAACACTATGTCAACTGCATTACGTTCAAAAGGTGAAATGGTGTTAAATGTCACATCAAGCGGTATTGCAAGACTTTTGTTGGAATGTGGTACATGATTAGTGAAATGCCCGTAAATTATTTATTTATTTATTTTAGAATACATACATACATACATGCATATGCATACATGTCTGCGTACATGCATACATGCATGCATGCATGCATACACACGCGCACGAGCACACATATACAACACTATTTAACACATACATGGTCTCATCTTACATACCTAAATTATTTTTAAACTGAAACGATAAGTCTATAAGACTTAGTGAGATAACTGTCACACCCCCAAAGATATTGCATCAGAAACGGTAATAGCAGTTGGGTGCTACTAAATTGGTATACAACACAAAGTATAGAGAATGGATTTCCTAACTCGTTTTTAAGAGAAATTACATTAAGTAATTAATTAAGTATCAAAACATTATTTAAGAGAAAAAAAACGTGGCCCATAAAATACAGTTGTCGCAAATGACAAAATTGGTACGCTTTAGAGTATGCCTATGACCATGCTGTAACACCCCCAATTTCGTGAACGCAGTGGAATTCAAACTGTGTGTTACTTCATGGCACAACAATTATAACAATAGAAAACGAACTCTAATTGAGTCGTTTAAAAACATTTATCATTCGAATTATATAAATATCAGAGTTTACAAAAATGAGGTCCCAGTAGTTTCACGGTTTACAAATAAGTTTTCGAATGATAATAAAATTTATAGTCATCTTGTGTACTCGTTCCCTTCCTTTCCATCCTTGCCAGCCTCGTGCTTTATGAACCTGAGATAAACATGCTAAAAGTGTCAACACATAGGTTGAGTGAGTTCATAGGTTTATAAGTAAATATTGTGTAAGACTTTGCAAATAATTCCTGTTAAAAGTAAACTTCAAATATTCCGAGTGTATGACTATTGTACTAAATACAATATCACATATAGGTAGTGTTTCCGTTGTACTAAGTTCTTGACAATGAAACCTTAAGTTTATGTTTCTAGTTTCTTCACAATCGTACCAAGTCTGTTGGTTCGTTATTATACCAGTTCTATTAGATAGAGATTATACCACGTCCATTTGATCGTGATCATACCAAGTCCATTAGATTGTGATCATACCAAGTCCATTAGATCGTGATCATACCAAGTCCATTAGATCGTTATAGTACCAAGTCCATTAGTTCAACAAATGATTCATGATTTGCCGTTATACCTAGTGTTCTCAAATATAGTGTGTATGTTTTCCTTAACTGGGTCAACACTAACGGGGTTTATCAATTCCAATAGTCCTATTCATAGTATTCGCGCTCACTCAACTAGTGATTAGTGGTTTGTGATATAGGGACTTAAGTGTGACAATAGTGTTACTTAGTGCTAATACAACATTCAATTCAGATAAACGTATAGTTTGCACATAATCGTGATTGTTTATAAAAGTAGTTGAGCATGTATCTCCCCCGAAGAGTTTACAAAACAGTTAAACGATAGAAAATGGGGCTACGAACTCACCGTGAACTAATGATATCAAATCGTATAACGGAAACGATGGATAAGCCGATAAGTCTCTACGTACAACCTAGAAATATGATATCGTGTCTTAGGTTTTGAAATAACAATGCGAAAGTATAAACGAGCCTATATACGTCCTTATATTGATCATGATGTAGTACTTGGTAGTTTGTGTATGTCGTTTTTATAGAAATGGTTTATGAAACATTTGTAGTTTATATAACTCGTACTACCATTTAGGCCTTCATAATCTAGAGGTCATGTAGTAAACGTTCGAGGAGATAGGACACTTTAAATCGTAAATCTAGCAACTCGTCGACCCGTTTACCCAAATTAAACCCCTCACATGAAGCTCCCTAGTTTTGTAGTGTTCAATATGGAAAACATGAAGTTTATAATAGTTATAAGGGTCTATAAGTTTATGAGTATAGTTTCACATGTGAAAAAACTATTTCGAAGGTCGAATAAACTTAGGAAAGTTTATTTTGAATAAAGATTATTATTTTATAAAGTATATATGTCTAGTAAGTATTTAGTTTTGAAAATAGCATGGTTCCTAATTACTTGTCTAGTGAAAACTAATTTTCTTGACGCCGAGAACTGTTTTTACAATATGAGGCAGAAAAATGCCCTTGTTTGGTGTTTTCAGGCCGAGTTTCCTCGCGGTGGACGTAAAACATCATTCCGAACAACTTTCGTTCTTTAAAATTTTGATGATTCTGACCAGTAGTGCCTTGAATCTTTTGAAAAAAATCAATAATAAGAAAAGTGTAGTATTACGGGGTAACTCAAACGTGTTAGGTTTGAGCACCGAGATCGTTCCGAACGAGGGTTGAATGGAATTTCCAACTCACGTCGCGATTATCGGGATTTGAATGTGTTAAAAAGGATGTTGAGGATTTCTAAACTACGGGGCAAACAATAATAATAAAAGGCATATAAATCTACTAATCCTAAGGTGCAAACAAGTAATCTCAATTAGTAATGCGTAAATAGAACTAAAGGCATAAATTACTTTATGCTAAAAAAACGTATTCTAAAATGCAAATTAATCTATTTTAACCCCTAAAAGTGATCTAATATTTCTCTACAACTAAAAATGTGATCTAAAAATTATCTAAATTTAAAACTATTTTTAACTTTTTTTTTGGTTTTTTGATTTTTGATTTTTGATTTTTTTGAAAATAGCGAAATATATTTTTTTTTTTGACTTTTTAAATTTTTTTTTAAGAGATTTTTATTTTAAAAACTAATTTAACTAATTAAAGTTTAAACTAAAATTTAAATGGCAAACTACAACTAGTGACGATGAATATTAAGCTAAAAGTATGATACTAAAAAGACTTAACAAGCATATCTGAAAAATTAACGTAATTGTAACGGGCGAAGAATCTAATCTAAAAAAGAAGTAAGAGAATAGAACCCGATGATTAAACGAGAGGAATAAAACCACCCGATCTTATAAGCACAAATTAATACAAAAGTTTACAACTTTATTAATCTTATCCACTAATTAGTAAGTAAAGTTTAAAACTTTATTCACCAACAAGCTTAAAATTACTAAAGCTTCAAACTTTATGTATTAAAATGCTTAATCCGTAAGCTCACGCCCATGAGGTAGGATCGGATCACACAAACAAAATCAAAACTTTAAGGGTTAGCACAAATATATAAATATAAGATTTTATAATAAAAAGCTAAAATAAAAGATAAACTAATCTTAATAAATCAAATCTTAACCACCAAACTCTCTCAAGAAGATATGTTTCCACAAAAACTAATTTGGGTATTAAGGTCAAAGATTTAAAATATAATATTTTTTTTTTTTTTTTTTTTTTTTAAAGGAAAGGAAATAAATCAATGAAAAATATCAAATGAACTCCGAAAATTCCAAATATTTTTTAGCAATGTAAGAAAAGTGATAAAAGCTCACAGAAAAGTTTTTAGAATTTTCGGAATTAAATAAGTATTTTTTGTTTTTCGATTTTTATGTTTAAAATAGCAAATAAATCAAAATAAATAGTAAACTAGTTCAAAAAAATATGAAAAATTCACACTATCTTAAGAAAACTATGAAAAGCTACCAGAAAATATAAAAATATTTTTTGGCGCTTTTTTCTATTTTTAAAATAAAATACTGAAGCAGTTTTTAAAGAAAAATACTTGTAAAGCAGATTTTTGATTTTTTAAAAATACTAAAACATTTCGAAAATTACGAAAATTTTATGACTTGAAAATAAAATATATTTTGGATTTTTGTGAAAAGAACAAGATTTTTAGAGACTTTTACTATTTTTAAGCTAAATAAAACAATAAAAACGTGAGCTTTAATAAAAAAAAAAAAAACTAAACTTTTATAAAAATATAAATATGATATGTTGAGCATAAAACGGAGCGTTATAAAATACACTCACACAATCTTACTATAACTCAACTCATCATGGCATATTTTTATAAAAAGTTTTATAAAATAAATGAAATAAAATGATTAAGAGATGAGAAGAATATAGAGATGCAAGAAATAAATAAAACTTTTATAAAACTAAAGAGCATAAAAATAAAATACAAGAGTTTGGGTACAAAATACAAATAAATATTATAAAAATGAGGTGAGGGGGTGGGTTTTTATAGACCCACAAGTTACACTTTGACCCCTAATAATTTTTCATAAAGTCTCTAACTATTTAGATCTTGGCACAAATAAAACCTCAAAACTTGGTCCCCTAAGTTGAATTTTTTCTCTTTCTTTTCTTTCTCCTATTTTTCTTTTTCTCTCTTTCTTTTTTCTTCTTAATTAATTAATTCTTCGTTTGGTCTTTAAATTTTTCTTCTCTTGTCTCGATGCTTCTAATAAAATTATCATTGGTCCGTAACCGTGCTCCTTCCCTTCGTGCTCGTTTTTGTCCACTTGTCTTCTTTTTGTCCATTTTACAATATCCAAGTTCCTGCATACATAAACACAAAAACACAAATATTTATGGCTTTAGGGGTTAGTTTTTGGTTTTTTTGGTCCGGTTTTGGTAGCGAAAACGGTGGTATATGTTTTTACATATACCAAAATACCCTGACGAGAAGATTGCCGTGTCCTCACGCAATGTAATCAACTCACGCTTCTAAAAACAAAGATTTCAATCTCTTTCTACTAAACCTATGAAAAGTAGCAAAGATTCCTCAAAAGAGATTAAGAAACCCTTATTTCTAAAAACGCCCGTTTACCTTTTAATTCACATATAGATATTACGGTTAAGCACATTCCAATTATGAGTGACGGTTTGTTGAACTTTCATGTCGATCAATAATTCTAACATTTTTCAAGCGACCGTTAGGATCACTAAGTAGGAAACACAACCACAAGGTGAAGTGACCATCTGGATAGAATACATCGTCCCCGATTTTTCACAAGTCCCCAAACTAAGCGTAAAATCGAAATCATTGTTAAATATGACTTTAGATGCTTACACTACCCATGGAAGTTACTTGTGTAATTACCGTTTGCTCCCATTTTCCTATTTTCCTCTATTTATTTTATTTTTGTGAGAACTGAATTTCTTCAAGTTTCTTGTTTCGATAGGTTTTATTCGATAAAGATATGAAGCTAAGTCGATAATTAGTTATCCATCTTCCCTCGAAAACCTTTGCACACAAGAATGAGGTCCACATCAAGGTCCTAATTTCTGCGATTTAGGGAGAATATCCTTTTATGGCGAATGAGACAACTCATCTATCGAGTCCGAGACAGAGGCTTTATTTAGACATCTCCCGGATTCAAAGTTTGGCTTAACACTTATTTCAAAGACATTTGCATTTTTTGCAACTTAGGCCCTTGGTCTTTTCAACCACTAACTCAATGGGATTACCGTTTAATGAGTCTTATTACGACTTTGGATTTTCCTCTCACGCCTTTTAGAAGTCTATGACAACTTTTATGGGTTTGGATTTTTCAACTTTAATACATTTGGGCTTTATTTCATGTTAAATTTTTGTGCCAAACTCCAGAATCCTAGGCTTTTATAACAATAGAAACAATAGCGAAAAAACTATCGAGAATCGGTTGTCTATTACAGCAAGTAACAACGACGGTACCTTGATGTGTACAACTCTCATGGGCAAGGATTCTCTAAAGAAGAATAAAGAACTAACTATCGTCAAAAACTCAACATCTTTAATTATTATATCACAGATATGGGGTGAAACAATCTTGTGGGAACAGAAAGCCATAAGTACCTTGATGGGCTCTAAAGAGAACCATCTACTCCGCAACAACATCTAAACTCATAAGTAACTCTATCATTCCTCGATCTCCGCAAATTTAAAATCCCAAATAATGAGATCCATGGATGCTTAGCCGATAATTAGATTATCTATGGTTAAGGGAACAAGCTAGGGCTCAACACGCTTGGATCAAGTCAATTCTATTCCTACCCTCACCAGTCAACAACAGGTGTCAAAACATATATTAATTAGCAAATGCTTCGTCTAATGAAATTAAGTCATGCATATGTAAAGTCACTCAGGGAAACTTGCAAATTCTTGGCCTTGTGAGCTAGAATTAGCATTTTATAGTTCTTGTCTAAGAGACTAGCAAACTTTTCAATCAAAAAGACTTAACAAAAGCTTTAAAATTTTAAATTTTACAATTTTTTTTCAATTTCTAAGGAAAAAAAACAGGTTGCGAGTACACGGCAAAAACAAGCAAGTCGGTCAAATCAAATCGAAGATTACCCACCCCAGAACTAAAAGCGAAACATTGTCCTCAATGTTTAAAGGTAAGGGTTCTCAACGTAAATCTAAAGCCATTGGTTAGTTATGCTAATAGATAAACGATAATCGATAGAGATTTTGGATATCGGTTTCCAGAGTGTCGAAACATGAAACTAGAGTGGAGAAAAGACAAACTTAGAACACGAGAGTCTTCATATCGGAAAATCTTTGGACAAAACATCACAACGAAACACGAAATGGAAGAGGCGAACCTCCTCACGTCACTTATTAGAAAACATAAATAAGATAAAAGGATAAGAATGGGGTGCCTCCCAGCGCTCTTGTTTTTGTTAAGCGAGTAGCTAGCCTGACTCGTCCCCGAATTCATTTGTCCTTGGGGAAGCAAGCGGAAGGGATACCCGGATCAAAGATGGTATCCTCACTCTGGAGAGAAAGAGAATGGGTGGGTTGGGAGGAAAAGAAAATGTCGGGCTCCAGCACAAATGGGTTAAATTCTCCCAAACTCACAAAAGGTTTATCAAGAAAGAATGATCCATCATCCGGTGGTTTCGGGGGCGTAGGGATAGACGGATCAAGAGAAAAACTCCATAGAAGAAGAGTCCATGGTACAGAAATGTAGTTTGAAGGTTTAACAATGAAGGCATCGAGAGGATCCTTTTCCGGTTAACTTTTTGATATGAATATCTCAGGTGAGTATCCGGGGTTAAAAATCTTGTCCTCGGAGAGGGGCGAAATCAACGTATCATCTACGTGAAAATCCTCACGAGAAGAGGAATCACTCTCGGATAAAAAATAGTGCGGGACCTCAGTATCAACAAGCTCATCAGTAGAAATCTTCACTTCCTTTTCTTTCTTTGGGTAAAATGGATCATCGCATTCGTTTTCTTTAATCTCGGAAAGAATCGAGTCGGTGGGAGCAAGTTCATCGGTGAACTTCTCGAAGTAAATCGACGGATCTTGATATAATAAATATTCAATTTCGCGGTGGCTCTAAAATCAAAGCGTCATCCTCACTTCGGTGGAAGAGGATCCATGCGAGCGAGTTCATCGGCGAACTCCTCGAGAAATAAATCAATGGAAGAATCCTTGAGCTCGGGCTCAGAAGGATTAGTAGGCGGCTTGACTTCTTTAATTTCATTTTCTTCTGGGAGAGTGAATAGAGCATTTCTTGATTAAGCGAATATCTCCTCATGTCGATGTCGGCATTATCAATTTTCGGTGAAACTGAATCACTTTTCAAATAAGCCTCGATTTCTTCCATGATAGAATCCTCCTCCTCAAATTTAGTGAGGAAGAATCAGAAATGATTTGTTTAGAAGAAAGTTCAATATTTTAGGAAGAAGGAGTGGGATTGCTACTCAAAGAAAACTCAACGTTCTTAAGTTCAACACAACAAACAGAAAGCGGAGGTGGGACAAGTGGTGTGCTCTTAGAGCTAGCATTTTCCACCACAACCGTTGTAGTCTCCTTTTTTAATTTCTTCCTTTGCTTTCGACGCATATCGTTGATAAACTCTTAACCGTAAAGTGAAGACTCGGATCAATTCGATGTCTTAGGCCCAACTTTTGAACAGGAGGTTGGACGTTTTAGTACTTCCGTTATTAGTAGGAATTCCCGGGTCCTTTGTCACCTCGGTGTCATTAATTTTGGCCACATCATATTGTTTGGTAAAAGATTTAGAAGTATGGTTAACATTAAACGTGATGGCTTATTTTCCAACTCTTAAAGTGATCTCTCCTTCATATACATCAATCAACGCATGGCCCGTCCTTAAGAAGCATCTTCCTAGAATAAGGGGTACTTTCGGGTCGCATCAAAATCAACGACAACAAAATCCAGCGGGGAAATCGAGCGTTCCCACTTTAACAAAAACATCCTCGGCTATACCAATTGGCTTTGTGCGTGATGCGTCGGCTAGCTCGAGGGTCATACACGTTGGGGTAAGTGGGGGTAATGAAAGCTTTTAGTAGATTGATTTCGGCATCAAATTGATACTCGCGCCAAGATCGGCCAAGGCGAACCTGAATAATTCCTTGAAAATCGCACGGAATGAGGAACTTGCGGGTCACCTAACTTTGGGAAGTTTCTTAAGAATAACCAGAACAATTCTCATTCAAAGACGTTTTGCCAAATCCACAATTTTCTCTTTGTTACTTAATAATCCCTTTAGTGTCGAAACAAACTTAGGCATGTGAAGAAGAGCATCCGCTGATAATTTCGAAGTGAAGATCTTGAAATATTTGAAAGAATTTTTCCATTTGAAGATTTGCTTGTTGGCGTTTTGATCATTCATCCTTGTAATCACGGAAGTGTTGTTTTGGGTTAGTCTTTCTGGAATATGGAAGCGGGCGTAGGGGACAACGTGGGTTGGACATTCGGTACTCCCTTATTAGTAGGAAGCACCGGTCCTTTGTCACCACGGTCTACCTCATACAGGCGGAGAAGAAGAAATAATGGTAGGGCCGTGGGTCCATCGTAAGCAACACCTTGGTAGTGATTTTCATGTCACCTCTCGGGTTAGGAATCGTATTACTCGGAAGAGTACTAGAACCCGATGGTTGAGAATAAGAAGTATCATTTCACTCATCACGCTTTTATGTAGCTTTTTCCTTTTGGTGAGTGTAAATCTCATCATTTTGCTAATCTAAACGCAAAATCATCGAGAAAACACTTAGAAATGCATCAAAATGATGAAAATATCACAAATCAGTGTTTTATGTGTATTAAATGCAAAAATAAAAATCATGTAAAATGGTTTGCAAAAATGGCGTTTTAGTCCCCAGTTTCAAAAGTTGTCAAATCGGTCCTGGTAAATCAAAATGTGGAATTTTATCATTCAAGGTCCACTGAATATTCTAAGTTGTTAAAATTGGTCCTTGAATGATTCTTTGGTCAAATGGCGGAAAAGGTCCTTAAACTTTGAAAAATGTCATGTTTAGTCCTTGGAATTTTCAAAGATGGCAAATATGGTCCTTATATTATTTGAGATTGGCAAGACCAACCCTTGGACTACATTTTAGAAGTTACGTTTTGGTCCAGGTTTCAATTGTACATTGGTCCCTAAACCTATTGGATTAAATCTAATCCTAAATCAAACCGGACCCTTTATATATTAACCATACCCAAACCCACCCAATCAACGTTACCTAATAATATACCGTCAACTCCCCGATCCTACAAACACATCCCTTTTCCCTCCCTTTCCTCCTTTCAATTTGCCCCTCAACCATCCCCGGCTCATACTTCAACCCCACTTGTCCTCCACTCAACACAAAACAAGAATCATTTATTGCTTCTCCTTTCATTCACTCAAACCCCCCCCCCCAGTTGCAATATATCTGTTTCCCGCCAAAAAATCTCATCAATGGCCAAAAGTTAGTCAAGTGATCCAAAGGCCAAGGATTTGCTGGGATTTGCTCAGTGGGGAGGACTTTTTATAAAGGAAGAAAGAGGCAAGGAGGAGAGCCAAGTAGTGTAATTTAGATTAGAAAATGTCGTTTTAATATTTTAAAGCTTTCTAGAGTATGTTTAAATTTTCAAGTACTTGTTTAAGTGTTTCTGAATGTATTTGAACCTTTACCAATAATAAATTTCAAGTTTTCTTTTCATTTTCAGTTTATGTAAAATTTCAAGATCAAGAAAATCTCATGTTAAGTTGAATGTTGTTATAATTTGTTGTTAAGTATTCCAAAGCTCATATAAGCTATCTATAAAGCTCTTATAAGCTATTAGATATCTTCAAATTCAGTTTAAAGCAAATTTGAAATTCGGTCAACAAAAGTCATGGCGGTAAGGTCAAATCTTTGACTGGATTAGATGTTGTGGTGGAATAAGCTTGTTGGGGTGGTTTAACCATTTGTGCAGGGCAGTAGTTTGGAATGTTGTAAGTCCTTTAATTCATTTTATGTCAGTTGTTTGCTAAAATATGTATGTGATTGTTTTCATGTAGTTAGTGTTGATTGTTAGCTCAAATCCTTCTTGAGTTAGACTTACTTTAGTTAGTTATAATCAGTTTGGAAGTTTTTCACACTAGCTTAATAGATTGTTGGTTTAAAGTTTACACATTCATCTATATTAGTGTTTGGATCAAGAAGGTAATCATTGTGTTTGAAGCTTAGAGGTTAAGATCAGGTGAGTTAGTCTCTTAGGTTTAATACACTCATTTCAGTCCTTATTTTGCATCTGATTTCACTCTTAGTCAAAATTGCATGTAATCTGATCTAGTGCTCATTTCTGTTGGAATCAGTTGCTTAGATCTTGCCAATAGGTTAGGATATAGATAATATAGCTTAATGTAACTTCATTTCACCTCTAATTATCATTTTCATTCAATGTGATTGATTAAAAGTTCATCAAAGTCAAACTAATAGGATTATCAAAAAGTCAAAAATTTAATGTCGTTTTGAATAAACTTTACAATTTCACTGTGATCTTAATATTAAGATTTAGCTTAAATCCTTTTGGGATATTAAAGTTCAGTTGCTTAAATAAATTAGAAAAATAGTAGTTCACTTCTAACTAGCTTATTAAGTGCTTATTCATCAGCTTTTTTTAAGTCCTTTTAGAAAAGTGTCACTTAACGATTGCTTGTTTTGGCTTATTTTGTGCTTATTTTCAAGTTATATTGCTTATTAGGTTATAATATTAGCTTATTAGTATCTAGCTTATTTCCAATTCACCTTGTGCTTATTCATTAGCTTATTAGTTATTTAGCTTAATCATTGTGCTTATTTCCATTTCTTACACCACTGTTGAGAAACATAAGCTCAAACTCAGCTTATTAGTGGTTTTTGTAAAAAGTTGTAGTTATAAAAAGTGCTTATTTAAGTGTGTTTAATAAGTTTGCAAAAAGAAAAAAAAAAATAAATGGCAAAATGGGGAGGAGCTCGAACTGAGACCTCCCACCCTTGGGAGTGATAGGATAGTTATGCCCAAGCTTGGGTCTTTGGCTATATATCTTGCATTCATTTAATCTCATATATCGTTTTACTTTTAAAGCTAAATAAGGTGTTTTGCTTATCAACCTTATTCTTACAGCTTTTTGGTCTTTGTATTTTTCCTAGGAATAGATTTAGTTTAAGTATTTTCCTGCAAAATTTCAGTATTTTCCTAAATGTTTTAGTATTTTTAATTAATTAATTAGTGTTTAATAGATTTTAATTCATAATAAAAAATATAAAAGTCAAAAAAATATAAATCTTTTTTTTCTAAAATTTTCTTTTGTCATATAGTAAGTAAGAAAATTGTTTTGACACTTGTAGGACTTTATTTCATAAATACGCTTTTTGCTTTACTTTTCGTAATTTTACACATATAACATACGTTTTTATTTTAAACCACGTTTTAGATAATTTAAGTTTACGTTTTAGTTAAAATAGTTTATTTAAGTTATTTTATTTTATAAATCAAGAAAAACATCATTGTAAAAATAGTGATAGCGTTTATTTAATATATTTTAGCTTTTTAATTTTCTTAATTTGCATTTAAGTCATTTGTAATTTATAAACTTTTTCTTTAGGTATAATTATCCATCAAAATCCTTCCATTATCCTTAGTGATCATTCTATCATCTGAATTAGTGTTTACACACCATTGAGTCTCGTGGGACTTAGGCACGGAATTCATTATATTCTCGATCTTCATTGCATTTGTGTTTTAAGCTGTTTTAAGTTACTTACGGTTAGCCATTCACAAGTGGCTAGCTTGTGTGAGAGCAACACGGTTTAGCCTGAGATCAAATTTTGGCGCCCGATGCTAGCGGAGACTTTGGCGTGTGTTAAACTTTGGACCCATTCTTGCACATATACCACCTTTGCAATTTTCTTTGTAAAGTTATCAATAATCCAAAAGTTCATTAACACTTTTCACGAAGTGTTAACAACACCAAAAATATTTCATTCTTTGTTTTATAGCATGTTTTCAAAAATCAAAAATATCCATCATTTATCCTCTAATGTTTAATTCTCCATTCCTTATCCTCTATAACCGTATTTAACATCTCTTTATCCCTCTTATCCGTTTAATTCTTTATGTCATGGTTTTCAACATGTTCGTGGTGTGGAGGTCCATTTAACGGTGGAAATTGTCGGCTGATGTACCAATGTGAGTTTCGGAGACAAATTTGGTATTCGATCCCATTTCTAATAATGAAACACTCGATTTTTCCTACCTACCTCCACACCAATCTAATCCTACTCATGCGAGTTTTGTGGGAATGATTCTCATTACGGTTTTGATTGTCCACCGGGTCCTTTGTCTATGAGCCGAGAACCATGTTACAATCGAACTTTGGTGAAAGTTATTTTCCATTATCTCTGTTGTGAGAATTGTGGGGGTCCTCATGCGACTTTTGAATGTCAACCGATGAATCAAAATTTTCACAATTCCAATTCTCTCGGTTTTGACAATTTCCAACCCCACATTATTCCATCATTCATCAATATCCTCATGATAAAACTATTGGAGAGATGCGAGGAAGCGGCTAATCCTAGTCATCGGACTTCGAGCCTTCACAGCATTTCAATGATTACGAGGAGTGTAATCTTCCACAAAGTTCTGAAAAAAATCATTGAAGAAACTACAAATGAAAGAATGGTGTGTAAGCTTCAGAGGATGAATATAAGAATCCGATATGATGGCGATGATGATGGGATACTATTCAAATGAGGGAATATTATGAGGACAACGAGGAGAGTGCTATTCAATTGAACGATCTTATTTCTCAACTCCTCAGTCTACTATCACACCCGAGCTCCCATTGACTTTCTCATAATGGGGACGAGCCTCTTAGCACTATTCGAGAATGGAATCTAGTGTTGAGCCTTGTCCCAATCCCAAGTGAGTCCGAGGTTATCTCCGGTAATATGTGTGATAAGCCCCTTGATGATAATTCTTACCTCTCTTGATATTCCAAATGATCATGTTGATATGTTTTCTCCGATTCGACAACGATTGTACCGTTTGACGATTCTTTATCCTATGGAGACATCGATTATGTCGAGGCTACCTTCGAGCTAGTTAGCTTAGAAGAAGTGAGAGATTCTGATGATCTGGAAATTGAGGACGAGATACTTCGTGAAAAATTGTTCAATATAAATCTCCTCATTTCTAAGATCGAATCATTCGTGCTAAGTCGACTTACCATCCCCGTAGAGGATAGTGACTCTACATTAGACAAGCCCGAAACATCTCTTGAGCTTGAGGCTTTTCCAATGATTCTCTTCATGAAGAGTTCTCCGGTGAACTCTCTCATGACATATCTCCTTCGGAATATGATCATTTCTATTTTGATCTTGAGGATGATATTGGCTCGGAGGAAGGTGTACTCTATCATAAGAGTTTGCTTATTGATGAAACTACCCTCACCCTTCCTCCCGATATATGTCTACATTTGAGGATGACGAATGGATCCTAATTGTTATAAACATCTTTCTTCCATTCCTCACATATGATGTGACTTCTCCTCTTCTTCACTCCTTGGGGTAGGACACTATCTTTGACCCGGCATTTTCATTTATCATCTGTGGCCGGTTGCTCTCTATCTCATCATCGGTGGAACTTTCGTGCTTCAAATGTTTATACAAACATCTTGAATGAAAGTCCGATGGAGATTGTCTCTTCCACTTCCCCATGAACAAATTAATTCGGGGTCGAGTCAAGCTAGCGACTCGGTAATCAAAAATAGCACACACTATATGGGTTTTCACCCATATTTCTGTCTTCTTACCCTTTCTACCACCCCTAGTATGGGGAGTTGCCCCCCGCTATTTAAAAAAAAAAAAAATCTTTCAAATAATGGCGTGTATTTCCCTTTACGTTCTTTGTTTCGGCATAACCGCTGGTACTTTGAATATTGAGGGCAATATTCATTTCTAAGTGTGGAAATTCTCCAATTTTTTATCATTATCCACCCAATTCCCGTTTTTGGCCAAAATTTTTTGGAGTAAGTGTTTTCACTTACTCGGCATATGGTAATCAATCCACCATGTCTAACCCACATAAGGATTGGCTAATCCAGGAGCAAACGGCTCTTGGTAAAGATTTCTCAAATCCGTTTATGACTTGCAATTTGCCCAAAATTGTATGGTATTCAACTCACCATATCTTTAATTAGTGAAGAGTTGGCTAGCCCGCAAGTTTATGGTTTGTGGTAAAGGCAGTGGAAAAACCATAATTGATCACCAAAACCAAAATATCGATAATTTATCTAAGAGTTGGCTAGTCCAGGCAACGGCTTACGGTAAAACAAATCAAAATCGTTGAAAGTTTGGTGGTTTGCTCAAAATCACATGGTTATCGGTGTACCATAGTTCTTACTTGAACTAAAACATTTGGCTACTCCAGAAGAAATGGCTTTTGGTAAGAGTTCTTTAAAATCCATTAAAGTTTCAAAACATTGCTAGGGACTAGCAATATCTTAGTGTGGGGGATTGATGAGTGTTTAAATACTCATCATTTTTGTACAATCTAAACTGCAAAATCATCTGAAAACACTTAGAAATGCATCAAAATGATGAAAATATCACAAATCAGTGTTTTATGTGTTTTAAATGCAAAAATATCAAAATCGGATGAAAAACGTATCAAGTTTGCAAAATGGCGTTTAGTCCCCCAGTTTCAAAGTTGTCAAATCCAAGTCCAGTAAATCAAATGTGGAATTTTATCATTCAAGGTTCCTGAAATATTCTAAGTTGTTAAAATTGGTCCTTGAGTGATTCTTTGGTCAAATAGGAAAAAGGTCCTTAAACTTTGAAAAATGTCATGTTTAGTCCTTGGAATTTTCAAAGATGGCAAATATGGTCCTTATATTATTTGAGATTGTAGACCAATACATTTTGAAGTTACAGTTTTGGTCCACAGGTTGAATTGTACACAATTGGTCCCCTAAGCTACCTATTGGATTAAATCTAATCCTAAATCCAAACCGGACCCTTTATATATTAAGCCCAAGCCCAATACCCAAACCCTACCCAATCCAACCCGTTACCCTAATAATATACCCGGTCAACTCCCCCAGTCATACAAACACATCCCTTTTTTCCCTCCCTTTTTCCTCCTTCCTCCCAACTGCCCACCTGCTCTCAACCATCCCCGACTCATACTTCCACCCTTGTCCCCTCCACCTCAACACAAAACAAGAATCATTTATTGCTTCTCCTTTCATTCACTCAAACCCCCCCCCCCAGTTGCAATATATCTGTTTCCCGCCAAAAAATCTCATCAATGGCCAAAAGTTAGTCAAGTGATCCAAAGGCCAAGGATTCAAGTGGGATTTGCTCAGAAGTCATAGGGGAGGATTTTTGAATATAAAAGGAAGAAAGAGAAGCAAGGAGAAAAGCGAAGTAGTGTAGTTTAGATTAGAAAATGTCGTTTTAATATTTTAAAGCTTTCTAGAGTATGTTTAAATTTTCAAGTACTTGTTTAAGTGTTTCTGAATGTATTTGAACCTTTACCAATAATAAATTTCAAGTTTTCTTTTCATTTTCAGTTTATGTAAAATTTCAAGATCAAGAAAATCTCATGTTAAGTTGAATGTTGTTATAATTTGTTGTTAAGTATTCCAAAGCTCATATAAGCTATCTATAAAGCTCTTATAAGCTATTAGATATCTTCAAATTCAGTTTAAAGCAAATTTGAAATTCGGTCAACAAAAGTCAACTGAAGCAGGGTAAGGTCAAATCTTTGACCTGGATTAGATGTTGTGGTGGAATAAGCTTGTTGGGAGTGGTATTTAACCATTTGTGCAGGCCTTAGTAGCTGGAATGTTGTAAGTCCTTTAATTCATTTTATGTCAGTTGTTTGCTAAAATATGTATGTGATTGTTTTCATGTAGTTAGTGTTGATTGTTAGCTCAAATCCTTGCAGTTAGACTTACTTTAGTTAGTTATAATCAGGTTAGGAAGTTTTTCACACTAGCTTAATAGATTGTTGGTTTAAAGTTACACCACATTCATCTATATTAGTGTTTGGATCAAGAAGGTAATCTGTGTTTGAAGCTTATTTAGAGGTTAAGATCAGTTGAGTTAGTCTCACTTAGGTTTAATACACTCATTTCAGTCCTTATTTTGCATCTGATTTCACTCTTAGTCAAAATTGCATGTAATCTGATCTAGTGCTCATTTCTGTTGGAATCAGTTGCTTAGATCTTGCCAATAGGTTAGGATATAGATAATATAGCTTAATGTAACTTCATTTCACCTCTAATTATCATTTTCATTCAATGTGATTGATTAAAAGTTCATCAAAGTCAAACTAATAGGATTATCAAAAAGTCAAAAATTTTCAATGTCAGTTTTTGAATAAACTTTACAATTTCACTGTGATCTTAATATTAAGATTTAGCTTAAATCCTTTTGGGATATTAAAGTTCAGTTGCTTAAATAAATTAGAAAAATAGTAGTTCACTTCTAACTAGCTTATTAAGTGCTTATTCATCAGCTTTTTTTAAGTCCTTTTTCTGAAAAGTGTCACATTACCTTGATTGCTTGTTTTGGCTTATTTTGTGCTTATTTTCAAGTTATATTGCTTATTCAGTTATAATATTAGCTTATAATCAGTATCTAGCTTATTTCCAATTCACCTTGTGCTTATTCATTAGCTTATTAGTTATTTAGCTTAATCATTGTGCTTATTTCCATTTCTTACACCCTTTGTTGAAACATAAGCTCAAACTCAGCTTATTAGTGGTTTTTGTAAAAAGTTGTAGTTATAAAAAGTGCTTATTTAAGTGTGTTTAATAAGTTTGCAAAAAGAAAAATCGAAAAAAAAATAAATGACAAAAAGGGTGGGGAGGCAGGCTCAGGAGACCTCCCACCCATAGTTGTCAGGATCCCGATCCTAATCTTAGGATCTTACGATTTTACGATACTACAAAGCAAAAACGATCCGGATCCTACATAGGATCTTTTCAAGCTTAAGATCTTATAGGATCCCGATCTTGACCATACGATCTTAAGATCTAATCCGTTCCGATCTTACTTTTCGGATTCGAACTAAAAACTACAAATTTATGGGTTGTTTATTTGTAGAATTCAAAAAACAACATGTTAATCTTTTTAAACATTTTATAATCATGATTTAGGACAACATTTATATGAAACATTCATAGTATTTTGTGGTTATAATGTATTAATATTTGTAGATTTGTATAAAATTACATAAAATATTAATAAATAACCTTAGAGTAGGATCTTAAGATCGATCGATCTTCACGATCACGATCTTGCAAAAGCGATCGGGTAGGATTCCGATCTTGACAACCTTGCTCCCACCCGGGAGAGTGATAGGATAGTACACGTATGCCATTTGCCTTGGGTCTTTGTTGTCATATCTTGCACCATTTAATATATATATCGTTTTACTTTTAAAGCTAAATAAGGTGTTTTGCTTATCAGCTGCTTATTCTGACTTCAGTCTTTATATATTTTCCTAGGAATAGATTTAGTTTAAGTATTTTCCTGCAAAATTTCGTAATTTTCCTAAATGTTTTAGTATTTTTAATTAATTAATTAGTGTTTAATAGATTTTAATTCATAATAAAAAATATAAAAGTCAAAAAAATATAAATATTTTTTCTAAAATTTTCTTTTGTCATATATTAAGTAAGAAAATTGTTTTTACACTTGTAGGACTTTTATTTCATAAATTGTACGTTTTTGCTTGCTTTTCGCGTAATTTTTACATATGCGTTTTATTTTAAACCGTTTTTAGATAATTTAAGTTTACGTTTTAGTTAAAATAGTTTATTTAAGTTATTTTATTTTATAAATCAAGAAAAACATCATTGTAAAAATAGTGATAGCGTTTATTTATTATATTTTAGCTTTTTTTTTTTTTTTTTGCTTTTATTTTGCATTTATTGTAATTTATAAACTTTTTCTTTAGGTATAATTATCCATCAAATATTCTTGATCATTATCCTTAGTGATCATTCTATCATACGGTGTTGTTTGAGTCTCAGTGGGACTTAACGACAGAATTCATTATATTCTCCTCGATCTTCATGCATTTGTGTTTTAAGCTGTTTTAAGTTTCTTCGGTTAGCCATTCCAAGTGGCTATTTGTGTGAGATAGCCGGTTTAGCCTGGTCGAAATCATTCCTCATCTTTGGTGATTTGAGTTTGCAAACTTTTAATGGTATTATGAGTTCTTCATGTATGTTAGAAACTTCGTTTTCGGAGCAGCTTGATGAGGTGCTTGATATTGTTGTTGAGGAGGTTGTTGATAAACTTGAGGTGGAGGAGCTTGGTAGTTTTGATTACCATGATTAACATTAGCTCCTCGGTGTTGATTGTAAGATTGGTTTGATAACGGTTTTGGTTTTGTTGAGGCGGTTAAAACGGGTGGTCCCATTTGGTTGTACGGTATCCTTGGTTCGATGTTGAACCGGGTTAGCGGATCTGGAAGCATTTCGATGCATCATGGGTGGCTTGACAATTATAATACGGATGAGGACCACCGCAAAACATGTTCGGTAACGGCTTTGGTGGTTCGTTTCAAATTCTTAAACTCTCTCATAATCGAATTAATAGCATGAGTAAGGTCGGTCGACCCATAACTCACTCCTCTGAGCGAAGTTATCATTAGTAGCGATCTTAGAAACAACGGACGGTTTCTAGACGAAAACTTTTGACTTATTTTCGATTATCGTTCTAATATGGCTCATACTCAAGATGTTACCACCGGCGCGTTAAGTGAATCTTTGGACGGCGTTAAAGCATTAAAGCGTATCAATCGATGAAGATCGGTAAAACCATGATTTGGGCATTTACGTAAAAGTTCTTTGAATCTATCCCATGCTTCTCCAAAACTTTCATCGAATTTTGTTGAAAATTAATGATTTGATTTCGTAACATTGTAATTTTCGAAGGAGGAAAGAATTGATTCACAAACTTCTTAGAAAGATCGGCACATGTTGTAATTGATTGAGGGTTCTTTTCGAGCCAAGGGCTGCCCCTCAAGGAAAATGGAAATAATCTCAATTTAAGCGACTCATGAGTGGCGCCGAAAGTTTATCGTAGAAGCAACTTGATTAAACCAGGAGGGTGCGTGGGGCTCTCATGATCCAAACCACAAAAAGGTTTATTTGAAACCAATTGAATCAAATTTGTTTTTAGTTCAAAATTCTCGGTATTAAGTGGTGGAATAAGCATCACCGCGTAGCGTCTAGGAGCTTGAAGTAATTCGATCATCGTTCGATATCTGCCATGAGACGGGTTCTTCAACGATAGTGACGTAACTTCGGTACGTCTATTCTACAATTACTGATTACGGCAGTGCGCATGCACTTGCAAAATTCAAAATCAAAATGTAAAAAGGAAAAATAATTTGAGAAAGGATCTTTTGGTTTTATATTTAGAAATTTTTGAAACACAATCTTTTTGTAACCTTTACGTCCAAGCGGTGCTCGTTAGCTCTCAAAAGTACTACGCGGGCGAGGAAAGAAGAGTGGATCTTTCTTGGATCGCAATTTAATGTCAAGACTTGCTTATACCGTGTATAGGTTGTACTTACGAGGTGAGCCGCGTAACAATTGCGTTCGGTTTCTTTTGGTTTTAATTTTTTATGGTTTTGTAAACACTCTAGGAAGAATGTTTTGGTTTTAAGATGTTTTGGGGTTTTGAAAAATTATATTTACAAAAACGACGGTAACTTCACTCGGGAAGGATCTTCAAATGCATTCGAGAGCGGAAATCACGAAAACTTCGCTACAAGCCCTCCCGGCGTGGCGCCAAAATTGATTCGATAAAACCAAAATAATAGAAGTGTAGTATACGGGTAACTCAAACGTGTTAGGTTTGAGCACCGAGATCGTTCGAACGAGGGTTGAATGGAATTTCCAACTCACGTCGCGATTATCGGGATTTGAATGTGTTAAAAAGGATGTTGAGGATTTCTAAACTACGGGGCAAGCAATAATAATAAAAGGCATATAAATCTACTAATCCTAAGGTGCAAATGATTTCAGTTCGAAACGTCAAGTTTACTCACACAAGCTAGCCACTTGTGAATGGCTAACCGTAAGAAACTTAAAACGGCTCGGGCACTGACCAATAATAAGAAGTGTAGTATAGGGGTAACTCAAGCGTGTCGGTTTGAGCACCGAGATCGTTCGAACGAGGGTTGAATGGAATCCAACTTCGCGTCTCAATCGGGATTCGAATAGAAAAGGGGCATAAGATGATATATTCTAAACTACGGGATAAGGAAAGTAAATGGAACATAAAATCTACGGGAAATCCTAAAAACTAAGGCAAACTACGCAATTCTACACTGCATAAAAGCGGAATTAACGACTTAGCGATAAAAAGTAAGAACGACTAATCTAACTCCTAAAAATAACCTAAAACTACTTTTATACTAAAAATGATATTTGAAAACTAAATATGAATTAAAAATATTTTTTAGGATTTTTCCGATTTAGAATTAAAAAACTAATTATTAACTTTAAAAATAAGACTAATTAACTAAAAATTATCAAAACAAAAGGGAAAATTATGAAATCACTTTCTAAAAATCTAAAATATCATAAAAGACTTTTTAAAACTATTTTTTTATTTTTCAGATTAATTTTCTATTTTCTATGAATTAAATACTATTTAAATCTAATTTAAATTGTAAAAAATACCAAATAAAAGGAGAAAAAATAGGGAAAAATGTTTTTTTATACTTTTTATATTTATCTAAAACTGGGAAAATTGAAAAATTATTTTTTTGAACTTTTTCTCAATTAATTGCAATTAAAGGTAATTAAAAATGATTAAAAACTGTTTTAAATAATGAAAAATACTAAACAGTGACCAAAAATTATGAAAATTGCAGGGAAATCCTAAAATATTATTCTAAAACTGAGAAAAATAGAAAAACAAGGGCCTATGTGGAGAATCAGAAAGGTGTAACTTGAGCTAAAATAAGTACTTGAAATTAAGCAAATAAGCACAAAAGTGAGCCAACTGAAAACATAAGCTAAACTATAGTGAAACTACTCTAAGGAAGGTCTACATCTAATCCTAACACCTAATGAGCATACTACCTTTGATTTAGCTAAGCTGAACTTAATAAAAGCAAATGGCTTGACCCCACCGTTTGAGCTTATCTAGTGCTTCTCCAATAAGCTAAAGGGAAACCGTGTGGGACTCAAAAATACGGCGCATAATCCAAAGTTTCAGATCAAGAGGACCAGTAATGAAGCAATAGAGGTCAAAACAAAAGCGGCCAAAAGGGTACTAGTCTGCTGACATTGATTGGAACAGGAAGCTACTTTAAGCTAGTCTACAAGCTAATCAGAGAAGCTTTAGCTAAAACCAGAAATGTGGACATGAAGAATACCTAGCCTACTGCAAATGTGCCAAATCTTAGACCCTAACTAGCTAAAATGAACACTATGCCATAGCAGCAAGATCTGTAAAACACTGATTCAGACCTGGGTTGACTTTTAAAATCGAGAAGAATGTTGACTTTTGTGAGTTTTAGAAGCAATTCAAGGACGAATTCAATGTGACGACATGAAAGATCAAATTAAGCAACTCTAACAGATTCAAACCTATCTGTGGTGATTTGGATTGGTTTCAACAGATATGCATATAAAATCAGTGAAATGGTGATGTTGACTTAGAGCACAAATGAGCAGCAAGACAGATATTACATCAAATGACTATAACAAGCTTAAGGCAACTGATCTAATCCATGTTTTAGACCTCTAGCACAGTTTAAAACTTAGATCCAAACACTACTTCAATAATAATCAATACTCATGACTAAAAGATCTTGACTAAACCAAGCATAAATCTACTTCACTTGCTCAAATTATCACCTATTTAATCAAAAACGATTAAAAGCGATTAACCCAACATGACTTTGACTTCAAACTTTGACTTTTTAGAGGAAAAGAGATTTGAGCAAATTAAAGCGATAAGCTTCACAAAGCTTATCAAAGCTTATGTGAGCTCGAGTTTCGAATAGGCGACTTAAGCGATTATTATTATAGCAACTTGAGAAATTGAAATGAACATGAGAAAAGGTAATGATGAAACTGAAATTGCACTTAACACCGAAAGTTCTGAACTGGAATCATAACTACAACTAGCAATTTAAATAAGACAATTAAAAGGGTAACATTTTTCTAAAGACATGAAAAATGGACAGATTGTAAAGTGAGCTTAGAGGTCTTTATATAGCAGATGTTGGAGAGGCCTTGGGATCCCATTCAGAAGCTTCATGAAGCTCTAATCTCGACCATTCATCAATTCCATGTCACCTCAACCAATCAAATCGCTCCATATCATCCAATGATGTGTTATGTCCAATGGGAGAGTTCCTATTGGCCACGTTGGCAGTCTTATCTGACAGGTAAGAGCTTCTAGAAGATGGGAAGATGCTAAGTACTATGATTTGTGTTTGGGATTGAGTAAAAGGTGTGTTTGGCTATGGGGAAGAAGGCAGGGAAGAGATTGGGTACTGTTTGGGGCGCGGGTGGATTAATAATATTATTTCAAAAACTTTGACCGGGCAAGGGTTGTTGACCAGGGTCCAAAACCGGGTAAATGGCTTATTTCGGGTCAAGGGTGTGATCGGGTTGGATGGTATTAACGGGTAAGCTGGATTGGGTATTAGGATTGGATTGGGCCGGATGTGGTGTAGTGATTGGATAATGGATTATTGGACTTGATTAATTAATGGACTAGGATTGTTATTGTGATAAATGGTAACCATAGGGGCCAATGTTGTCAAATCCAAATTTTCAAGGGCCAAACATGTAAGTGTGAAAGTATCTTCAAGGGACTGAATTTTCCAACCTTCAAATAAACCAAGGGCCAAATTGCAATTTTTGAATCTTTAAGGACCATTTTTGCCGCCAAATGTTGAAACTTGATCAAATCTTCACAAATCATCCTCAGAGATTAGAAATCTTCATAACTGCATAATTCGACCTTCGGCCGGCAAGCTCTCTTAATCTCGTGCTTTCGGATTTACGTCGATTTGGCACCTTGCGTGTTTTACATATCCATGCAGCGCAAACTCAAGAAAACCACAAATATTAGCAATAAACGGCTCTTTCTTGGTTATTTTGGGTCTAATTTGATGAAGAAAAGGTATGTTTTGCACATACAAAAATACCCCGACGAAACTATTGCGGTGTCCTCACGAATGCAATCAACTCACGCTTCTAAAACCAAGGATTTCAATCTCTTCCTACTAAACCTATGAAGAAGTAGCAAAGATTCCTCAAAAGAGATTAAGAAAGCCTTAATTCTAAAAATACCCCGTTTACCTTTAATTTTCATATAGATATTAAGATTAAGCACATTTCGGTTATGAATGACGGTTTGTTGAACTTTCATGTCGATCAATAACTCCAACATTTTTCAAGCGACACGTTAGGATCACGGAGTAGAAAACACAACACAGCGTGAAGTGACCTTACGGATAGAATACATAGTCACGATTTTCACAAGTCCCAAACTAAGCGTAAAAACCAAATCATTGTTACAAATGATTCTAGATGCTAACACTACCCATGGAAGTTACTTATGTAATTACCTTTTGTTCCCATTTTCCTATTTCCTCTAGATTTTTTTTTTATTTTTGGTGAAGAATTCCTTCAAATTCTCGTTTCGATAACTTTTATTTCGATAAAGATACAAAGCTAAGTCGATAATTAGTTATCCGCCTTCCCTCAAGAACCATTGTCGTTAAAATGAGGTCCACATCAAGGAATTTTATTAACTTATACTTTTGACTTTTCATTTCATTTTTTTTTTTTTTTTTTTCATTCTTGACTTTTGTGTATGAGCTATGAACCTGAGCTTCAGGGTAATTCCAAGACTATAGGCTTCATGAGATGAGAATCCCGGTTGGTTAGGCTAAGACCTCATTCAATCCTGGCTAAAGATCCAAGGGTCCGATCTCGCACATGACAACTTTACTTATTACATTTCACATATCACTTATTACGATTACTCACTTATGGATCCTTGATGTGTACCCAATTTTTAAAACAAATATTCTTTTAAGAAGATAAAGAACTAACTATCGCCAAAAACTCAACATCTCTAATTATTTATTAGACAGATATGGGGTGAAACAATTTTGTGGGAACAAAAGCCATAAGTACCTTCGATGGGCTCTAAAGAGAACCAACTACTCACGCTTAGCATCTAAACTCATAAGTAACTCTATCATTTCTCGATCTCCGCAAATTTAAAATCCCAAATAATGAGATCCGCAGATGCTTAGCCGATAATTTTTAGATTATCTATGGTTAAGGGAACAAGCTAGGGCTCAACACGCTTGGTCAAGTCAGAATTCTATTCCTACTCTCAAGCGGAGAAAGTCAATCAAGGTGTCAAAACATATATTAACTTAGCAAATGCTTCGTCTAATGAAATCAAGTTATGCATATTTAAAGTCACTCAGGGAAACTTGCAAAATCTTGCCTTGTGGGCTAAATTAGCATTTTATAGCTTCTTATCTAAGAGACTAGCAAAACCTTTCAATCAAAAAGACTTAACAAAAGCTTGAAAAAATTTTAAATTTTGCTCATTTTTGCACAATTTTTCATTTTCTAAGGGAAAAGCGGGTTCGAGAGAGAAACACAACAGAAATAAGCAAGTGCGGTCAAATCAAATCGAAGATTACCCCAGAGAGAACGAAAAATTGTCCTCAATGTTTAAAAGCAAGGGTACCAACGAAAATCTAAAAGCCGTTTATTAAGTATGCTCAAAGATAAATGTTAGTCGATAAGATTAGGATATCGGATTTCCATCAGCATCGATCATGAGACTCGAGTGGAGAAAATGACAAACTTCGAGCACGAGAGTCTTCATATCGGGAAAATCCTACACAACATCACAAATAACCAAACATGAGAAATCGAGAGGGACCCTTCGCGTCACTTATTAGAAAAGATAGAAGATAGATGGATAAGCATGGGGTGCCTCCCACGGCGCTCTGTTTTTGATCACCGAGTCGCTAGCCTGACTCGTCCCCGAATTCATTTGTCCTTGGGGAAGTAAGTGGTAGAGATACCCGGGTCAAAAACGGTGTCCTCATTCCCGAAAGAATGAGACTGGGTGGGTTGGGTGGTGAAGAAAGTGTCGGGCTCAAGCACAAATGGTATATCATGAAAGAATGATCCATCATCCGGTGGTTTAGCGGGTGGACGTCGGGATGACGGATCAAAGTGAGAAAACTCCAAAGAAGACGGGAGCTTATGGTAAGGGATAAGATGTAATGGCTCAAAAATGAAGGCATCCAAGAGAGGATCCTTATCACGAATAATGGTTATAACATGAAACTTATCAATGAATATCCCGGGTTTAAAGATTTTGTCTTCACATGCGGGCTCAACGGAATACGTGATGGTGGACTCCGGAGAAGGAGAGTCAAAAGAACCATCAAGAACAACCATAACATCCTCAATACCCGGTGGTATTGGGTCATGTCGAAGTAACATCTTCCGAATCCGTGGCGGTTTATCAAGAATATCGTCTTCAACCATTTTAGTCGAAATCTCCACAATATCTTGGTAGTCGGTTCAATACTTTCTTCATCACGGCGGAGAGAAAGGTCGGAACACAGAGGTGGGACAAGTGGTGTGCTCTGAGAGCTAGCAATATCCACCACTTCCGTTGTGGTCTCTGAATCGGACTCAAAATCTTGGTCAAAAAGAGGATTAACTTCACAAAAGGTGTAGTCATCACTGAACTTGAAAACTGGATTTGAGAAAATCCCGGAAGTAACCTCGGAGATGTCAAGAGAATCACATAAAAGCGAATCACAATCACTATCAGATATATCCTCGGACTCACTTGGGATTGGGTCAAGGCTATCAACACAAGACGATTCCGTTTCCGGAATAGTGCTAAGAGGCTCGTCCCCCATTATGAGAGTCAGGATCAACAATGTTTGAAGAAATAGAATCATCGACCTCTTCCAAATCACTTCTCTCAACGTGAGTGAAGGGAAGGGTCGGAAATGAAAGGCTCAGGCGGAGGGTTTCATCCGACAAACTTGCATAATATTCTCATTTGGGATGGAATCCTCATCATCATCGTCGATGTAAGTCGCGAGCCGCGGGCTGCGTAGCAAGTAGCTCCTCAATTCGTATTTCTTCAAGACACTTTTCAATCACGAGCTGCTGTTCTTCTTCGAGTAATTCTATCATAGATCTTTCGTTGCGAGATGCTCGATCTTCGGCAAGTAATTCACCATACGTTTTCTGATGAGGATCTTTATCCATAAATTCTTCGGGTATATTAATACATCTTTGGAAACTATCTTGAGGAATTTGGGGATGTTGTGGTTGAATCTCTTGGTATTGTGGAGGTGGGTCATAAGAATAGTCATAATTATCACAAGGAACCTGCTCATAGACAAGCGGGATTTGCATTTGACAATCGGAGTTAACATGCGGACCTCCACAATACTCACAACAATATGATTGTTGTGACGGGTTTGAGTGAAGTATATGGATAAGGTTCATAACCAAAGGTCTGATTGTTATATTGAGCTTGACATTGAAAAACTTGGTGAGGACCTCCACAGCTCTCACGAGTATGACTCCGTCTCATGGTATGGGGATTGGTTAAGGAAATCATGCATTATTGTAGGGATATTGGTGGTAACAAACTCGTCCCATATTCACAATGCTACAACCGGGACAATTCCCACCATTTTGAGGTCCCCACACCATTGACAACCATAATGGTAAGACGAAGACATCGAGAAGAATTATACGAATGAGAGGGTAAAGAGATAAAGAATTGTGGTTCAGAGGGTAAAGAAGAATATTTTGGGTTTTGAAACAAATTTTGAAAAGGAAAATCTTTTTGGGTTTTATAAAAGGGATATGTACAAATATCAACGATAACTTCACGAGGAAGGATCTTCAAATGCACACGATTCAAGACGGAATCTGGCTCGCTACAAGCCCTCCCGTGAGCCAAAATTGATTTCAGTTCAAACGTCAAGTTTACTCACACAAGCAAGCCACTTGTGAATGACTAACCGTAAGAAACTTAAAACGCTGGGCGACCAATAATAAAAGTGTAGTATAGGGGTAACTGGTAGGTTTGAGCAGAGATCGTTCCGAACGAGGGTTGAATGGAATTTCCAACTCACGTCTCAATAATCGGGATTCGAATAAGAAAAGGGGCATAAGATGATATATTCTAAAATACGGGATAAGGAAAGTAAATGGAACATAAAATCTACGGGAAATCCTAAAAACTAAGGCAAACAACGCAATTCTACACTAAAACGCAAAAACGGAATTAAACGAAACGCGAATAAAAAGTAAGAACGACTAATCTAACTCCTAAAAATAACCTAAAACTACTTTTATACTAAAAATGATATTTGAAAACTAAATATGAATTAAAACTATTTTTTAGGATTTTTCTGGATTTATTTAGAATTAAAAACTAATTATTAACTTTAAAAATAAGACTAATTAACTAAAAATTATCAAAACAAAAGGGAAAATTATGAAATCACTTTCTAAAAATCTAAAATATCATAAAAGACTTTTTAAAACTATTTTTTTATTTTTCAGATTAATTTTCTATTTTCTATGAATTAAATACTATTTAAATCTAATTTAAATTGTAAAAAATACCAAATAAAAGGAGAAAAAATAGGGAAAAATGTTTTTTTATACTTTTTATATTTATCTAAAACTGGGAAAATTGAAAAATTATTTTTGTGAACTTTTTCTCAATTAATTGCAATTAAAGGTAATTAAAAATGATTAAAAACTGTTTTAAATAATGAAAAATACTAAACAGTGACCAAAAATTATGAAAATGGCAGGGAAATCCTAAAATATTATTCTGAGAAAAATAGAAAAACAAAGGCCTATGTGGGAGAATCTGAAGCTGTAGTGTAACTTGAGCTAAAATAAGTACTTGAAATTAAGCAAATAAGCACAAAAGTGAGCCAACTGAAAACATAAGCTAAACTATAGTGAAACTACTCTAAGGCAACTGTCTACATCTAATCCTAACACCTAATGAGCATACTACCTTTGATTTAGCTAACTGAACTTAATAAGCAAAAACATGGCTTGACACCGTTTGAGCTTATCTAGCTGCTTCTCAATAAGCTAAAGGGGAAACCAAGTGTGGGACTCAAAAATACACGAGATCATAAATCCAAAGTTTCAGATCAAGAGGACCAGTAATGAAGCAATAGAGGTCAAAACAAAAACTGGCCAAAAGGGTACTAGGTGCTGGGCGATAACGGTGGGACAGGGGAAGCTACTTTAAGCTAGTCTACAAGCTAATCAGAGAAGCTTTAGCTAAAACCAGAAATGTGGACATGAAGAATACCTAGCCTACTGCAAATGTGCCAAATCTTAGACCCTAACTAGCTAAAATGAACACTATGCCATAGCCGCAAGATCTGTAAACACGATTCAGACCTGAGTTTTGACTTTTAAAATCAGAAGAATGTTGACTTTTGTGAGTTTTAGAAGCAATTCAAGGACTGAATTCAATGTAATGACATGAAATAAGATCAAATTAAGCTCTATGATTCCAAACCTATCTGTGGTGATTTCAGAGATTGGTTTCAACAGATATGCATATAAAATCAGTGAAATGGTGATGTTGACTTAGAGCACAAATGAGAACAGAACAAAGACAGATATTACATCAAATGACTATAACAAGCTTAAGGCAATTCTAATCCATGTTTTAGACCTCTTGCACAGTTTAAAACTTAGATCCAAACACTACTTCAATAATAATCAATACTCATGACTAAAAGATCTTGACTAATAACATAAATCTACTTCACTTTTCAAATTATCACCTATTTAATCAAAAGAGCAGATTAAAAGCGAGATTAACCCAACATGACTTTGACTTCAAACTTTGACTTTTTAGAGGAAAAGAGATTTGAGCAAATTAAAGCAGTAGCAAGCTCACAAAAGCTTATCAAAGCTTATGTGAGCTCGAAACGAATAGATGACTTAAAGCAGTTATTATTATAGCAACTTGAGAATTTGAAATGAACATGAGAAAAGGTAATGATGAAAGAAATTGCACTTAACACTGAAAGTTCTGAACTGGAATCATAACTACAACTAAAACAATATTTAAATAAGACAATTAAAAGGGTAACATTTTTCTAAAGACATGAAAAATGGACAGATTGTAAAGTGAGCTTAGAGGTCTTTATATAGCAGATGTTGGAGAGGCCTTGGGATCCCATTCAGAAGCTTCATGAAGCTCTAATCTCGACCATTCATCAATTCCATGTCACCTCAACCAATCAAATCGCTCCATATCATCCAATGATGTGTTATGTCCAATGGGAGAGTTCCTATTGCACGTTGGATCTTATCAGGCGGGTAGAGCAGAAGATGGGAAGATGCTAAGTACTATGATTTGTGTTTGGGATTGAGTAAAAGGTGTGTTTGGCTATGGGGAAGAAGGCAGGGAAGAGATTGGGTACTGTTTGGGGCGCGGGTGGATTAATAATATTATTTCAAAAACTTTGACCGGGCAAGGGTTGTTGACGGGGTCCAAAACGGGTAAATGGCTTATTTCGGGTCAAGGGTGTGATCGGGTTGGATGGTATTAACGGGTAAGCTGGATTGGGTATTAGGATTGGATTGGGCCGGATGTGGTGTAGTGATTGGATAATGGATTATTGGACTTGATTAATTAATGGACTAGGATTGTTATTGTGATAAATGGTAACCATAGGGGCCAATGTTGTCAAATCCGAATTTTCAAGGGCCAAACATGTAAGTGTGAAAGTATCTTCAAGCCTTCAAGGGACTGAATTTGCCAACCTTCAAATAAACCAAGGGCCAAATTGCAATTTTTGAATCTTTAAGGACCATTTTTGCCAATTGGTGAAACTTGAGGGGCCATTTTTGCCAAATGTTGAAACTTGATCAAATCTTCACAAATCATCCTCAGAGATTAGAAATCTTCATAACGCATAATTGACCTTCGGCAGGCTTAAGCTCTCTTAATCTCGTTCGTTTCACGTCCGATTTGGCACGCTTTTGCGTGTTTTTACATATCCATACACTCTGAACCTGGCTCAGAAAACCACAAATATTAGCAATAAACGGCTCTTTCTTGGTTATTTTGGGTCTAATTTGATGAAGAAAAGGTATGTTTTTTAGCACATACCAGCAAACAAGTAATCCCAATTAAGTACGTAAATAGAACTAAAGACGCAAATTACTTTATGCTAAAAAACGTATTCTAAAATGAAAATTAATCTATTTTAACCCCTAAAAGTGATCTAATATTTCTCTACAACTAAAAATGTGATCTAAAAATTATCTAAATTTAAAACTATTTTTTTTTTTTTGGTTTTTGATTTTTGATTTTTTGAAAATAGCGAAATATATTTTTTTGACTTTTTAATTTTTTTTAAGAGATTTTCTTTTAAAAACTAATTTAACTAATTAAAGTTTAAACTAAAATTTAAATGGCAAACTACAACTAGTGACGATGAATATTAAGCTAAAAGTATGATACTAAAAAGACTTAACAAGCATAATGAAAAAAATTAAACACCGGTAGAATCTAATCTAAAAAAGAAGTAAGAGAATAGAACCCGATGATTAAACGAGAGAGAAATACCACCCGATCTTATAAGCACAAATTAATACAAAAGTTTACAACTTTATTAATCTTATCAACTAATTAGTAAGTAAAGTTTAAGCTATTCACCAACAAGCTTAAAATTACTAAAGCTTCAAACTTTATGTATTAAAAATGCTTAAAGACCCGTAAGCTCCACGCCTTATGAGGTAGGATCGGATTACACAAACAAAATCAAAACTTTAAAGGTTAGCACAAATATATAAATATAAGATTTTATAATAAAAGCTAAAATAAAAGATAAACTAATCTTAATAAATCAAATCTTAACCACCAAACTCTTTCAAGGAGATATGTTTCTCAAAAAATAATTTGGGTATTAAGGTCAAAGATTTAAAATATAAGATTTTTTTTTTTTTAAAGGAAAGGAAATAAATCAATGAAAAATATCAAATGAACTCTGAAAATTCCAAATGTATTTTAGCAATGTAAGAAAAGTGATAAAAGCTCACAGAAAAGTTTTAGAATTTTCGAATTAAATAAGTATTTTTTTTTATGTTTAAAATAGCAAATAAATCAAAATAAATAGTAAACTAGTTCAAAAAAATATGAAAAATTCACACTATCTTAAGAAAACTATGAAAAGCTACCAGAAAATATAAAAATATTTTTTTTGACGTTTTTTTATTTTTTAAAATAAAATACGAAACAGTTTTTAAAAGAAAATAAACAAACAGTTTTTTGATTTTTAAAATTAAAACTAAAACAGAAAATTACGAAAATTTTATGACGAAAATAAAATATATTTTTGGATTTTTTTGTAAGGACAAGATTTTTAGGCTTTTACTATTTTTAAGCTAAATAAAACAATAAAACGTGAGCTTTAATAAAAAAACAAAAAAAACTAAACTTTTATAAAAATATAAATATGATATGTTGGCGTGCAGTATAAAATACACTCACACAATCTTACTATAACTCAACTCTTCATGGCATATTTTTATATAAAGTTTTATAAAAATAAAATGAAATAAAAAGGATTAAGAGATGAGAAGAATATAGAGATGCAAGAAATAAATAAAACTTTTATAAAACTAAAGAGCATAAAAATAAAATACAAGAGTTTGGGTAAAAAATACAAATAAAGATTATAAAAATGAGGTGAGGGGGTGGGTTTTTATAGACCCACAAGTTACACTTTGACCCCTAATAAATTTTCATAAAAGTCTCTAAACTATTTAAATCTTGGCACAAATAAACCCTTAAACCAGTCCGGTTGAATTTTTCTCTTTCTTTTCTTCTATTTTTCTTTTCTTCTCTTTCTTTTCTTCTTAATTAATTAATTATTCGTTTGTCTTTAAATTTTTCTCTCTAACGTCGATCTTCAATAAAATTATCATTAGTCCCGTAAATTGCTCGCCCCATTACTGCGTCTTTCGTTTTGTCCACTTGTGTCCATTTCTGATATCCGTTACATGCATCACATAGCAAAAACACCACAAATATTATGGCTTTAGGGGTTAGTTTTGGTCTTTTTGGTCAGGTTTGATAACGAAAAAGTATATGTTTTACATATACCATGCCTCGAAATCGGATTTCATGCGCAGGCTTGGATTTGACAGTTCAGTTTTCACTTTCGTTAACTTCTTTTGATCACTGCTTTTACTCGTGTACTCGTTTTAGGTGATTCAAAATTGCTACA
>OU343216.1:9775497-9866800 GCA_910596185.1 Chrysanthemum makinoi | reverse complement strand
CTGCGTAGCAGAAGCATGGAGTGAAAATATCAGAGTCGTTGATGCACTTATCATGATTTATTTAGAAATGAATGTGTTGTGTGAGCATGAGGCTATGGATTGACCTCTCAATTCTGATTAGCTGCAAACGTTGGGTGTACCTGCATACAACAGTTAGCAATAAAGCGCACGAAGGTGTCTTTGATCACTTTCGTTGAATGAGGTACACGCCCACGGTCCCCGTTGATCAGATAGTACTGCTCGTGATCGGTAGAATCCTAAGAATCTCCTTGATAGGGTTTTGCAACGCTTCTAGCCGTTCTCAAACGGAACGCCTCAAAGAAGACAACACGGAGTGAGTGAACCAAATATTGAGATTCATGATTGATAAAAATTGATTTGAAAAACAATCGAAACTGCTTAATATAAAGTGTTTTGCAATACAACGAAGGTTTTAAGGAAAATCAATTATCAATCATAAACACCTTTTATTTTAAAAATATTAATACACAACATGTGCTAGAGAAAAGAATTTAAGCACAACGACCGTTTTTCAAAGGTATCCGCAATCTATCTCGGACGAAGGTAGATTCAATATTGAATCGCCCCATCGTTTCTATCCAGTTGTCACAAGTTTGATCTATTGGATAGATCTCACATGTTACCTACCAAGAGCTTGTTTGATGTTGGCTCTAGAAGGATTTCCATCTTCATCCTGAATATTTACATATCACTCGCATGTTCGCAATGCCACAAGGATAATGCGTAGGACTCTTAAGATATAATCTCACTTCCCACATTGTGTAAAACAGTGAGTCTTCATTGGTTGTGTCCTAGAGAGATTTTATTGATGATCTCGTGGCTCTAGACTCAAAAGTGCACATTTGGTTCCTATACCGGAGACTAGGGAGAGTGTCTCCTTATTCAATATCAACAATCTCTAGGAGAAAGTCGATAGATTATGTAGGTTCCCCATGAGAATGAAACAAGTCCTTTTAAGAGGAACTTGAGTAGCTTGGGAAGTTTATTGCAGTGCGTCACTGGGTCCATGACGTCTTGTATTCAATACCGGCGTCACCTTAGTAACTACCAGTAGCATATGAATTGAACCCAGTTTCTGCCCTATGGTTGAATTATTGGAGGGCTATTTATTTTCACCCTTTCACATTTATTTCTTTTTCATTCTTTAACCCCTTCAGTGCTTACCGAGACTTTATAACTAGAAGCTTGTTGGGTTCATTCCAGTACTAGCTCAGTTTCAGTCCGTACTCTTCCCGTATTCTCATTTTTCTCCTTTTATCATCATACCTAAGGACTTCTACACTATCTAGTGGATTGTCCATGGGTAGATCCCTCTCCGCTCAAGGGATCGGGAACGAATACCCTAGCCTAACCATCCTTATAACACCATGCATAAAGTAAATTTGGTCGGTCTTTTGGTATTGTTCTTCTGCCATTGAAACCAATTGAAAACCATTTGAATAGTCAACCCAGGTACTTGTGATCTATGATCAAAGCATTCTAGTACTGAATTGTTTTGATATTTTAGAAAAAGCTCCCCTCAACATGTGCATCGTATGTTTGAAATTGCTTTGGCACATGGAGGCAAGAGGACTTGAAAATCTCAGATTTAGAATTAAGAATTCACTTCTTTGATCAACATTTTCTAAAAATATCGACATCACTTTCCTGATCAAAATTAGTATTTTAAATACTTTGTTAAAGATAATTTTGGGAAAGGATGTGGTTTTCTAAAAGTTGCTCCCCTCAATATGTGCATCGAGATTCGAAAGAGTTTTGCACATATTAGAGAGAACCTCAGACTTCGTGACAAATCAATCACGTTTTAATCCTTTTTGGTTTGATAAAGATACTCCCCCCTTACATATGATTGGAAAAATTTGAAATCATTTGGCATATGTAGGGAGGAGATCTTCCTAATCAATTACAAAACCATTAATCGAATTATCAGTTTAAATCCAATTTAAATCACAAATTCTCCCCCGATCACAATTTTCAAATCCATTGAGATTTGTGATCTCTGTTGATTTAAATTAATTTTGAAATTTTGGAGGATAATTGTGACTTGCTTTTGAAAAACATTTTAACTGATAACGATAAGATTTTGAGACTTTAAACTCCAATGTTCAAGCATGCTTAAGTATCTTATGAAAACATAACATTAGCCAAGGTCTTGAACCAATTGTATAAGACATTGTAATTGTTTGACAAATAACCTTTTTGATTTAGCTGAAATCATTCTCACCCTCAATCAATGACATAAGTTGTTGATTGAGAGATAGAGGTTTTGACAAGTGACAAGTCCAGATGATTTTCAAAAATTGAGTCTGAGTTATTTTTCAAAGCTATTTAGTTTTCATTAGATGACAAATATTTTTCAGAAGAATTTATAGAAGGAAAAATATTTGTAAAGGAAACATTTGTCTTTTTGGTGACAAACATTTGTTATTAGAATCAGAGCATGAGAGTTGAAAAACAAGATTAATCATGGCTCTGTTCTTTCTTTTTTCTCCATCTTTTTCTCCATCTTTTTTTTATGTACAATCGAACTTCATCTAAAGACCCGTGTCATTCTGATAACGCTACACGCGTCATTCGGGGTCAAAGGAACTTCCTTTTCGTCGAGAGTTTTTCAACACCCTAGGCAGTGAACCTAATCATTGTAGTGTAGTATTAGGGTAAGCCACGGGAATTGATATCATTCTCTAGGGGAATAGGAATGTTAGTGAGAAGTTACTACACTAAGGTTGGGGTTGAGGAAGATTATTTTTTTTATCTTTTTATATTTTTTAGGAAATGGAAAGGTACGAATCTCGGGGTTTGAATTTTGGGGGTTGGTATTTCTACCGATTACTTCTACTATCTAATTATCTAATCTAAGGTGTATGTAGTCTATGTCTATTGTTGTGTGCTCGTATGATGGTTAAAAATGTATTTCCTTAGGCTTTATTACTCCCTAGTTATCTCCTATTGATGGTTGAATTGTCACGTCCTTATTCTTAATCGCGTTTTGTGTCTAAGGTCATAGGGTGCGCTATCCCTAACTCTTTGAAGCTACCAAAGGTTAATGACTAAAAAATCTCTAGGATCTATAAACTTTAACTCTAAGGTATTCTTTGGATGTATAGCCTACAATCTCTAGATGATTATAAACTAAGGTTCACAAAGGTTAATCAAGCATTATAAGCACAACGAATGACCTATCGCAATACTAGGTCAATAACAATTAAGACAAGAGACAACCTCTCAATATTCAATAACTAAGTTTCATATTACCTAAGCGAACACACAAGTAAATTAGCCGGACATGGGGAACATACAAGCATACACACAATCAAAGGAAGACATAATTAAATTAATGAAGTAAAACACTTATCTTGATGTAAGATAGGGTATGGAACCCTAAAATACTGTACAAGACAGCCTAGGTTCGGTTTAGATTTTTACTCCAAAAAACTACACACTGAAAACTAAAAAATTCGGATTCTATATATAAGATTACAAATGCTTACGGCTCCTTTAATTTGTGACGCCTGGGTCGCCGTATAGGGTTTCATCTTGGCCATAGTATTATACGGTGTCACCTTATGCCTGTGACGCCGCCCTCTTCAGCTCTCGACGACGTCGTCTGATCAAATCTAGGCAGTCTCGAGCCGCCTACTCTTTTAAAACCTGAGCCGCCACTTGTAAATGAGCAATATGGCTACTCGAGTCGTCATAAAACTTGTCCGACGGCGGCCCTAGTAGAACTCGATCACTTGTAGAACTGACACTGCCTCCTTCAGCCTTCCAAAGCAGTCTGAGTGTCTCGATTCTTGACTTTGGACATTTTCTCGATATATCTTTTCGCTCTAATAAGTGTCATTCCAAAGATTTTGCCTTCAAGATACCTAAAAAGTGAAAAGGAAGAATATTAAGTAATAACGGATACAAAAGTGATCAAATAAGGGCTTAAATGACCCTCAAAAGGTACATTTTAAAACCTTATCAAATATCCCTACACTTGGTATTTGCTTGTCCTCAAGCAAATGTGCTTTTAGCAATTAATTTATAAGTTAGGGGTCATGAAGCATTGGTTTAGAACAATTCACAACACATACAAGCCCCAAAAGTAACAAGCATGGAAATTACATACTAGCACCTCACATGGGGTGTTTGGATACGACATCTCGAGTGTATATGAAATATAACAAGTTGGAAATGGAAGATAAACACTCATTAACCCGTCCTAGTACATAGATTACCATAGGCTTGAGACTAGATCAAACCTCCATCGCTTTGGCGTAAGCACCTAGGAAAGACTATCCAAGAGGTCTTTTAAAGGGTTGTAACGTTAGGCTTGCGGTAGGGAAACAAAGGGTTTGGTGGGATAGGCTATTTAGTGGTGGCAAGTCAAAAATCTTTATGTTACAAGCAAGCAAAGAATGGCGTTGCTAAGCCAAGACTCGACACTCTAAACTCTAGATAACTGAAACAGACAAACATAAATTTAAAAGATAGATTGGTAGCCCATATATATATATATATATTTTTAATTTTTTACACTCTATTTTTTTTTCTTTTTCTCTTTTTGTATTTTTTTTTCGATTTTTTTTCATACACTTTTACTCTACCATCCTCTACGATAACATCAAAACGATAGGGATTTATAGGCACATCCCTACACTTGAGTTTTATTACTCTAACACTAATTTGACCTGAATTGAAAAGATCAAAACACTCGGAGTATATTATTACGCGAAATAAGAAATTTGAATTTAACGTTCCCTTCCCGTCATTTCATAAAATTTAACTTTACCCATGAGTCCCAATCATCCCAAAACTATGTACAAAGGATATGACTCGACTTAGCAACTTATGCAAGCAACAAGATAATTGAACTAAGGGTTAAGTGTGATAACAATAATGCACTAAAAGTGAGTGCATACAAGGTAGGCTAAGGCGATTTGGGTGTACATTTGGGGGTGGATTGTAAATAATGCTCTTCATTGATATTCCGAAAACCAAACATCAAGAGAACCGCTAAAAGGATAGGCTCGAGGGGTTAACTAGGGTATCGTGTACTAAATATGAGTACAACTAAAGGGTGGGGAAATTACTCAACCGATGTGGAAGAAGTAATTATATTATTGGTATCAAACAAGGGTTATCCTAATGCCTCTTATCATTTTAGTTATTCCTAACTACACAAGTGTAGTCTTACTAGCGTATCTGATGCATCACAAAAAAGTTCTAGAATCTATTATACTACCGGTTTACACTCTAAGCATTAAAGATGAATGCTTTAATTCCTACTAATCTAAGGGCGATCCTCACATTTGGGTGGAATTTAAGTGGTAAAGGGTTTTTGTGCTAGTCTTATAATTTCCTATCCATGAGACGCTTTATTAAAACTAATGGCCCACACCTATATGTCATGAAAAATTTTAAATTTGGTGCCAAAATTACCCTAACCGATATTTCTCATGGTTTATTACACAAATGCAATTGGACAAAGCAAATAATCAAGGATAAGCATAGTTTCAAAGTTCCCGTTTCATTTTCCCTCCCTACACTTAAACTGAACATTGTCCCCAATGTTCCCCGAAAGTATCAAAGTTATGATAATGGAAGGTATTTAAAAACTAAAGAAACTCAGACTGATTAGCTCGGTAGGATCCGTGTGAAGTGGTGGTTACATCTTTCCTCAAGAAGTTGGTGCTCCTTCTCATCTTATGTATCTTCTTTTTTGTAAATTAAGCCTGCACACTTGAAGAAAACAAACGAAACCTTCGCGTAAAATCGGCGGTAATAATATATATAAGACTCTATTAAACTAGGATATAATGCTTGTGGAATGAATGTTTACAGATTTTCTTGGAAAATTAAGACCTGGAAAATTCCAAAAATTTGTAAGTAGCTCGTAGAAAACGAGAAAAGTAATCATTGTTTCGCTCTTCCGACGCCAAAGCGCATCCTAACGTCGTCAAGTTATCCTGAAGTAAACCGTCTGTGATTTTCTGGAAAAATTCGAAAAATTTACATCTTTAGAATCTGGAAAAATTTCCTCCAAAACATCCATTATGACTCGATACAAGCATTTGACTCGAACAAACACACATGTATATCTTTTAAATAATTTTAATTCTCATGTTCACGTTTCTTTTGAAAACGTGTGTAATCCTCCCTACACTTATCCCTTATGTAAAATACCTTTATAAGTAATTAAGACGAGGCAAAAGACAAAGCAGCATTTTCACAAATTCAAACATGAGAATATACAATAATGAAAAGATATATGACACAAAAATAAAAATGAAAAACAAATACACATGCTTTGCCTCCCAAGAAGCGCTTGTTTTGTTCGAAGTCACGAGCTGACTCTACCCTTATTTAACGGATAAAGGGAGGTTTTCCTTAACTTAAGTTTAAGGGTGGTGTAGCAATACACACCCTTAGGATGGAAATTTGCCACATGAGGTGAAGGTGACGGGTGATTTATATGCTCAAAGGGGTGTTCCATTCATTTAACCCATTAATTTTATGGGTGTAGCGGGTGAATCAAATTTCTCTCCTAAAAATGGATCATCTTCTATCAACTTCAAAAGATTCTTACTTAAGGATCCTTCTGACCTAATAAACTGGTTTAAACCCATAATGTTTCTTGTTATCAACCATGAATGGGTGATATAAGTGTGTAAGGTCATGGGTTACTCCTATATTAGCTTCCACTCTACATGGCCAAGAGTCTACCACCTTATCGCAACTACCCTGACTATTTATTTTGATGGGGTGGATTACCTAATTTAATTCCAAGATTCATCTAAACACAGAAAAGTGGTAAGGTTTTGGTTGAGGCTCGTTCATCAAAATTAGTAACTTCCCTATGACTAAGAGAGAGGTCATGACAACAAGCATCTAAACCTACATTCTAGTGCTTGGTCCAAAGGTTCTATATCAACGGGGTTCCTATAGTCTCTTTTACTTCCGTAAGTTATAGGCGATGTGTTCCTCAAGTGATGGTAGCTTGTGGGCTTGGATTTTCCACCTCATTTCCATTATATCTAGATCTCCTAAATGTTCATCATGTGTTTTAGTATGATCTAACCCAAATACACTCCTAAGTATCTCAAATCCTTCTTTAGCCATTTCAAATTTTTGGTCCGATTCATAAGAATCATTCTCAAAAATTTGATCACTATGTTCTAGTTGCCTAAAGGATCTCTCACGTGTCATATGTTTTGGTGAAATCTATCCCACGCATGCAACTAGGTAGTTCAACAATAACCATCTCACAATCTTGTTCGGGTTTAGGTTCCATGTTCTTAAAAACTAGGTCTTTTGATCATGATGCCTAAGGTTGGATAAATCCTCCTTATCCATTTCCTCAAGTTGTGACAACCGATGGTTTATGCTTAGGAGGCTTTTCTCAAATTTTTCCGAGGGTTTCACTAAAGGAGTTGATTCTAACAATGATCATTGAATAGAAGCCACACAAGCACAAAATTTATCAAATCCATCCAACCTTACACCCGCCTCCTTTTGGATATCTCTAAGATCACTCACAAATTAATTAGAACAATAAAAGCAATCCAATCAAGGAATTCAATTGTTCCTCATTTGTTAATGATTCAAATTCAACTTCACTTGCCATAGCGACAAAATGAAGGGTTTTATGAACACAAACACAAAGAAGGGGATAGACTACAAGGAAGCTAAAAATGAGAAAAATCTTACTTGATAGGAATCAAGCAAGGGAACCTAAACGAGGTGGAAATCTAACAAGCTATTCTATTCCCGCAGCCAAAACTTGATAACGCTACACGCGTCGTTCGGGGTCAAAGGAACTACCTTTTCGTCGAGCAAGTTTTTCAACACCCTAGGCAGTGAACCTAATCGTTGTAGTGTAGTATTAGGGGTAAGCCACGGGAATTGATATCGTTCTCTAGGGAATAGGAATGCTAGTGAGAAGTTACTACACTAAGGTTGGGGTTGAGGAAGATTATTTTTTATCTTTTTATATTTTTTAGGAAATGGAAAGGTACGAATCTCGAGGTTTGAATTTGGGGGGTTGGTATTTCTACCGATTACTTCTACTATCTAATTATCTAATCTAAGGTGTATGTAGTCTATGTCTATTGTTGTGTGCTCGTATGATGGTTAAAAATGTATTTGCTTAGGCTTTATACTCCCTAGTTATTCCTATTGATGGTTGAATTGTCACGTCCTTATTCTTAATCACGTTGTGTCTCTAAGGTCGTAGGGTATGCGTTTATCCCTAACTCTTTGAAGCTACCAAAGGTTAATGACTACAAAATCTCTAGGATCTATAAACTTTAACTCTAAGGTATTCTTTGGATGTATAGCCTACAATCTCAAGGTGATTATAAACTAAGGTTCACAAGGGTTAATCAAGCCTTACAAGCACAAAGAATGACGTATCGCAATACTAGGTCAATAACAATTAAGATAAGAGACAACCTCTAAATATTCAATAACTAAGTTTCATATTACCTAAGCGAACACACAAGTAAATTAGCCGGACATGGGGAACATGCAAGCATACACACAATCAAAGGAAGACATAATTAAATTAATGAAATAAAACACTTATCTTGATGTAAGATAGGGTTTGGAACCCTAAAATATTGCATAAGACAAAATTTGTTCTGGTTTAGGTTTTACTCCAAAAACTACACACTGAAACCTAAAAATCGGATTCTATATAAGATTACAAATGCGACGGCGTCACCCTTTAATTTGTGACGCCATCGGGTTGCCGTTATTAGGGTTTCATCTTGGCCATGTTAGTATGGCGACGACGCCCCTTATGCCTGTGGACGCCGTCTCCCTTCTCGACGTCGTCTAAATCAAATCTAGGCCGCCCGAGCTGCGACACCTACTCTTTTAAAACCCAAGTCGCCACTTGTAAATGAGCAATTTGGCTACTGAGTTGTCACAAAACTTGTTCGATGGCGTCCCTAGTAGAACCTGACGCCGTCACTTGTAGAATCGACCGCTCTTCAGCTCCAGCAGAACTGAAAGGTCTCGATTCTTGACTTTGTCCATTTTATTCGTATATTCACGCCTTTTCGTCTGAATAAGTGTCATTCCAGCATTTTGCCTTAAAGATACCTAAAAAGTGAAAAGGAACGATATTAAGTAATAACGGATACAAAAGTGATCAAATAAGGGCTTAAATGACCCCTAAAAAAGGTACAATTTAAAACCTTATCACATTCGTAGAGTGACAAATCAAAGACCGTAGATGTTATCGAAGAGTAGAAAAAGATGACAAAAAATAATATTTTTGAGCTTTTTCAAAGATTTTCTGATTTTTATGGTTTTTTTATTTATTTATTTTTATTTATTTTTATTTTTTTAAATAAATATTTACAAGAGATGGATGGAGAAAAACTTTTTACGCCTCGTCTTCCTCTTGAAGACGTTTGAGTGTTTCCGGTTGTAGATTCTTTAGACCAAGTCGTGGAAGGATAAACTCAAACGTTCTAGGAAGAGCTTTGGTGAAGATGTCAGAACTGATATTTAGTCTTCACAAATATAGTTCCACCACACCGTCTCCACTTGCTCCCTGATGAAATGATGTCGAATGTCGATATGCTTTGCTCTTGAATGTTGAACGTTGTTGCATGAGAGAGTGTTGGAATCACTCCTAAACCTTTATTCAAGTGTTAGTTACTCATATGTAATAGTTAGCTTAATTATGGCCTTTATGTTTGTTATTAGCCTTAAGCTTATGTAGAAGGCCCATGAGCTTAGGCCCAAGCCAATAAGGAAAAGGAAGGGAACTAGGAGTGTTGCCTAGCTTCCCTCCTATAAATACTCTTGTAAACCTTCATTTGAAGGTTGGTTGTTCAAGTTATTCTTTCACATACATCTTAAGCCGTCTTTATTATATGTGTGTGTGTGTTTGGTTTACTTGTTCAATCGCCTCTCTATCTTTCTATTAAGCTTGTGTTGTAAATCTAGTGACCTAACAGTGGTATCAATCGCCAAATAGTTGGGTTAACACTTTGTTTTTGAAGTTTTTTTTGTTTTGGTCTTCTGGCGTAAAGCGTGGTTACCACTTTGGTTGCTTAAAATTCATTTTTTACACTTTTTAATCCAAGATTCTTGTACTTTCAATGTTTTAAGGTGTTAAAATACTTGTTTTGGCAAAAAGTTTCAAACTTTATGCGTGGATCTAAGTTTTAAGCTTGTTTTTGTTATGGGTGTCGTTCTACGCGTAACCTGTTTGGCTGTTTTGGTTCATCAAGTTTCACACTTTTGTGTTATTTTGGTGATATTGAAGCTATTCCATAACAAAAATCCGGTTTAGAAACAACTTTGGGCAAAATCATTTTTACGAGTAAGCTACGCGTAAGTGAAACCCTAATCTTACGCGTAACTTTATCCTTGGTTTGATCTTCAGTTTCGTGGTTTACTCTGTGTTTTTCTTGCTTGGATAAGCACTGAAAATCACGTCGACTTTGGATATCTTTTGCTTTGTGATAGTGTAAAAGATCATTTGGGATAAAACCCTAAACTTACGCATAAGCATAAAGCTTAGGCGTAGAAATCCTACGCATAAGATTCATCTTACGCCTAAGCCTAGTCTTACGCATAAGGTAATCCTACGCCTAAGTTTCTACGCCTAACTTTGTGTCTACGCATAACTTTAGTGTCTTTTTCCTACTTGCAAAAGCTAAATCTAGCGTAACTCTCATTGTTACAGCGTAACTTTGGTGTTTTTACGCATAAGTTCTACTTGGTTTTTGTGATTTCTACGCCTAAGGACACTTCATCAACAAAGGTTCATTCGACTACAAAGATCCATTTTACCAACACAAGTTTTCAACATGTCACAACCACCATACTCTAACTATTTCCCTTACACTTCTTCTCAACGTCAACAACAACTAACTCCACAACATCAACAATGGAATCAACAACAAGCAATTTATCAACAACAATTTAATCAACAACATACTCCACAACTTGCTGCAATTCCACAACCTCAAATGGTTCAACCACCACCAAGTCTTCAAGTTCAACCCTACACAAATGATTTCAATCAACATCCATCAAGGAACACTATGAAGGAACCCACTTGGTTTGCAAAGATGTGTGAAGCTTTAAGTAGCCAACAATCAATTCATGAGGCTGGATCACTTGATAGACTTCCAATGCTCACTCCAGGAAACTACGATCAATGGGTGATAAGGTTCTTTAGGTTTTGTGATCCGAAGAAGCCACATGGAAAGTTCTTAAAGAAGGTTATCTTGGAAGGTCCATTTGGATGCCTCTTATTGTACCCCGATCCAAATGCTAATCCACCAAGAGATGAACAATCAACATTGCTCTTTATTGCCGACTGAATCAGAGGAACTTCTACACTATGAAGCCGATGAACTTGCAATGCAATATATCCTCTTAGGATTACCTAACCCAATTCTTCGAAGTGTTGATGCTCAAAAACTGCAAAGGAAATGTGGGATCATATTCATCTTCTTATGGAAGGATCGTACTCAATCGGGAGGATATGGAATCCAAAATTTACTTGGCTTATGAACACTTCATGATTGAACACGGAGAGACACTAGAGTCTTATCATCATCGTTTTTCGGACATCATCAATGATTTGGATAAACACAACATCATCATGCCAAGAATCGCAGTGAATACTAAGTTCTGAGTAGTCTTGGTCCTGAATGGGAGAAGTATGTCATTTTTCTCCGTCAAGCGAAGAATTTGCATCATTCTACATATGGATTGTTTTACGATTACTTGAAGCCTCATGAAAAGGAAGTTTATAGGGAAAGGATTCTCCGTGCTCATATTGCTCCACCGACACATCCGGAAAATCAACAACTTGCCTTATATGCTCAAAACGGTTATTCTCCTCAACCAGCAACTCAACCAACTGCTACAATCACACCATATGATCCTTCACGGCCTCAATCTCAACAAACTCAATTGGTTCCATACAACAACAACAATGCTCAAGCACTTGTCAGTGAAGCTAATGAGGAATCGATCCGTTGAAGCATTGCAACAAGGATTTGCTATGATTGCTAATGCCTTTAGCCGTTATACCAACAAATCCAACAACTGTATTCGTTCCTCATATAACACAAGGAATCAAGCATTTGTGAACAATGGGCGAGTTGAAGTTGAGAATCGTGGTTATGGTCGTCAGATGGGCGGTGGTCAAGGGTTTAATGTTGTGGGTAGGAATAACAATCGAGCTCAAGTGGTGGATCAGGGAAATGCTCAAAATGGGTTGAATGGTCTTGATGCTACAAGCGCAATGAGAAGGGACACTGGCTAATGCATGCCCAAAGCCGAGGACAAGAGGCAGTGCTTATCACAAAGAGGCTCTTCTTTTGGCTCTTAAGGATGAAGCCGGTGGAACTCTCACGGACAAAACGAGCTTTATGGCAAATCGGACTTCGGATGATGATATGGAGGACTTGCGGGCCAATGCAGCATTATGTTGATGGCTAATATGCATGAGTTACACATGAGTGACACGGGCCCGTGTATGACACGATGGCTTGTCTCAGTACAGAACAAACCATATTTATCTCGATCTCATATCTCGCCAACATCACGAATCCGGCAAGGCTCGAGAATGTTCAAAATGAGTCGATCACATCTCATTCGGCGATTTTCAACTAGACCCGTAGTTATATTTGACGATCAAGATGACCAAACGGTTTCCCTTGATAATCAAATTGACTTCGTGGTTATACTTGAGGATCTAAGTAATGATCATGTTGTGACTCACGTTGAACACGCCGAACTTTTGCCTCATCTAGTTTTGCTCGTTTAATACAAGACCAACAGACCATAGTGGAAAAATGTCATGCCATTAATCAGGACTAGAAAAGCAAAAATGCCTTTGTTAACCAAGGATTTTGAATGTTTACAAAAGCAACTCAACTTTTTCAAAACTCAAGAAAAAGCGTGAAAAGCGGTTTTGAAGCGACCTTTGCCAAATCTCATCAAAGCGAAAAATATTTAGAAAGACAGATCGTGATCTAGCAGCGAAGAATGCTTTGTTATGCGAAATAGAACAAGCTGAAACATGAACATAAAAAGCAAATTAATGCGCTCTCACCTTGGAAAATCAAAAGCTAAGTGAGTTGTTAACTTGTCAAAAACAGTTCTCTGCATACAAAAAGCATTCAACGAAGCGAATAGATGATCATCTTGAAGAAATCATCGGCTTGCAAAACAAACTTAAAGAGTTTAAAGCTGTTGTTTACAAACATGGCGAGTCGGTCACAGCCATTGAAAAGTTTACTTTAAAACCCAATCCAAATGGATATGGACCGAATCTTGCTGATTACAAACCTAAGCTTTCAATAAAATCATTCAAACCAAATCACGAAGTTTCGGTCACGAGAATATAAAATTGATAATTACATTTATGAGTGTTGTTGAATATCATCGTCAAGAGGAATTAGATGCGAGAAGGCGAGTCGATCAAAATTAGAAAAAGTTGTTTACAACAAACCTTTTAACTATTCAAAAGCGGTCACTTTCGTCACACCAACGGATTCTTCTAACACACCAAGGATTATCATAAAACGTCTGAGTCTTCTAATGTTAGTCCCAAACCAGATTATGCACAAACTTATGGTCCTTTACCTTCCATCAGTGAAGTAAACTCAAAACACGAAAATCGCAAAATTCTTGATATTTTGACCTTTTCATGGTGACCTCAAAACTTTACAACATGAGATAGAATATCATTACGAAATCAAAGTTCAACATTTTCAATAAGCCTCTGGCGAGAACAAAGAGACATTTTTGAGAAAAATCTTTTACCAAATGTTAAAAATTTGAAAAGTTGTGCATTGTCTTGGGAAAGGGACTTTCATAAGGAACTTGGATAATGAAGGTCGTTTTAGAAAACGAAACATCTATTTCTAATACTAAACGTAAAAGAAAATGTTGAGAAAAGATGTTGATCGACTCTTGGAAGATGTCATCGTCTTTGATGTCCATAATGTTGTGCTATTGAATTCTTTGTCATATGCATTTGATTATATCTCTGCGATCTTGTTGATTACGTGGTAAATGTTGAGAACACGATAATGTGCTTGGTCGAGTCCTTAAAAGTTGAAAACAAACGATTGTCAAGCGAACTTTCAAATGCAATACGTCGTCTTAATTGGTGTCAAAAAGATATTCACGATCAACAACTTGCTTTTAAACACAAAATCGCCCGATTCGCGTGACAAATCTTCGATCCAAAATTGAGCAAGCTGGATGATCAAAGCGTGTCTTTTAAGTGTCAAATCTCAAAATATGAACAAGAACTTGTAAAAGTTAAAAGGAATATGGTGTCATATTTGATTTACTCAAAAAGACTCGTGATGAAGCATCAAATGAACTTGATAATTATCTTGCACACACTAAGGAAGTTATGCATTTTCTTTGGAAATATTAGGTCACGAAAATCAAGATCGATTCACACTATCTTCAAGTTAAGAGAAATGTTAGGAAAGTATGAACAACTTCCGCCTACCGTGATTAAGAGAATAGCCCAGTAACACTTAGTAATCATGAACCTAGAATCCTCTTGCCAAATCACAAGTTGCTAGCGTGCTTCCTTCTCTTGAAGCAGGAATAGTTGCGTCTTTTCCAAGCGTCCGCACTTCACGGCCTAGAGCACTACATGAAGAATAGGAAGTTGCGACCTAAGAAAAGATCAATAAAGAATGCTAAAGTAGAAGAACACCCTAGGACTATGAATAAGACTCACGTTGCTTCCACTATAGATATTGCGTCCGGCAAATGTAATAGAAATAGTGATGTAACGAATGCTAAACCATTAAGCACTTTTGATATTGATCGATGCACCTTGTGTTATTTGTCGTAAAAGTATGAATTCCGATTGTCATGATAAATGTGTTGCTAAAGCTATCATCTCTCGTTTAAGGAATCCTAAGAACCGGAATACCTCTAGGCTTACTAATCTTTCTAAGTGCATTGCTTGGTAGACCGCCCTCTTTAGATTCTAAGAAGCGCTTTCTTGTCCCTGTAGCTCGGTTTCACCTCCTAGGAATGTAGTACCACCTAGTGCATTCACTAAGACTAAAGCAAATACTAGTTGGAGATGGCAGAAATGGATATATAACACACTAGGATTTAAATGGATACCTAAAGCTATTGATGTTTGTATATCTACTATAAGCTGCTCGGAACCCTCTAACATTTGGGTTCCACATCTACTTCTATTCCATCATTATTAGATGCATTATGTGTAATGCGGTGTCTGATCATTCTCTGGATTGTTGATAGCGGATGTTCCGACACATGACGAGGCAACCTTAAAGCTGTTATCAAACTTTATTGCAAAGTTCATTGGCCTGTCGGTTAGGGAATGATCACTTAGCGGCTATCATGGGCTCTGGAGACTATATCAATGGGAACATCGAAATTAGCGGGGTTTATTATGTGGAAGGCCTCGGTCACAATCTGTTTTCGATAGTGGGATTTGTGATGGAGATTTGGAGGTTGCTTTCGGGGAGAAAACTTGTTTCATTAAGTGATCTACAAGGAAAGCGACCTTATATGCGGCTCGCGTAATTCAAGTCTTTACACTATCTCTATGCAAGACATGGTTGCTTCTTCTCCCATCTGCTTACTTTCAAAGGCAACATCAACAAAATCCCGGCTATGGCACCGTCGTCTCTCACATCTAAACTTTCAAACCATCACCAACCTTGCTCGACACAAACTAGTTGAAGGACTCCCACGATTTTGGTATTCTAAAGATCACCTTTGCTCGGCTTGTGAACAAGGCAAAAGCACTCGTGCTCATTTTCCTTCAAAGGTGGAACACAACTCTCGGCATGTGCTTCATCTTCTTCACATGGATTTGTGTGGCCCGATGCGCGTGCAAGCGATCAATGGCAAACGCTACATCTTAGTAATTGTTGATGACTATTCATTTGGACTTGGGTCTACTTTCTTTGAAGCAAAGATCAAGCTCCACAGATGATCATCACCTTTCTTATGAAAATACAAGTTCACTCACGAAACACCGTTCGACAAATCGAAACAGAGCAGAGCCGAATTTGTTAACCAAACTCTTCGTGAATTTTATGAGAAAGTGGGAATTGACATCGGACATCTATTGCGCGTACACGAGAACAAAGCGGAGTTGTTGAAAGCGAAACCGAGCGTTAGTGGAAGCTGCAGAACAATGTTAATCAATGCTAAACTTCAGATTACTTATGGGGAAGTGTATCTCTTGCATGCTATACTCAAAACCGTTCTATGATTACAAAGCATACAACAAAACACCTTTTGAGCTTGTCCACAAGAGAAAACCGAATCTCAAACACTTTCATGTATTTGGATCTCTTTGCTATCCGAATAATGATCGTGATGACTTTGGAAAGCTCAAAGCCAAAGGTGACATTGGAGTCTTTATAGGATATTGTGATAATTCTAAAGGTTTCCGAATCTGGAATCGTCGAACAAAGGAGGTTATGGAAGCGATTCATGCTCATTTTGATGAACTTACGGAAATGGCTTACGAGTATAACGACTTGGAACCGGACACAACCGCTTAAACTTCCCCAAACCCCATCATCGGTGAACAAAGCCCCGACTTACTCGTCAACAAATGGAAAGGTTATTTGCTCCATTTGTTGGTGGCGATATTGATGAGCGTGCTCGGTGTATCCATTTGTTTCCATTTGCTCAACGATAATACTCTTATACGATACACTGCTACAACAACTACGGTTGAAGAAGCACCACCGGTTGACTCCAACACAACAGTTGAACAAACCGCTTCCAACAATGATGAACCGGTGATGATGTTACGAATGAAGTACCCCCACTGCGATTTTGATCCAAATCGTTCTTTAACCCGTTTGCTAATGAGGCTGCGCACGGATGTCGCGGAATCTTCAACAAGCCATTTGAATCCTCAAAATCGCACAATGTATACCAACATCAACCCTCCACACATAGATGGACAAAAGACCATCCTCTGAAAATATTATTGGCAACCCGAATCAACCGGTCGTTACAGACAAGCGTCTTCACTCGGATGGTGAACATTGCATTTATGCACTCAGTCTGCCAATCGAACCTAAAAACATCAAAGGCCAATGACAAAGACAAGCTGGATTGAATCCATGCAAGAAGAACTCAACCAATTCAAGCGTCTTGAAGTATGGGAAATGGTTGAAAGACCAACGAGGGTCTCGTCATTGGTCTCAAATGGATTTGGAAAAACAAATTGGATCTTTGAAGGAATGTTATCGAAATAAGTCACGTCACGGTGGCTAAGGGTTATCGTCGGGAAGAGGGTATTGACTTTGAAGAATCTTTTGCTCCGGTTGCTCGTCTTGAGGCTGTTCGGATATTTCTGGCGTTCGCGGCTCATATGAATATAGCGGTCTTTCGGATGGATGTCAAAGCTGCTTTTCGAATGGACAACAAAAGCGGTTTATGTCGCCAACCGGAAGGATTCGTTGATCCGAGTTCCCGAACCATGTCTACAAAGCGAACAAAGCTCGTATGGTCTCAAACAAGCTCCTCGGGCATGGTGCGATAAGCTATCATCTTTCCTCATTGCCAATAATTTCACCAAAGGTTCGGTTGACCCAACTCTTTTCATACAATATCACGGGAACATATTTTAATTGTTCAAATTTATGTGGATGACATCATTTTTGGGTCAACACATAAAAAGTACTCAATAGCTTTTGCAAAACTAATGAAGAAACATTTTGAAATGTCCATGATGGGTGAACTTACGTTCTTTCTAGGACTACAAGTTCATCAATCACCCGTGGTATTTTCTTGAGTCAGTCCAAATATGCCCTTGAATTGTTAAAAAAAAATTTGGAATGAAACACTGACACCTATGCCACACCAATGGCTCATACCAAGAAGCTAGAGGCTGATTTACATGGGAAATTGGTGGACCCTACAAAATACCGTAGTATTATTGGATCTCTCATGTATCTAACGACTAGCGGACGATATTGTCTTTGCTTTGTATATCTTTGCTCCGTTATCGGTCGCGACCAACTGAAACCCACCTCTCAGAGGCTAAAAGAATCCTCAGATACATAAAGGGAACCATTAATTTGGGGATCGGTATCCAGAAGGATTACGGTTTTGAACTAATCGCTTTTTAGACGGCCGACCACGCGGGATGCTTAGACTCACGGAAAAGTACTTGGGAGCTTTACAATTTCTTGGTGATAAAGCGGTGTCATGGCAATCGAAGAAGCGAGGATTGTACATCGTTGTCCTCAACGAAGCGAGAATATGTAGCCATGTCAACGTGTTGTGCTCAAGTCATTTGGATGAGAACACAACTCAGAGACTATGGTTATGTATTTGACAGAATCGATGTCTGCGACAATCGAGTGCCATTGCGATCTCGTGCAACTTCGATTCGGCACTTTCGAAATCAAAGCACATCGATCTTGATATCATTTCATCAAGGATCACGTGGAGCAGTCTTGTTGAATTATATTTTGTGGGTACAGAATACCAATTGGGAGATCTTCTCACCAAAGCCTTGCCTCCCGCTAGGTTTAATGAGTTGGTCCAACGGATTGGTATGAGGTGTTTGACTCAAGAGGAATTGGATGACCTCCTAAAAGCAGTCTTAAAACACGTCAAACACCAAAATCTCTTTTGTAAATATTTTTCAAAAACAAAATACAAAAATATAAAATCCGATAAAACAACAAAAATATTCTTCTATCTATTTTCTTTCAACATTGCAAGTACATTTCTTCCGTCAACACTATAATCTTTCAAAATTCAGTATTTTTCTGATCAAGTGTTTAGGGGGAGAAAATAAACATAAGCTTGTTTCAAAACATTCGTGTACTTGCATGTTACTCTATTCTGGTTGTTTCTTGAATCAATGGTGGTAAACTTTTACGGTTCAATGACACTCCTCGGACTAAAATTTATAACCTTTCATTATTTTCTTAAGTCGAGGGGAGTGTCGTCAAGTTTCTTTCTTAAAATCTTTGTTTGGTAACCAAAATGGAAGTTAAATGGCTTTGTATGAAAAAGGAAAAGGTGGAGGGACTAAATCTGTCAAAATGTTAAAGTTCATTTTAATAAAACATCCCACCTAACTTAACTCTTCACATTTATTACAAAACATCTCATCCTACGCTTAAAATCGTTCAAGAAATCAGTGTTTGATCATCAATTTGTAAGTTTTTTGTGTTCTTAACAAGTTTACAAACAATGGTTTTAAATTTTTGAAAATTAGCGGTTAAATTTTTAAACTATGGTTGATTTTGTGTTCTCTGGCGTATGCGTATGAACACATAATCTTGTTTATGTGTTTGTGGTTAAAGAGATAGTGTCAAAATGTTTTAATAACATCAATGATATATTTTCTATCCTCAAAACAACCGAAACTCGAATTGATGATTTTGAAAATTAGGGTTTTAAGTTGAATTGGGTGTTTTCAAATGTGAAGGTTTTGGTCAAAAGATTGTTGTGTGATGTTCATATCATGTTGAATTAATGATTTCCAGGCCTATAACAACCCGAAACACTAATTAATTAGAATTAGGAATTAGGGTTTAATGTTCTTGAGTTTGGGTATTTTTGATTCACCACAAATTGGATGTTAAAACTTGGTTATTAGACTCTCACAACACTTAAGACCTACCAGAAAACGTTTGGTGCAAATCCTATGGTTAGAAATCATACGCGTAATTCTTAAACTTTAGGGTTTTGACCTACTGCGTATGACTTTCTCTGCGTAAATGTTTAACATGTCTTCATGCCATGATTTGTTGTAAAATGAATATATGTGTTAAGATTGATGTTATGATGATTTTATTTCAGGCTTGCTACGCATAAAACTTAGAATCAAGGTGTTTGTTACTCTCGCATAAGGATCACCTTACGGCGTAGAAAGTTATCGCGTAAGAGAAATTTTGGCGTAACATTAGCGTAAGGTTCTACAATGGGACTCTGGCGTATCTGTGAAGGATATGCGTAAGCGATGACTCTACGCATAAGGTTTACTCTTACGAGTAATCCTTACGCGTAAGGTTTATATACGCCTACGCGTAAGTTTTACGCATAAGGTTCTCCTGTTCCTACGCATAATATTTCTTACGGCGTAAGTCGGGATCCTACGCGTAAGCTTCTCTGGCGTATACTTATCTTGTTTACGCATAAGCTACTATTCCTACGCATAAGCCTTGATCAAACCTTCATTTTGAATTGTTACGCGTGCAAACTTGTAAATAAATGAATCATAACGTCACGAATCCAATAATGTCACTAATAAACTTAAACGTTTTATATGTTGTGAAAATAAGTGATAACATAAACTTTAAAACTTAAAGTTAACTAACTCACGAAACGTTTCACGGCGTCATTGGACTATTGGACAAACAAGTGACTTAGGACTCGTAACAATCATTAACACTTTACATTCAATAATTAGACAATAAAACCTTCCGTTGACTAACATTATGTCTTTCGATATGTTGGTTCTTTTGGCTAATGTTATTTTGGATCACGACATGGCTGCTCAAATGAATGTGGATGCACGAGGTTCTCACAATTCTTGATATCTTCCCTAATGGCTATCCAAGAAAGATTGGTAAAGAACAATCTGAGTTGACTTTGAAACCCTCACATGCTCGGAATCTTCTTGCTTGATTCTTTGTGGATATTCTTAAGAATCATCCGTACGAACATGCTCTCACACTCCTTTCTGATCGAGATCTACATACAACAATTACGGAATTCAATGCAAAGGATCAAAGGTCAAAGTCGCGGTGGTGATGCTCAATCACAAACAAATCACCATCACACAAGCGGATCTACGGGTGTTCTTCTAATTCACGAAATCGAGCCAACCGACTTCTATGCCACACCTCTTGAAGAGCAGTTCGAAATTCTTGATTGATATTGGCTATGATGAAGCTTCGGGAATAATCACTAAGCACTCTCATGTGGAGCTTAAGAACATTCCTCAACCGTGGAGAACCCTCTACATCATCATCACCAAATCGGTCTCACGGTGCGTGATAGTGGTTATGAGCATCCCAAGCTCATGGAACTACAAATCGTCTGGTCATTAATCAACAAAAGGACATGAAATTGAAGCCTTGCTATGGGAAGACATGATGTCATTTCACAGAAACTTGGCTCAAAGATTCCTATGTCGGATACGAAATTGTTGATCGAGAGAGCACTTGGACTTCATCCGACATTCCCAGAGGCTCAATGACCCGGATAATCACGATATGTTGGTGAGCCTACCCTATCGGTCGGAATCAAGGAATCGTCAACAAAGAAAGGTGCGTCTTTGCTGATCACCTTCGACAAATGAAATCAAAAGCTTGAAACATACAAAAGGTATCAAGTAGCGATGCGAGAAGGCAAAGTTGGTCATCTCGATGATAAAGCCTTACGGAACACCTACTAGGAGAACGAGAAGAGGAAGTCTTTGGAAGTGCGGCAAGCGAGAGTCGAAGGATGTTTCCGGAGGAATCCTCCACGAAAGGGGCAGTTCCGCCAAGGAAGCTGTTCCTATTCCATATCTAAGCACGAACATGAGAAAGCTAATGGGCGAGGACTCGGAGGCTCTTGAATCGAGATGAAGAGACTTTCTACTCTGAATCGCAGCGAAACACCTCCCGGCGGCTAAACCTCCAAGTCCACCGGTGACAAAGGAAAAGGGAAGACTCTGTACTTGTGCCTTATGAAAGCTCGGATGAAGAAGAAGAGCAAGCTGGATACTTCATACAGGAAGAAGTTCAAATTCCTTAGACTCCAACACGTGGCAAAAGAATTTGCAAAAGAACAAATGGGTGGCCTTGGAGGGTCAAGTGGTGCGGCTCAACCTTCACGAGGTCACGATGCGGTTAATCAACCCGATAAGGGATGCGGTGCCACCACTTTGGAGCAAAAACAAAAGCCTGTGGAAGAAACTATTGAGCATGAATTTGAGGAACCTGTTAAAGAAAAGTGAGGGTGACAAAGAAAAGGCTGAGGCGAAAAGGCGAAGAAAGATAAGTGGAGATGACGATTATGATAAGTTTCGCTAGATAGTCTGCTTTCGATCAAAGGAAAACCTCTGAACCTCCAAAGGATCCGAGTCTCCTCATGTCTCTTCATCATCAGTTCGTCTTCTCATTCTTCACCACCACCATCAAAGAAATCAACCAAATCATCATCGGATCATTAAAGCCAACTCCATCTTGGATCTCTCAATCTAAGAATCGAATCGTTAAAGGCTGTCAAGCGAGTCGAAAGAAAGATATTCTCCACAGAAAGTTGACTTTCCTCGTGATCGGATAACGTATCTTCATGATGAGAATGACAAGATGCAAGTTGAAAGGGAGTATGTATAGAAGCTTATGAAGGATGATCTTCAAGGAAGCATGGACGAGATGATAAATGGATACACTCACAAGTTCTTAATGGAGGTCATTCGAAGCTGACAAAGGAGATGTATTCGGACAACTTTATCGAATCTCTTACATTTAGCCAAGCAAGCCATGAAATCAACTCCGATGAATTTGAGCATCAATCTAGTTGAAACTACAATCTTTTCAGATGATGAATTAGTAAGCCTTGGTAGCGCAAATGTCAACACGCTCTGCAAGCGTTTGCCTCCCATGAAGCTAAAGCTGTTTGAAGCATTCTTTGGAATACCAACTCAAGTCATCATTGAGAGAAGAGGCTATAAGGCCTAAGCGTTCAAGAGATGATGAAGACAAAGATCAAGATAAGGATAAGGAGCCTGAACGCACAAAGAAGTCGGTGAATCATCTTGATTGATTACTCAATGCCGCCTCCACCACAAAGGACTCCAGCTCAACAAAGATCTCCTCCCGCTCTTCTGCGATAAACCTCGGGATTACGAGTTACCACCCGACTTCAAAAACCGGTGATCACTTTGAGTATATGGGTGGTAACGATGAAGAATACCATGAGCCCCAACAACAACCGCCTCTCACCCGACAAAGTACGAAAGCGGAATCCTCATCTAGGCCTAAGAAAAAGAAGAAGAAGCCCAAGGTGGCGTCCTATCATGGCTAGATGAAGATAACCTGAAGGAATTTGAATGGTTTTCTACACTTGTCAATTCCACTCCCTACCACGAAGAAGGTCAAGATCGGTAGGCGGTACTACTTTGGAGCATGCTAAAATTGCAAGAAAAGTTCAAAGTAAAGAAGATGGCGAAATCGAGTTGAAGGCGAATCAAGAATGAAGCATTTCAACTGTTAAAGATAGCTCGAGAAAGTGCCATCGAGGTTGAATATCACCTTGATAACATTGCTCGAGCTATGTCTAATAACATGGATTGGCTCAACCCATAAGCAAACATCGACTTCTGGCGGGACAACCCTCCATATTACACCGACTGGTCTAAACCACTACCAACGATTGGCCAACCAGATGAGCCTAGGATTCCATTCAGATATTTCTTCAACAAAGACTTGGAATTTCTTCTTTACGGTGGCGATGGTTCAAGGAAATACGCTACATCTCTGACACTTCCATTCCGTGACCGAATACTCAAAGCGCATAGCTATCGAGGAAAGAGCTAATCACTTGTTCTCCAACAAAGTGGAAGCATACGACCGAGATGCAATGTTTGGGATTCATCATTGGCGGGCAGCCGAAGAATCTACTACGAAGCTGCCGGTGAAGTCTCAACATGCGGTGTTCATTACTAAAAACATCGTTGCCATCAAACACGTTGATCTTTCGTCCAAATGGGACTACACTTATCTCAAGAAATATTGTGGTCAAAGACAAGGCGAAAGGGATTATGCATTCTCGAAGTGACTTTGAGAATTTGTCTATCAGCGACATCGAAGATATGTACCTTGCCAAAGTACAGGGTCGTATGAGACAATTCTCCAGCGAAGTACAAGCGTGAATTCATCAAGTCGGTGCTCATCTTCATCAGGCGCATAGTCATCAAAGAGCGTGTAGAAGATCTCCGACTGCGGTTAGAATCTTATCGGACCGTGTCAACTTCACTCCACCGCAGCTTGATCTTCCCGACATCAACCAGCTTTCACAATTTACACTCATCGACAAACCATTACGTCGTTTACGCGGTGAACTTCAAAGAAATTGCTTGATGGCGTGCAGAGATCTTCAAAGTTTGGAGATCACACTTTGAAGATGGTTAGGGACGGATTGGCTTACCGGTTGAAGGATATACACCAAAAGATTGGGTCTCCTAAGCGATGGAATTCTCGGGATCGAAGGGATGTGAAGAGGATCATCACGATGATTGATGAACGGTTGTATAGAAGGGATCGATTCGAAGATTGGAAAGCTATGTTGGTGGTCGACCGGGAGAAACATCATCGGCTTTCACGCCCGATTCACACTCTGGCGACATCTGCGGACTACACGGTACCCCTTGAACTGCTTCTTTCATTATAAATTTGGATGTATGATTTATTATGTCAATGGCTTGTGCACACATTACAATGTACAACCCGTTCTTGTAAATAAAGGACCACGTAGTGCGCTTGATTGCCACAATCCTTATAAAAGGGCGAAAGCTTCTTACTTTTGAGTAAAACCTATCAAACCTTTCACTTTTCAAGGTTTTGCTCAAAAGAACAAGTACTTTCCCTTATGATTTTCAAAACCTCAACCGTTTATATCACTTGTTGAGGGGTAGTACTTGAATTAAAACTTTGTTCAAAATTGTTCACGTGGTCATTCTTCCGCATAACACTTTCGAAATGGTCATATTTATTCTCAACTTTTCAAAAATAACATTTTATATGCCATTTTGAGGGGGAGAAAAATACGTGATAAGAAATATGTTGTGTAAATGCTATATGAACTCTTTGTGTATAGACTTAACCCATGAATTGGCGAGATCTTAGCTGTTAGTAACTTCGAAAAGACTTGTCGGGGACGGGTAATAATTTCAAGCTAGTTAAGCTAGTGATGTAGCGTGTCTCGCAAAGGACTTGTCTGAGTAGAATGTACCATTCGAGAAACTCTTGGTAGACATGAACTCTGGCGGGTTTGACAACCTTTCGAGGATTGTCTACACCTTCAAGGTAGTTATTAGAGCTAGTTGTCACCTAAAAGCTGACAATGCAACTCTTTAACTATGCCACGTAACCGTGTCTCGCGGGGAATGTCTATCTTGAGTCGATCAATTCAAAAGTGCGCGCTCTTTCCTCACTATGCATTTAACGTTAAAACTCTTAAGCACATGTGGAGGGAGTATTTATGCAAAATCTCATCTCACGATGGTTCAAAAATGTTTTTCATTCATAAACCACTTTGAGAGATTTTTTCAAGTAAATGGTTTTATGGCAACATAGGTTAGTCATGGAGTTATAAGGTGACTAAGGTTAGGAATAACCGTCCTATGATCCGCCAGAGCAGGAGGGATCTACCCAAGGACACCACAAATAGTTAGTATTTAGAAGTCCTTAGGTATGATTATAAAAAGGAGAAAATGAGAATCGGAGAAAGAAGGAGTTGAAGAATTAAAAGAAATGCAAAGAAAAAGGTGAAAAGAAATAGCCCTCAGTTATTCAACTTAGGGCGGAACCAGGGTTCAATTCATATGCTCTTGGTTGTCACTAGATGACACCGGTATTGAAGATTAAAAGTCGTCATGGACCCAGTGGCGCATGCACTAAACCTTCTTATCCACTCAAGTTTCTCTCAGCGAAGCTTGTTTCATTCTCACAGGGAACCCTACGTAAACTATCGGCTTTCTCTTAGAGATTTTTGGTATTGAAGAAGGAGACCCTCTCCTAGTCTCACTTCGGGAAAACCAAAATGCACTATTGAGTCTAGAGCCACGAGATTCATCAAAAGATCTCTTAGGTACACTTGACATTTCATCACTTGACATTCAACAATAAGAATTTCGGTGGTACATTATCGAGTCCTTCACGGATCTTAGCAATCTGTCGAGAACATTTATGAGAGGTTCACATTTGTGATCCTCAGTGATTGAATGGAAACTCCTGCCGGGGTCAACATCAAGCGACCACGGCGGCCGCGGCAACTCCCATGGATTGCGCTTAGTGGTCTCAAGCGGTCTGATGCGTGAGGTGATGCTTGGTGTACCTCGGCGACTCATCTGAATCGTAGGTGTACCGATTTTGCATCGTGTTATCTCACTTGTGGGACTCAGATTGAGGAGCGGCCTTTGTAAGAATTAGAGTTGTGTTTTCACACTATCTTTGTCAACACTCTCGAAGTTCAAACTTGTAAGTGCGGAATCCGCTTATTACTAACGTTTTAATGTTTACTTCTTATGGAAGCTCGGGCGGAATGATCGTCTGATTCTCACTTGTTCACACCAACAACATCATCAAAGAAGTTCTATCTTAAAGCAACACAAAAGTCCGAATGATTCTTCGTCAAATCAAAGAATCTACAAAGTTAAAAACTTAAAGAACTTCATCGATACGTAATCCAACGTTAAAGAGTGTGTGAGCATGTTGGAGAAAGGCGTGGAACAATGAAGCGTGAAGCGGACACTGAGGCGGAGACTTGATCAGATAACAACATACTATCACTTTCATCACAAAGAACAATGATCAAAGAACAAAGTTAAAAAAGACGTCAAAGCATAAGCTGTTCAAAGAAAACTATCTCGCTACACTGGGGAGATGGTTCAAATCAAGGCAATTCTTCTCACAAAAAAGAAGAATGTCGGAAGGCGTCAAAGCTACTATTACATCAAGCGCCTTCACCGTTTTCATCACCAACACTTGAGGGGAGATTGTTGGAATCACTCCTAAACCTTTATTCAAGTGTTAGTTACTCATATGTAATAGGTAGCTTAATTATGGCCTTTATGTTTGTTATTAGCCTTAAGCTTATGTAGAAGGCCCATGAGCTTAGGCCCAAGCCCATAGGAGAAAGGAAGGGGCTAGGAGTGTTGCCCTAGCTTCCCTCCTATAAATACCCTATGTAAACCTTCATTTGAAGGTTGGTTGTTCAAGTTATTTCTTTCACATACATCTACGCCTAAATCGTCTTTATTATCGTGTGTGTGTGTGTTTGGTTTACTTGTTCAATCGCCTCTCTATCTTTCTATTAAGCTTGTGTTGTAAATCTAGTGACCTAACACATTCAAGACTATCCTTAAGACGAGCAAGATAATTATGAAATGCAAGTTCGTTATTCCTAAGATTAGGAGGAATATATTTACTTGATCCGCGATTTATATTTGCGGTCTACTTGAGATGACTTTTGATGCAACATTCTCATTAAGACAAGTGGCGTTTTCCCTTTCTGACTCTTGATTCTCAATTTCCTTTTTGTAAAGACGTTATTTTTAGTTTGTTCTTCTTGTCACAGTGACTTTCATTGAATCATATAACTCTTTAAAGTGTTGTTTTAACATTTTCATTTTTCTTCTAGAAAACTCTCTTTTTTCTTTTTGTAAGAACATTAACCAAGTTTTGAAGATGAAAAGTTTGAGAACTCTACGAGAATCTAAAGGAGGAGAATTTGGGGAGCTTTGTCACATTGTTCTTTTCACCTTTAATTGTGAAATTTGGGTTTCTCAATTTTTGATCGTTATTCAATGAGCTGAATATGTTCATCGTTTGCTAATTTCAAAAAGCGCATCAAATTGAGGGCATCAAGGATGTCTTGATATTTGAGGTTTTAACATTTTCTTTTAGATGTTGATATTTTAATTGCAAAACAAGATGCTCAACTTCCAATTTAGAAAACTATTTCACCAGGTTATCATGATCATCCTGTTCGATTTTCTCATGCAATTTAGAATTAGTTTTTTCAAGCTCAATGACACGATCATGGGAGACTTTCGAGCAGCAGAGATAATTCATGAAATGAGAAGCATTAATGGAACAATTAAGTAGCGATTGTAAAAACACATCTTGAGTAATACATTCAGAAATAAGATTCTCATTCAAGGTATGCAAGTTCTTCCTCTCAATCTCATTATATTTTAATTCTCGCTCATAGTCACTAACCTCAACTATCATTGCATCAAACTCTTTTTCCATTTTCTTTAATATGGAATCCATCCCTTTTTAAGACTCTCAAATTGACCTTTTAATTGTTTAAAGAAAGGCATGACCTGATTAAAAATAGCCTTATTTAGTTTTCTCAAAACCCTTTCTCCCTTGATTATCAGTGGGTGTGATCCTTTTCTTACAAGTTTTTTCAAAATCAACAAATAATTGAAAAATTACATATTGACTGATTAAGGTCTTGCTCTTAGTGAGAATTGATCTAGGAACTAAATGCATTGGGGTATTGGGGGATAAGCGATGGTAGGAAGCATTCTCCTACATGGGATTCTTCTCAACAAACTCCTGGCTTTTTATGTCCATATCCTTTTTCCAAAACACTTGCTTCGGGGTGTTGTGTTTGAGGTCTAAACTTGTTAAAGGCAATCGGTTTCCTTAGCATAGTTGGTGATTTATAAGCGATTTTCTTTTTCATGCATAAAAGGGCTCTTAAGCTTTTCATCCAATTTCTTTCTAGTTACTTCTTCTAGCCCTTTTATCTTCCTCGGTATTCTGGTAACTAGGTTTTACTGTCTAGGCTTAAGGATTTCATTGCCATCATAGATTACCTTCATTAGCTTCTCTAGCTTTCGGACAGCCTTAGGGTTTGGTTCATCAACTAGCATAACACTATGTTTGTCACTTAGAATATGCTTAGTGATCATGTGGCGGTCACAGATGGTGTTTTCCTTGTACATACAATTTGTTTTTCAAGTTTGTTTTTCAAAGTTTTTAGGTTGGAAAATTCATTTAAGAGTTTTGATTCCTTGGCATTAAATTCCTGTTTAAGCACTTTCACATTTCTTGAAGTTCTTGTTTTTGCTTGGCCGTTTTGTTAAGCTTTCTTTTAGAAATCTAACTCTTGTTTTAAGTATTTCTTCCCTAAAATTACTTTTTCTAATAATTTATGCATTTGGTCATCAACTTCTGCTCCTGGTGGTTAACTCAAACTTAGCGTTGTTCATAAATGGGAACTTGTTCTTTATAGGCATTAAGTGAGAGATGGCGAGGAATCATTAGGACATGAGTGTATTCATCAAAGATATAGTCATCATTATTTGCATTAGATACATCACTTGGTTCAATGGCACTCTCACATTGGGTCACATATTGATCATATGGGCCAATATTATCATTGCCCATATTAGCAATATCTGAGTCCTTGGTTTCCTAGCGATTGAACTTTATCATCTATATCTTTTGTTGATCAACATATCATATAGTTTTAATACCTCCGAGATGTTTGATTCTTTGGATGGACCCGACGATGTGGTGAGGGACCTTTGGAGAGACCATTGGAGAAATGCTAGCCATGAAAATTGTGTCTATCGCATTAGGTTCATCATCAGCGTCGAGTCGTATGCATCCGCGGTCGTGACTTGGAAGGCATTCATGATTATGACCTATCTCTGGTGTTGCTCATCACATGCATCATATGTCTTGGCATTGCCCTCGGCAGAAATAAGCGGCTCTCTTCATCCAACACGCTCCATTATCACGAGCTTGCACAAGTAACATCTTGTCTCACGAGTACTTCGCATTTTGAGGCGTTTTGGAGATGTGGATTTCTAGCTATATGTCCATCACCACCAGGTTGTAGCACTTGATGGCTTTGCTTGTCCTTGATTTCCATTCCCTATTCGATTTGCCACATATCCTCCACCTACTCTAGCATTACCATAACCTGCTCCAACCATCCCTTGTTCATATCGTCTTCCCTGAGCTGGTTGCCCATAACCTCCATCTCGACAACTGCATGATTGTGTAGGTGGATCACGTTCGATCTCATTGTTAGTGTGAAGGCTGTTGGTATGTGGTGAGGTCAAGTTTTGTTTAACCATAAGAGCCAACTTATTAATGAAGTGTTCCATGAAGCGCATCGACGTCGACTTGCTTGAACCTCGGATCAGGAATGAGTTTGTGATTACCATTACCCATGGGTATGACTTGAGAAGCTTTGGTAGTAATACCAACATTGGTGTAGAGAACATTTGAGTCATTTGACCGTGGTTTCTCCTGCTTAGATTTGAAGCGCTCAAGAATCCTCGTTCAAACATAGCATGTCTCTCAATCTGGAGAAGGAAGGCATCTGATTGCTCAAAGTTGGTGTTCTTCAATCCTTTGGTTAGCTTCACAAGGTGTGACAAACTTGTGCCATTCGGGTTCATGTTGTTGCAAACTTTGATTTTAGGCGGATGTTTGGCATGGTCATTTTGATATTCCTCATATCATTTACAAGCTTGTGGAATCTCACGTAATATTCATAGACACTTTCTTAGGGTTTCATCTTAAAGTGCTCAAATTCATCATACAATTTGTGATTCTCTGTCTTCCTTGGTTATTTGAACCACGAGAGAAGCATTTTGACATTATCCCAAAGCACCTTGGCTTCAATGTTGTGATTGATAAGCTTGTACATGTCTTTTGGAAGACAGTATAATGTTTGAAGCCACCGATATCGGATCGAATCTCTTTTCTCCTTATCACTTGAGCTCATCATGCGTCTTTGGTCTGTCCAATCAAAGATCATGGTTCCATGCAGCATTATCAATTATGTCTCTTGTAGTCTCAATGCGATAGGTCCTTCATCAATGGATTTGAGAATGTTGACCCCATTTTCCTTTCAAGACGATTTTAATCGATTCGTTGAGCCCAAGAGTCATAGTCGATTTTGTCAAGAATGGGGGCGAGTGTCTGAACAATTTGCTTGAATGTCTCGACTCTGTGAGAGATGATTGTAGGCGCTTGGTAGACATGTTTATAGATTTCCGCGAGTTTTATAACTCTATGATTAAACGGGAAATAGATTCTTTCCGCGAGGATTTTACTAAATCAAGAAAACGTATTAGAAACAAAATCAACCAAGTCACTATAATCCTTGAACCAGTAAGCTAAGTAACGCTGCTAAACCTCAAGTCATTTGTGAATCAAGTTGCTAAGCCCAAGTCGCTATGACCCAAAGTCGTTTGGACACAAATCGCTAAAGCACCAAATCGCTAAGCAGTCAAATTAAAGAAACAGCGGCGCTAAGTATCAAGTAAATTTAATGTCAGCGTGAGAACAATAAGTACAAGTCGTAGAGATAATAATGAAAGCAAATTAAGCTAACCCCACCAAATTAAGCTAGCGAGGGTGGAGAATCCTTAACTTGTACTTTGTTTGTTGACTGTCTCAATAGACGTCGCTAAGCTCAAAATCGCTTCTGACTAACACTACAACTGCTAGAAATTCTGAAACAAGTAAGCTCTGAAGAAATTCTAGCGAGATAGTATGCAACCGAAAAACTTCAAAAACACACTTTTCAATCCAAAACAAGCCCAACCATAGCGATTCAAGCTTTCCAAATCAAAACCCAAGCACTTACAATGATTCTAAACACAAAAGTACACTCAAAATTCAAACTTTAACACAAGAAATGATTCAAATGATGCAAAAACCACTAAACTATTTCAACCTCAAAAACCATCTAAAACCACTAGAAATCCAAGGATATGTAATAGAGATGATCAAACCATGGCTCTTGATACCATTTGTAACATATTGGATTTCACAAACACATCAATCCATGATCACAAGAGAAGTACACAATGATATTTTAGAGAATAGTTAGAGGTTTGAACTTAGTTAGAAAGTGAAAATCTTATTATGAGCTCAACTCTCTACCTTGGGGTAGAGTATTTATAATCATAAGCATACATGCGAACGTGGATCCCATCTGATGGGTAACGACCGTCAAGTCCTTCCGCGGTGTTATTAAACTAAATACTACTTTACTTTAAATATGACTACGAGCTTTCTAACGGTTACATATACTTGAGGTGACCGACACTTTAATAACTGGATTTACTAAATCCTAACAATATATATATATATATATATATATATATATATATATATATATATATATATATATATATATATATAACAATATATATACAAAATAAATCCAAAACATCGGGTAAATTTATAATATAGTTTTTATAGTCTTAAAATGGTATTAAAAAATATATCGAGGATAATTATGGAAATGTCGGATCAATTGTTTCAAATAAATGATCGTCTTGATAGCGTTTATTTAATAAATAAATATACGTTAATGAAATATGCAAACCCATGCATGAACGAATATGAAAATGATATTCTTGATGATATCTTGAGACTAACTCTAATCTATATGTAATGTTCATGAATCTGCAGCTTAACCCTTACGGTTATGCGAATTTATTTCGTAAACCTAGTTTCGAAAATGATGAATAAGTGAATCATGAATAGTGATTTTTCTCCAGGAATGAATAGTATTTTGTGAATAGTAAATCTTTAAAATAACCTCTCAAAGGCGCAAACTGACTTCAAAAATGATGAATAGTAAAATGATGGTAACAAGTGAATAGTAACTTCCCGAGATGAATAGTAAATTTGAGAAATAACCTGAAATTACGATTTGTCACATTCGCCCACCCAAAAAAGAATTCAGTCCCTGAATTCATTTCATGTTGGTTCCTACGGTTTAGGGTTTGTGATGAATAATGAGGAGAAAAGACATGAAGAAGTGTCGTTACGGCTATCTAGGATTAAGAGTGTATAAAACATCGCGATAGAAAAAAAATTATTGGAAGAATCTCCCATGTGTATCACTTTGACTTTAAGGAATATGTGAAAATTTTGCTTGCACTAAGATTTATAAATAACGCTCCCCATAACAAGATCCCTCCAAATTAGACATAGTTAGCTAGGCTATTTATAATTAAGAGCGATGTCTTAATGACATTGGTTTTAGTTGTTATAACTCTCAATGTTTAAATAGATTTAAACCATGTCGTTAAATAGCGGTTAAAGTAAAAGGAAGTGAAAATTGGTGTAGTGATATGAATGAAGAGGAAAATAAATACGATATATGAGAATATTTCACAACGAGTGGTTTATTAAGCATAAATAGTCTTAAGTCTTTAAGATCGAATACTAGGAAGACATAGACTTAATTAGTGCGACATAGTGCATAAGGAAATAAAGACATTAATTACTAAACTTCTTGGTGATGCAGCGTTGTTGATACTCGGTGAGCTTCTCCTCCTTTTTTAACATATATGCTCTCCCATGGCACCTTCAACTTGTTGACCTTGGTTTTGGGACATTGGTTCCGGTAGGGTCCTTGCTCCCCACATCCAAACTTTATGTAATTATGGTCTTGCCTGCTACAATCCACGACAAGGTGTCTCAGTTTTTGACAATTTGTAGCACTTAGCAGGGCAAGGTCACAGTGATGAAACTTACATCGATTACATAGTGGGTGGGTTCCAACATAACCTCAGCCTTGTATTGGTGCAGCAACATAAACCATTGCAGCTTCTTGTTTTTTTTTTTCTGATACATGTTGATGATGGTTAGTGTTACGGTTTTGGTTATCATATATAACCTCCTGGTCATTTCCCATTTCCTTTATTTGTTGTTAGTTTGGTTTATGGTTGTTGTTTTTGTTGTTATTTGTGGTTATGGTGATAATGTTTTCCCTCTTCACAACTTGAGCCATGAGTATTTGAGTTATCCTGATAGTCTCTTCAATTGTTTGTGGATCGAAAGAAGTTACATCTCCTTGAATACTTTGTGGAAGTCCTCTATGAAATTTTCGATAATTTCTCATTTGTGAAACCATAGATGGACATAGAGCGACCAACTCTTGAAACCTTGCGATGTAGGTCTCGATGTCATAACCAATATCACTAACTCATAAAAATTCTGTTTCTAGTTTCTTCACCTCACGTGCGTGGACAATACTTCTTGATAATAGCTTCTTGAATTCATCCCACAGCGAGCTTGTAAGCATTTTCAATACCAATAGGCTAGCATATGAATTCCACCATGATGATAAGCCATCTAAGAGTGTACCATGTGAACTTCACCTTGTAGTCATCAGGGCAATTGCATAGAAGAAATCTGAGACTCAATCTTCCCAAACCAACGGATCATAGCAGTGGCTCCTTACGTGCCTTTGAACTTTGTGGGATCACTGTTCTTAAAGTCTTTAATAGTACAATTTGAACTCCAAACCCTCCTGCAGCCTACTGTGATGTAGCAAGTCTGAAAACCAGCCCGATAGCCGCAGGCCTTAGCGTGGCGATTCGCATTGCTCGATTCTTTCCTTAGTGCCTCGGCTATACTATCCTCTACATACTTTTTTGGATTGACTTGTCATAGCTGGTGGAGCTTTCTTTGGCGCCATAACTCTTCAAAATAAAAGGAAGGATGAGATGTAACAAAGTCCTATGTTAAGAATAAGCGCTCTAAAGAGATGTGATATGAGGTGATAAGTTTGAGGTTATTTTTCAAAAGGGTTGACGGTTTCTAGACGATGGGTTATAAGGTGTCGTAAGTGCTTCAAATGTATGACAGTTTAGTGACTTAATGTGTAAATAGCGTCTAACACGACATGTTGGTGGTGAAACAAAGGGTAGAGCGACTTACCCTTCTTGAAGGCTTCTTTATGACTTCCGTATAGGTATTGGTAGTGTTAAAAATTGTGATAGGGTGACAAATTCTCCATGCACTACAAAGTGACATTTAGTGCGGCATAAGTGCAAGATGATAATTTTACTAAAGGCTAGGTTGAAGATGGGTGGCACAAAAATTGTCACTTCAATGACGCATAAAGACATTAGGCACTTTTTTGGTGTTGCCATTTGATTTAGAGTAACTTGTATTACTAAAAAATTCCCGGAAGTAATGGCTTTCAATATTTATTACTTCATTTTAAATGAAATGAATAGATCTACTGTTTTAGTGGCAATATTTTGCATACTTGCATATCACATCTCCATACCGATTCTATGTCTTATTTTATTCAAGATTGAGTTTTAACAAAACCAAAATCAACCACTGGAGATGATAGAACAATTCCGATAATCAAAATATACTTGAACAATGTTTTACAACATACGAGTTGATGGCATAATTGACCAATATTATTTTTTGATACATAAAGATACAAACGAGTCCATAACCCTCTCTTTAACTAATTATAAAAAAGAATCCTAAACAACCAAATAATCCAAGGTAACAGACTTCCTAGTAGCTCCTTTAGTACCACCAACCTGTATATAACACGAACAAAATACAGGAAGTTAAAACATGAAATTAGGGCCACGGTTAGCATCTTTGTCAAAAGCTAAAGATACAACAACATTTTTCTATAAGTTTGACAACGTGTGACAAGAGTTCATAAAATGAATTTGTACCTTTGAAGGACAAGTTCAAGCATAACTTATGGAGGGTACCTAAGTAGACATATCAAACTAGTTTTTTTAACGTAAAATACAGGATCGTGAGAGTTATTTTAATGGAAGTGTTTCAATCGTTCGTCAACAAACTTCTCCAAAATCCATGAAAGATACATTCAACAAAAGATCTCAAGTCGAAATCTCCAACTAAATCTAAAATAAAATACCTAAGACTATCGAATTGGCCGCAACTTGAGAAAGTTGAAACACTAAAAAAGGAACAAGTAAAATAAGATTGGCACATATTGTAACACACTAGACACATGTATATGGTACTTACAAGTAGCATTTAGCAAAATTACTTGAAGATGTGTCAATTTGGTTTGTTCTTGAGCACAAAAACTTTGTTCATTGGCTCCTTGCTAGCTTGCTGCAACATGATTGACAACAGTAGTAATGATATAATTCAGCATAAATTATTACAAACTACAATCTATATTTACCACACAATATTCTTATAAAGTGTTAAAGTACTTAATAAGTAATGTTTAATTGAAATATAATTAACATATGTATGTAGTGTCCAATGCAAAAAAATTCAATCCTGGTTGAACTAAGAGCTCATGTTCATGGCCAGTGGCGGAACTTGACCAACATTTTTAGAGGGACCGAAATCGTTTTCAAATAAAGTATAGCTTTATATATAAAGATCCAACAACTTGTGTAATATTTGTTTACTGCATATATGAACTACTTTTGATAAAATCAACGATCTTTATTCACGGAGTCTGGTTTACATATACATATTGACTGACTATTAGATGTATTAGATGCAAGAAGCAAGAAAGTTATGATTGATTCATTGCTTTTAATTAAAAGGGAAAAACCTTTATGAGAATCCATAATGCAGTGCTATTTCATGGCTCCATGTGTATCTAATCAAGATGATAAGAATATGCATAAGCTAGCAATATACACAACAGTGTGTAATTATAATTAATCATGACAATTGTTGCAAGGTAAATACATAGATAAAGAATAAATAAAACAAGCAAAGAGAACATAATATACCAACGAGTAGACTTTTGGGTGGCTTCTTTTTGTGAGGTGTCATTGTTTGATAATAGGTTTATCTCTAATCATATGAAACCATTAACACTAATTGCTCAGATTTTTGGGGGACCCTCCTTCGCCTTCACTATGTTCCGCCGTTGTTAATGGCCCTAATCAAATACAAACAAAATACAAAACAAAGTAACAATATAACTCCAATAGATAGTAGATAATAAACGAAGTCAATCATTCACGAGGCCTTACCGACTTGAGAAAAATGACTTCCAGTGTTAAAATATTCTTCTTAAGGGATTAATCTATATCTCTAAGGCGAATTATTTTCTGAAATCAAAACAAAAATTTATAAGTTTATTCCCATAGGAATCTAAATAACTTCATATGGTAAAACCGTAGAACCAAAATTACATAAAACCAATAACAATCTTACCTTAAGGAAAAAAATTACCCAATCAATGATGTCCAACATATTCTATATATGAAATTAAACCAATTGAATAACATAAACTAAACATGAAAAAGATGAATGGGATATTTTTACGAGAACATATATAAACAAATGGAGCCATTGGAGGTTCGTTGGAGAGGAAAATGATTTGTGCCGTCATATTAGATTATTAGGTATTCTAATAAAAATTAAGTGTGCCCAATATTTTATTGATGAATTTTGAACATTAGTGTCACATTTCTTAACATCAAAAATATTTTAAGGATCATTTAGTTGCAGATTTTATATATATGCCACGAATTCTACTTACTTGTTATGACAAATCAAGGTTTCTGCCATTAAAAACTATGTACATTAGTGGCACAAAGCATAAAGTGCCACTAAACGTGTAACTTATTTAGTGACACGCATAAATCTTATCACTACAAGCGTGATCTGGTGACACATGTATTTACGCCACTATTGGTGTGTGCTTAAATAAATGGATTTTTTTGTAGTGATGTTGGAATATGAAGAAAGGATAATGGGATGGGTATCTGAAGACATCTATGTGATAATCGATTTGAAATGAAAGTAAATAACTCGCAAAATGTACATATGAAACCGCATGCATAGTGAATATGCACTTATGATGAAATGATGAGATGCTATGATGATGTAGTTATAGTCTAGGTCAATGATGCAACCTAGTTCTCTATAACTCTTGCTCTGATGCCAATCTGTCACACCCCAAAATACTGTTTTGCGGCGGAATGGAATACACGGGGATATTTGCCATAGCATCCATTCAGATTGTATTGAACGACCTAAAGTGTCGTTTTGAAAAATCCATCGTTTGATTAAGTAAAATACCGGAGTTTACAAGAATAGGTTAGAAATGATAGTCAACGTATGCGAGAAATAAGTTTGATACAAGCCAAACGATGTTTTTAAAGTGCATAAATCCCATGTGAGACGCGTCGTCACCGCGACTCTATGATAAGTCCACATGCATGCCATGTAGTATATGCCTTAGATACCTGAAAATACATTACTAAAACGGTCAACAATAATGTTGGTGAGAAATCATAGGTTTATGTATATGTTTTGTACGACTACCACAAGTATAAGTTATGTATGAAAAATATGCCACATGAAAATGATACAATTGCTATAAGCTCATGACAGAAGCTAGGCCGATTATGATGTTAAGCCCCAACATAGTGTTTGCCAAAAATCTCATTCGATATTAAATGAAATGCATCCTTTTGACAGTTTGAACTACCAACGGATGGAGGAGTCACCCTCAATAGATCTATTCACTCACTCTAAACACTCCGTAATGCGGTTCATGATAAAGAAATGGGGACATATATATGGCAATGCGGTAACTTAAGCAATGTAAATTAATTTGATATACTTGGGCTCGTAATAAAAATGATGTGCAATGTATTCTCCCCCGTAGGTTTGAAATGAAGTATAAACTTGAAAGACGGGGCTATGAAAACTCACTTGATACAATGATAATGATGACAAAAGTGGATACGAAATAGGCATATCTCTAAAAGCGCAACCTATTATGAATGATATGATCTAATATAAGTCATGATATAATATTGTATATGCAAACTCATATGATATCCATACCACTTGTGCATTTGAAAATAAAGTTTATCGTCGAAAAATAAGTTTATAACGTCTTGTTAAGTAATAAAATACTTTATGCTTATATAGGTTGAAACAACAACATCCCACGATAGTCGTTTAGAAATAGAACAAGAATTTATAGTTTTTCGTCTTAAAATAATATACTTTGACAACTCATGAAAATCACTAAGTAACCTCTGAGAAGCTTAGTTAGCAAATGGTTGAATATTGAGTAGTGTTGAAAATAGTGTGATAAAATTAAGTAATTCAAGCGAGTATCTTGGTCGTTATAGGTCCATTTTCTACGATTTATATATCCTCGGTTTCGTGTTAATGTATACTAATATATTTTTGATAAATCAACTCATTTGGATTATGTTTAAAACTCGGTTTTTGCCCTTGAAAATCATAATGACTTGTATTATTTGAGAAAAATTAGTTTTAGATCGATTAAACTTAAAATTAGCATTATCTTTTCGTTATAAACCCGTTTAACCGTTCAACTGCCATGGTTTCGTTTAAGTCCATTTTCTAAAAATATAAACCAAATTTACCCATGACCTACTGAAATTTCCAAAATTTATAAAAATGGATAGCCCTTCAACTACTTTTGTCAAAAACGATTTTTACTAGTTCATGTCTTTTACCAATCCATTCCAATCAACACCAAAACTATTCTAAACCTACTATACACCTTCTTAGGGTGTCATGGGTCTAATTTTCTCCAAAAAATGATAGGGTTCATGGGAATAAATATAGGATAGTTAAAACTCATTATAAGTAGAAAAACAAGTAAAAAGTGGTATGATTCATAATATAGTTGCATGCTTTTGCTAATAGATCATAAAAATATAACAAGTAGGAGTTCAAAAGAGTAGGAAAAATGTATCTCTAACTTACTTGGGTGATGATGAATTTTTGAGCAAAGTATACCTAATAATCTTGATGTTTTTATTTCAAAACCTAACTAGATTACTACGGGACTTGTTTAACACTTGGATCTTGAAAAAAATTTGTTTTTGCTTGTGGTTCTTGCTTGGCCGATCATCAAAGAAGAAATGGGAGAGTTTCTTGCATTTTTACACCTTTTAGTATGTGCTAGTATGTATTTTAGATTAATAAATCACTTGTATCATACAAATATCTAGTCAAATATGAGTATGTGTACACCTCTTAAGTCAAGATATTTAATAAAAAGGATGACAAGGAGGAGGGGGGTCGGAAAGGGTATAATGGGGAGGTATGATGTATATTTTTGATGGTTAAATGTATCTAAAGTTAAGTATAATGTATGTTTTGTACATATAATTAGTTATTTAGTGTAGCGTTAGCTAGAAATCGATTTTAACGGAACAAAATAAAATATATCGAAGTCATAAAAATTATAAAAATTCATTTCTCGCAAGTATTGGGTGAATAAATAATTATCGAATAGAATTTACGAAATCGTGATATATATATATATATATATATATATATATATATATATATATATATATATATATATATATATATATATATATATATAACAATATATATACAAAATAAATCCAAAACATCAGGTAAACTTATAATATAGTTTTTATAATCTTAAAATGAGTAAAAAAAATATATCAGGATAATTGTCGGAAGTGTCAGATCAATTGTTCAAAATAAATGATCGTGCGGTAGCGTTTATTTAATAAATAAATATACGTTAATGAAATATGCAAACCCGTAAGACTAATATAGAAAATGATGTTCGATTGATATGAACACTAACTCTGTCTATATGTAATGTTCTCAATGATGTTCTATGAATACGCAGCTTAACCCTTACGGTTATGCGAATTTGATACTCGTAAACCTAGTTTACGAAAATGATGAATAGTGAATCATAAATAGTGATTTTTCTCCAGGAATGAATAGTGTTTTGTGACAACCCGTAATTTTAGGTCATTTTCCAAACTTTGAAAATTTCACTATTCATCTCGGGAATTTACTATTCATCGGTTACTATTTATCATTTTACTATTCATCGTTTTTGAAGTCGATTTGATATTCTGAGAACGTATTTTAAAATTTTACTATTCACGAAACACTATTCATTCGAGGAGAAAAATCACTATTCATGCTTCACTATTCATCATTTATCGTAAACTAGGTTTTACGGTGTCAAATTCGCGTAACGTAAGGGTTTAATTTTAGAATTCATGAAAAATCATTGAGGACATTTCATATAGACTAGATTTAGTCTACATATCATTAGTAACATCATCATCATATTAGTTCATGCATGGATTTGCATATTTCATTACACGTTTATTTTCTTATTAAATAAACGCTATCGCATAATCATTTATTTTAAATATTTGATCTGACACTTCCAAAAATAATCCTAATATATTTTTATACTCATTTTAAGACTATAAAAGTTATATTATTAGTTTACCCGATGTTTTCAATTTATTTTGTATATAAATTGTTATGTATAAATATTTACGACGGTTTTCGTGAATGCAACTCGATAATTATTATTTCACTCAATTCTTGTAAGAAATGTATTTTTATAATTTTTACGACTTCGATATATTTTATTTTCTTCCGTTAAAATATATTTTTAGTTAACGCTACACTAAATACCTATTTATACATACAAACTACACATTATACATAACAAATAGTACATTTATTAATCAAAACTACACCTGACCCCCCCTAACCCATGTCCGGCCACCCCTTGTCATATATGTAACCAATTTGAATTTTTCTTCTTAATAAGTACACCTACACATATCCTTTTTAGATATTTACTACATACAAGTATTATTACCATCCAATAAACACATACATCACACATTGTCAAGGTGTAAAACAAGATCAAAACCTCTCTTAATTCTCTCCAATATTCGGCCATCTCAAGAAACCAAGAAGAAATCAAAGATTTTTCATGATCAAGTGTTTATCAAACTCATTTAGTAATCTATTTCAAGGTTTTGAAATAAAAACCTAAAGATTAATTAAGGTTCTAGCTCAAAAACTCTTAAATCGTTCAAGTAAGCATTTTATGATCTTCATAACTCTTTCATATTCATATTTATGTTGTTTCATCATTTTTGAAAAAAAACATGCAAGTTATATGAGTATCTATATCACTTTTATTGTTTTTAGTACTTATAATTAGTATATATCATCCTATAATTAATCATTTGAAACATATCATTTTTGATGATGTTTAGGAACCCATGACACACTAAAAAGGTGTATGGTAGATTTAGAATAGATTTGGTGTTGATTTGAAGTGATTGAAACAAGTATTACGCGAGAGAAATCATTTTCGACAACATTAAAATAGGGTCTGATCATATTTGTGAAATCTGGAAATTTCGACAGGAGATAAAATATTTTGAGCTAGATATTCAGAAAATATACTTTAAAACGCAAAGCGTGATCGCTTGACGGGTTAAAACGGTTTATAACGAAGAAGTTATGCTATTTTCAAGTTTAACGACGAAAACTATATTTTTCTTGAAAAACAGCATGCTTTGTCAGATTTTTAAGGGTAAAAAATGAGTCTTAAGCGTTATCTAAATGAGTCGATTTATCAAAAATATATTAGTATACTTTAACACGAAGCTTAGAACATATAAAACGTAGAAAACGGACTTATAACGATTAAATTACACGCGTTTAAATAAGGTTAACGTAACTATTTTAAATAAGTATAAACACTTATATTTCCTATTAGCCAAACTAGTTGTCGCTAGTGACCATGTTGGGAGTCGTTTTTAAAATCGATAGAATACTTTTTAGAAAACGATGTCTTCTAGTAAAAGTAAGTTCACCTTTCCTATTTTCCAAAATGTATAACTGTTCGTCAAACGGACTTGTAACGAATAAAATACGGTCACTCAAACTTTGCCGAAAACTACCCTTAAACAATATTTTTGGTACAAGTACCCTACTTTACCTATGTTTTTCTCCATGATCGAGACCTCTATGATCAAAAATTAAAATCTAAGACTTTGAGATGATGTGACAAGCTTTCCAAAACCATTGAGTTTGTTTCCTAACACTCGATATTCACAATTTCACGACTAGCTTTTCGAGGCCATTTAGTCACTTTCATGAATTGTCAAGTTATACTGTTTTGCGACGAAAAACTATAATTTCTTGATAAATCACTAAACGACTATCGTAGGATGTTGTTTCAACGTAAGTACTTGTAAAGTATTTTATAACATGAAGAGATGTCATAAACGTATATTTCGACGATAATTTCATTTTCAAAAATGTACAAGTGGTATGGATATCATATGAGTTTGCATGCACAACATTGTTTCATGACTTACATTAGAACATATCATTCATTCTAGGTTGTAGTTAGAGATTACACCTCATTTCAGTGTATCAACTTTTGTCATCATAATCATTGCATCAGGTGAGTTCCATAGCCCCATTTTCAGTTGTTTTAATGCTTTTATTAAACTCTTTGGGGGAGATACATGCTCAACAACTTTCATGACATTCATGTCTATTTGCAAACTATGTGTTTATCTGAACTGAATGTTTAGTCATACGAAGTAACAGTATTGCCAAACTTAGAGTTTCTATATCATAAATCATTGGCGTAGCGGTCTTGGTATAATCATTGGTCTAGCGGTCTTGGTATAATCATTGAACTAGCGGTCTTGGTATAATCATTGAACTAGCGGTCTTGGTATAATGTTGAACTAGCGGTCTTGGTACAATCATGAACTAATGGTCTTGGAACGATTTGAAACTATAAGAATTATGTGTTATATCAATTGACTATTGAAACATTAAGTCATGTACTATTATGTGAATTCATTTGACATCATGCGCTTGAACATAAACTATACATATTTTGGCAATGGGTTGTAAACACACAACTTGTAAGTTTTGTATGGGCGGAACTTGGGCGAGTGGATTTGCAATGCCTTTGCTGCATGAACATTCTTTAAAGGTTTTCTTCATGGCAACACAAACTCTATGAACTCACTCAACCTTTGTGTTGACACTTTTAAGCATGTTTTATCTCAGGTATCTAAGGCATATACTTCATGGCATGCATAAGGACTTATCATAGAGTCGCGGTGACGACGCGTCTCACATGGATTTTATGGACTTTAAAACATCGTTTGGATTGTGACAAACTTATTTCCATATATGTTGACTTTCATTTGGGACCTATCTTTCGTAAACTCTGAATGTTTTATTAAATCAAACGATGTGTTTTCCAAACGAAACTTTAGGTATTTCGATATAACTGTAACTTTGATGCTATGACAGTCATCCCCCAGGTATTTCATTCCGCTGCAAAACAGGTAATTTGGGGGTGTGACAGATTGGTATCAGAGCTTCGGTTATAGAGAACTAGGTTGCATCTTTGACCCTAGACTATAACTACATCATCATAACATCTCATCATTTCATCATTAGTGCATAGTCACTTTACACGCGGTTTTATACGCACATCATCAGTTGACTCAATACCGAACATCATATGAGTCAATTAGTCCAAGCATTGCATAGTTACTCCTAAATTATACATAGCCTGATCACCTATGTCTAATTCAGGAAGAATCATGCAATGAATGGAGTAGTAATCTCATATGTGTAGCAATTCGTAATCGAGCAAAATTTCAAAAGACCTCCTTGAAACCGATTTAGCCTAATCTCATGACAGTTCTTGTTTGATGAGTTGTGAGATTAAGTAACAATCGGTTACCTAAGAAGTCTTTTGAGGGTTTTGCTCGAGAATGAAAAGTTTGCCTCATCCAAACCCTAAACTGAGAGACCAACCTGGAACTGAATTGAGGGTGAATTCCTTTTTGAGTGGCGAATGTGACTACCCGTAATATCAGGTCATTTTACAAACTTTGAAAATTTCACTATTCATCTCGAGAATTTACTGTTCATCGGTTACTATTCATCATTTTACTATTCATCGTTTTTGAAGTCGATTTGATATTCTGAGAACGTATTTCAAAATTTTACTATTCACGAAACACTATTCATTCTCGGAGAAAAATCACTATTTGTTGGGAATAGTCCGTTACCATGGATAGTAGTGGTTTACACTGCTTGGTTTAACACTAGCAGTGGAAACGTATTCCCACTGCAAGTTCTTTATTACCACTGCTATCAGTTTATGATAAGGTTAAACGCGTCTTGATAAGTATAGAATAGATTTTATGTATATTCTATTATGTTAGCTATATACTTATCGTGTAAAGGACTCCTTGTTGTATAAAAGGAGATCCTAGGTCATTGTCTTAGACACACGTATCATATTGCAATATTACATACGAAAGCTTCAAGGTGTAACCCTAGTGATAAGTTAAGATCACTCGTATTATTCATTAATAATATTGGAGCTTGAATTTTGTGTTAACTTGTGTTTATTCTCATACATCATATAATTCGTCTTCTAAGTATTACTTAAGTAAATTCCGCTTGCTTGATAATATCATACAAAATATCATTGACACAAGGAGAGTGTCCTAGATTCATCAAGTGGTATCAGAGCGAAGGTTCTGATATTTTGTTTTAGAAGATCCAAAGAATTAGCTTGACTCACTCACTCAAGACAATGGAGATGGAAAACAACCAATCAAACTCTTCTTCTACACCCAGACTCCCTAAGCTTAAGCTTAATGAGTTTGAGATGTGGAGGATACTGATTGAGCAATACTTCCTCATACAAGACTATGCTCTATGGGAGATTATTCAACTTGTTGATTCTTTCAAGTTTGTGACCACTACTTCCAAAGTAGGTGACACAGATGTTGTGAAAGTTTCTATGCCTGAATCAAATGCTGAAAAAGCTCAAAAGAAGAATGATCTTAAAGCTAGAAGTCTGTTGCTGATGACTCTTCCTAGAGACCAAATTATTGCATTCAGCAAATTCAAGACTGCTAAAGAACTGTTTGAAGTGATTTGCTCAGTGTTTGGTGGCAATGATGCAACAAAGAAGACTCAGAAGACATTGTTAAAGCAAAGTTATGAAAATTTCTCTGCTTCAAGCAATGACTCACTTGATAGCATTTTACAAACTTCAGAATATTGTTACACAGACTAACGTGTTTGGCATTGAGTAGAAAAGGAAGACCTCAATTTGAAGTTTCTAAGTTTGCCTTGAGTTTCAAACTAATGTTACTGTCTGGGAAAACAAAACAGACGTTGAAACAATGAAGCTCAATGATCTTTACAACAACTTCAAACTTATTGAGCAAAGGTTGAAGAAGGCGGGGAAACTTGGTACAAGCTCTAGTAGCTTGGCATTGTTGTCAAATTCTGTTGACAGTGATGATTCTGAAGATGAAAGTGATGATGATATTGCCACTGTAGGTTCTATAGTTTCCATTGGTAATGTTAATGTTATCAACTGCAGGTTCCAAAAGAAGGTTGCTAGTATTGGAGATCCTACCTTTTATGCTTTTATCTCCACACAAGTTGATGGCTCTGTCTTAACTCATGAAGACATAGAGCAAATTGATGAAAATGACTTGGAGGAGATGGATATAAAATGGCAGATAGCTCTTCTTAGCATGAGGGCTAAGTAATTCTACAAGAAGACTGGCAAGCCTATCCACATTAATGGTGATGATACTGCAGGCTTTGATAAAAAGAAAGTGGAGTGCTGCTTTGCCACAAGTTTGGACATTTTACTAGAGAATGTAGAAGACCAAAGACCAAGGACAACAGGTCTACATGGTACAAGCAAAAGAAGGGACCAACCGTGGAAGAACCAAAGGCAATGTTGGCTATTGATGGTGTGAGCTATGATTGGAGTTTCATGGCTGATGAATAAGAAGAAGAACATTGATCTTTGCTCTTGTTGCTCTTGAATTTGCTCTCATGGCTTTCTCCGATTCTGAGGTACAAAACTTTGATAGTTGTTCTAAAACATGTAGGGCTGCTAAAAAAGTTGAAAGACTTAATGATTTGTACTCTAATGAAAGGCAAGAATTATATACTGCTAATTATACTGTGGCTAATCTTAGGAGAGCTATGGCAGTATTAGAAAAGCAAATAGAGCACTATCAAGCAAATGAGTCAAATTATAATGATGATATGATTCTTCTTAGGAGAGAGGTAGAACATACAACTGCTGTGAATGAAGCATACCAAAAAGAGCTTGAAAAACTCCAAAAGAAAATTGAAAATGTCAATTTAACTGTAGACACATGTTATCATCAATCTAAGTCAATTGATAAAATTTGGAATGCTCAAATATATAATAAAGCTAAGTCTGGTATGGGTTATAATACTACGCCTCCACCACTAAGGGGTGTTCCATCACCTTCAGGTATAGATTTAGCTCATACAGGTTTAGAAGACTTTAAGGAACTTGAATGAGAATATGGTCCTTTAAAGGACACTGTGGTGAAGAGTGAGGAAGAGAGTAAGCTTGATAATGATGTTTTTGAGAGTGCTAGTGACTCATCAGTTGTTGATGAGAATGTTAAAAAGAATGTATAGACTTCTATCCCAAAGTTGTTATACTTGTTATAGAGGAACCTAGGAAACCAGGTTAATAAACCTAGACCAAGCTGTAAGGTATCTTGAGATGTATAGGAACAAGCCTACAGCTCCTAGGGTAACCAGAGGAGTTGGAATCATGTTAAATCTCAACAACTAGGTAGTGATTTTGTTATGAACAATAAGGCATGCTATATCTGTGGTAGTTTTGATCATTTACATGCTTATTGTGACTATCATGTTGGGAGAAGGGAAGTCTATGGGTATAAAAGGGTGGAGACTAACAAGTATCAACATAATGTACACCCTAATTCCCATTGCAAAATGGTCCCAAGAGCGGTTCAACTTAGAAGTGGCCTCAAAACACTTGCCACTGCAAAACTGTTAACACTGCTCACCCTAAGTCACCTGTTAAAAGTGCAAACACCAAAACAAGTTTTAATAAATGCACAAAGCAGGAAAAAAAAAGAACCTTTCAAGCTAAAAAGGTTAATAATAACCAACAGTGGGTACCTAAAAATCAACCAGCAGTTACCACTGCTCATTCAAAGGTTACCACTACAAGGGTTTTTAATATAAGAAAAGGGGACATGGGCAATCTGTGAAGGCCTCAGCACGTTGGGAATGGAAACCTAAAGGAAATACCTCTACAACCAATCCCAATGGTGTATCAATGACCTTTGATAGATTTAACTATATTGATACAGAGGCAGATCCAAGTCAATCATGGCTTGGGTCCCCAAAAGAAACTAACTCTTTACTCATATGTGCGGGAACATCCAAGGACAAAAAGGTGGATCAAGGATATACTGATAGTGGGTGTTCAAGGCACATGACTGGCAACAAGTCTATCTTTCGATTTTGAGCATTATGATGGATAGTATGTCAGCTTTGGAGGTGGAGTAAATGGAAAAGTTCTTTGGTAAAGGTGTTATTAAAACTGGTAACTTGGATTTTGAACACGTGTATTATGTAAATGAGCTTAAGTACAATCTCTTTAGTTTGTCACAAATGTGTGACAAGATGAACAATGTTCTTTTACCAAGATATGTGCTTTGTTCTCTCTAAGGATTTTAAGATGCTACGAAGAAGATTCTTCTTAAAGTTCCTAGAAAAGGCAATCTCTATAGCTTTGATATGAACAACATTGTAGCTAAAGATGATTATGCTTGCTTTCTTGCAAAGGCCACCATGGATGAATCCATGTTATGGCATAGAAGACTTGGTCATGTTAACTTCAAAACCATTAACAAGATTGTCAAAGATGGTTTAGTGAGAGGTCTACCTCAGAAAAGATTTGAAAATGATCAAACTTGTGTGGCTTGTCTAAAAGGCAAACAACACATAGCTTCTTTCAAGTCAAAGTTGGTTAACTCTATTGCTCACCCACTTCAAATGTTACATATGGACTTATTTGGTCCTACATCTGTGAGCAGCTTGAATCTTAAGGAATATTGTCTTGTGGTGGTGATGATTTTTAGGATTTACATGGGTTTTCTTTCTTGGAACTAAGGATGAAACAACAGGCATTCTCAAAATATTTATCACCGAAGTTGAAAACCAATATGATATGAAAGTTAAAATCATTAGGTGTGATAATGGAACCGAATTCAAGAATAGAGTTATGGATGAGTTTTGCAAAGATAAAGGTATTAAAAGAGAATTTAGTGTGGCTAGAAATCCTCAACAAAATGGTGTTCTTTGAGAGGAGAAGCAGGACACGATAGAAGCTGCTAGAACTATGTTGGCCGATTCTAAATTGCCAATTACTTTTTGAATTGACGGTTAACAGCATGTTATGTGCAAAACAGGGTTTTAGTGGTAATGACAAAGAACAAGACACCTTATGAATTGTTTAGGGGAAGACCACCTACCCTCGACTTCATGAGACCATTTGGGTGTCATGTATCTATTCTCAATACCATAGATTATCTGGGCAAGTTTGATGAAAAGGCTGATGAAGGGTATTTTGTTGGGTATTCCATGGTTAGTAAAGCTTTTAGAGTATTCAACTTAAGAACCCAAAAGATTGAAGAAAATCTGCATGTTGAGTTCTGGCAAAATAAAGTCAATGTCAAAGGCTGGTCGGAAAAACATTTGATCTTGATACTCTAACAAATACTATGAATTATGTGCTTGTTTCTCTGAGGAACATCTTCTTTTGATTTTTGGGTTGAAGAGTTTCTTGATGATGATGAACCAAGCAACGAGGATGCAGATGATCAAGATGAATTCAGTCTACCTCTTTGGGACTATCAGGATAATAATGATTCTTGGCGGAGTTGTTCATCCTTCTAGTGATTTGGAAAAAGAAGGAAATAGTAATTTGAATGATGATAATTTTGAATGCAGTGACAATTCAGATTCCACTGTTCGGCAAAGTGTTTCCACTGCAACACCAGATGTGGGAATCACCACTCCAGTTACTATGGAAGCTCAAGCCAATGATGTTGACATTTCTAATATGCCAGAGAGATTAGGTTCCTCGGACTCCCACACTTCTATTCATAAATCACATCCTCTTGAAAATGTGATTGGGGATGTCTATTCACTTGTGAAGACTAGAAGACAAACAAAGTTGCCCGATGTTCATGGATTCATAAGTAAAATATATGAATCTAAAATACATGAAGGCAAGAATGAATGTCTATTTATGTGTTTTCTGTCACAAATGGAGCCAAAGAATGTTTACAAGGCACTTGAAGATGACAATTGGGTGGAAGCAATGCAAGAAGAGTTGCTTCAATTTAAGCTTCAAAAGGTATGGGTGCTTTGTGATTTGCCTTCTGGCAAGAAGGTAATAGGTACTAAATGGGTGTTTAGAAACAAGAAAGATGAAAGGGGAATTGTTATCAGAAACAAAGCTAGGCTTGTGGCTCAGGGATATACTCAAGAGGAGGGTATTGACTATGAAGAAGTGTTTGCTCCTGTTGCAAGGATTGAAGCAATTAATTTCTTAGCCTATGCATCCTTTATGGGCTTTAAAGTCTATCAAATGGATGTAAAAGTGCTTTTCTATATGGGCAGATAGATGAAGAAGTTTATGTCTCACAACTTCCAGGCTTTGAAGACCACGAATATCCTAACAAAGTCTAGAGGGTTGTTAAAGCTTTGTATGGCTTGCATCAAGCACCAAGGAAATGGTATGAAACCTTAACTACTTATCTTCTTGCAAATGGGTTTCATAGAGGCAGAGTGGATCAAACTTTGTTCATCAAGAAAGACAAGAATGATATCTTGCTTGTCCAAGTATATGTTGATGATATAATTTTTGGGTCTACAAAGGCAATGTGCAAAGATTTTGAAAGCTGATGAAAGAAGAATTTGAATGAGTTCTATGGGAGAACTCACATTCTTTTAGGACTTCAAGTACTAAGCGGATGGTATTTTCATTAATCAAGATAAATATGTGGCTGAGATACTAAGGAAGTTCAAGTTCTTGATAAAGTCATCCAGCACTCCTGCAGACAAGACTACACATCTACTTCTTAAGGAAAATAGTGGTGAAGCTGTTGATGTGCACATGTATAGGTCTATGATTGGCTCTTTGATGTGTCTTACATCATCTAGACGGATATTATGTTTCTGTGTGTGCACTTGCAAGGTTTCAAGTTACTCCCAAGTTCTCTCTTGACTTCTTGTGAAGAAGATTTTTAGATATCTTAAAGCATATCCTACTCTGGGATTGTGGTACTCCAGAGATTCTCCTTTAGATCGGTTACTTACCGGATAGTGACTATCTTTGAGCTAGCTTGGATAGAAAATCTGGCTGGTGGATGTCAATTTCTTGGAAATAGGTTAGTGTCATGGCGGTCAAGAAACAAACAATGGTGGCTAATTCTTCAAGCGAGTATATTCTTTGCTGCAAGTTGTTGCTCAAGTACTATGGCTTCAAAATCAACTCTTGGACTATGGGTACAATTTCATGAATACCATCATACATATTGACAATAGCAGTACCATTTGCATAATCAAGAATTCTGTTCAACACACAAAGACCAAACATATTGAAATTAGACACCATTTCATTAGAGATTGCTATGAAAAGGGACTAATTTAAGTTGTCAAAATTCCTCTGATGACAACTATCTTTGATTTATTAACAAAAGGTCTTGATGTGGGAAGATTTAAGTACTTGGTAACAAGTCTTGGAATGCTAAATCCATAAATGTTTTTAGTGTTGAGGGAGGTTGTAGGGTAATGCAATTGTTGTATGAGTTTGTATATTAAGTTTTGATGAGAAGTTGGAGTTAAAAGGTGTATATCCGAGATACACATCAAATGGTTATTGATTCACCATGTCTAATACACATAAGAATCAACTAGTCGAGCAAGCGGACTCTTGGTAAAGACTTGACAAATCCGTTTATGGTTGATAGTTTACCAAAAACTATATGGTTATCAACTCACCATATTCTTTATGATTAAGAGTTGGCTAGTCCATAGCAAGCGGCTCATGGTAAAGACATATCAAATCCGTTGATAGCTGATAGTTTGCTAAAAAAAACTATAATGGGGCGATATTGTTTTCTAATGATTTTATTTTCCTTTGCTCTTTGAAATTTTTGTGAAAAATTACCTTTGCTAGTTCACGGTTTCCAGCTGCGGTGTTATTTTACCACTTTGTTCTAGCCGTTACAACTGATTGTGTCAGTAACTTATTTTTCACTAGCCGTTGAAAGTAACCAGCGATAGTCATATATATAGGGTTAATATTTTAAGTAAATTATCTTCTTTCTATATTATAACTACTTTCTAAAGATAATTTTACTTGAGCATCAATTCTAAACCCTAACCCTATATATCTTTTTCTCTCAATTGGCTAGTCATTACTTCAATTCTTATTGACATAATCATATTTTTCATCAAAAGTTTCTATGGCTTCTTGGAAATTTGCAGATGAGCACAACCTAGTGGCCTACTTACAAAAGTCTTAGAGAAGAGTGGCCTGTTTTTCATGAAATTGTGGACTTTCTTCATACCACTCATATAAGGTATGCTTTGCTTTTAAAACCCACACTCTATATCTCTCAAATCAATGTTTTGGACTTACGCTCAATCCATAACGAGATAGAAGATACATGAAGCATGGATGCTCACGAGCCACTGTAGATGGGGTAACTATTGATGTTCTTGAGGCATCCCTAAGGAGAGTACTTCACTTGGATGATCTCAATGGTCTCATCATTACCTATATGCGACATTCATGATACTTTATCATCCATGGGGTATGATACCACTGACAAAAAGGCTACTTTCAAAAGAGTGGTTTTTGTCCCCAATGGAGATTTTTGATTCATACTTTGTTACATTGCCTTAGTCCTAAGAAAACATCTTATGAGCAATTTAGTTCAACCATGGCTTATCCTTTGGTTTGTCTAGTCACTGATAAGATTTTCAATTGGTCCAACTATATTTTTACAAGTATGAAGGCAATGTACAAAGTAAAACCAAATTTTAATATCCCAGGTTTGTGCAAGCTTGCAATGAATTTCAACTGCAACCTCATACTCTTGTTTATCAAATCAGTTGCCTAAAGCCTAAAGTTTTTCAAAATTTGAATAAAGATGGCAATATGATTTTACACCTCTCCTACCCCTAATGCTTGCTAAAATTTCATCTGAACAAACTACACCTATAATGATGTACCCAATTGATTATACACCACGATTTCAAGAACCTATGAGAGAAGGTCAAGCAGTCAACTCCTCTCATGACAACACAACAAGTTTACGCACCTTTTGGTCTAGGAACAAGCATTGGTGGTTCTAGACTTCCACCTAGTCCTACTATGGAGGAATGCGGACCAATGCCCATGATTCACCTCTCCCAGCAGGTAACCACAGTTGGAATCTTTGATGGAAACCAATTGGAATTGATGGTTTTGTACCAAATTAGCAAGCAAATTGAGTCTCTACAAAAGAACTTGGTTATTGTTAAGAAACAGCATGCCAAGGATGTTCAACTATTAAAGGCAGAGGGAGCCTTAAAGAAGGAAGATCTGAGAGGTTGAAAAAGCACAGGCGGTTGCAAAGATGGTGATTTCATCTTCATCCTCACCTTCTAATGGTGATTCGGTGATCAAGATTTGGGAAATTCCTCCAAGCGGGGAGAAAAGCAGGTTCTGACGAGGGAGAAAATTGATTTTGAAGATGAAGGAGATACAAGTAAAGGAGCAGCAAAATTTGAAACTCATGAGAGCAACTTGAAGATCAAGACATTTTCAAAGCTGCAAGCTGATTTTACCATGATTTTATTTCCACTGCGAGCAAATATTGCCACGCAGTGAAAAGATTTGATAAATTGAAGGAGACAAGAGAAGCGGTTATGGAAGATGTCAGACAACTGAAGGTAAGATTTCAAAGAAAAGAAAAGTTGATTGATCTTGATAGAGAATTTGCTAGAAGATAGCAAGAAGATCAAATTCTTTGAGAAAGTTCTTTGAGAAGAAAAGATTGAAAGAAATGGAAGTTCTAAGCTTTTTGGAAGCTAAAAGATTGGATAGAATGGAAGATCTTGAAGATTCAATTTCCTTTGTTCAACCTACAATTATGAAAGAAAAAGCTCGGAGTTTAGCTATGTTCCTCTTGAAGAAGATATTGGTTTGGTAGCTAATAATCGAGAAATCAAGAAAAGGCAATTGACCTTGTTCTGATGCATCCTTAGCGAGGAACAAGAAGCTGCTCGGTTAAAGTTTTATTAAAATGAAGAACAATCAAGCACTTGAAGATGTGATTAATTGAGTCAAAAAGTCGAGAAGAAACCAAGAAAACCAACAAGGCTCAAATACTTGCATACATGAAGACTTATTGTTGTCATGTTGGTAACTGGAAAATGCATCAATTTAAAGGAATGTCTGATGATCAAGTTGAAAAGGCTTACTCTGAGCGTGAAACAAGATAAATCTTTTATTCCAATGGGTTCTGAAGAAGAAGAAAGAGAGATTCCTAGATTGAAAAGAAAGGCTAAAGTAAGTGATTCTCAAACTATTAAGAAGACTAAGGTTGATGAAGATCATACAAAGTTTACTGAGAAGGAGATTCCTCTTGAGAAGTTCACTGAAGATCAAATGACTGAAATGATTGTGATTGAAGACGAGATTTTATCGAACCCTTGCAAATTTGACATCCTATCATTGATTGGGAAGTTTACACTGCTAGCAATCTTGCTTTAACATGGAAGATTACAAGAATTTTGGGAGGAGAAACTTCATCTTTCATGACATTTGAAGATCTTATTAAAGCTTTTGTGAGAGAGATGACCTTAATACACTATGGAAATTAGTTCAAGAAAGGTTTAATGCTCAAGATCTCAAAGATGCAAAGGAGATGCAGTTATGGGTAAATCTTAGAAAGCTTTTTGAACCAAATCTTGATGATGACTCTTGGAAAACCTTGTTCATGTGTTTTGGTACTAAATGGTTTTACTATGATTCATGTGAAGCTCATCATGTCTCTACAGCTAACGGAGAAGACTTTTTCATGCTTGCTGAGAAAGAATATCCACTTAGAGCTGGAGCTCTTCACGTAATGTTAAGCTTACACATAAGAGTCAATGAAGACAATGAGAAGGTCAGAGCATTATTACAAAGACTTCAAGATCAGTGTTCAAGAGCTATACAAAAGTTAAGAAAAAGTAAGTGTTTGATTGAATTCCCCAAATCCTTGAAGTTAATGCATATTGGAGAAACTTATTGATTTGCAGAGAAATCATAAGTTTAGGGGAGGATTGTTGGGAATAATCCGTTACCACAGATAGTAGTGGTTTACCTTTGCTTGGTTTAACACTAGCGGATTGAAGCGTATTCCCACGCAAGTTCTTTATTACCACTGCTATCAGTTTATGATAAGGTTTAACGCGTCTTGATAAGTATAGAATATATTTTATGTATATTCTATTATGTTAGCTATATACTTATCTTGTAAAGGACTCCTTGTTGTATAAAAGGAGATCCTAGGTCATTGTCTTAGACACACGTATCATATTGCAATATTACCTATGAAAGCTTCAAGGTGTAACCCTAGTGATAAGTTAAGATCACTCGTATTATTCATTAATAATATTGGAGCTTGAGTTTTGTGTTAACTTGTGTTTATTCTCATACATCATATAATTCGTCTTCTAAGTATTACTTAAGTAAATTCCGCTTGCTTGATAATATCATACAAAATATCATTGACACAAGGAGAGTGTCCTAGATTCATCACTATTCATGCTTCACTATTCATCATTTATCGTAAACTAGGTTTACGGGTGTCAAATTTGCGTAACCGTAAGGGTTTAGCTGCGAATTCATGAAAAATCATTGAGGACATTTCATATAGACTGGATTTAGTCTACATATCATTAGTAATATCATCATCATATTAGTTCATGCATGGATTTGCGTATTTCATTACACGTTTATTTTCTTATTAAATAAACGCTATCGCATAATCATTTATTTTAAATATTTGATCCGACACTTCCAAAAATAATCCTAATATATTTTTATACTCATTTTAAGACTATAAAAATTATATTATTAGTTTACCCGATGTTTTCAATTTATTTTGTATATAAATTGTTATGTATAAATATTTACGACGGCTTTCGTGAATGCAACTCGATAATTATTATTTCACTTAATTCTTGTAAGAAATCTATTTTTATAATTTTTACGACTTCGATATATTTTATTTTCTTCCATCAAAATCTATTTTTAGTTAACGCTACAATAAATACCTATTTATACCTACAAATTACACATTATACATAACAAATAATACATTTATTTATCAAAACTACACCTCACCCCCCTCTAACCCATGGCCGGCCACCCCTTGTCATATATGTAACCAATTTGAATTTTTCTTCTTAATAAGTACACCTACACATATCATTTCTAGATATTTACTACATACAAGTATTATTACCATCCAATAAACACATACATCACACATTGTCAAGCTGTAAAACAAGATCAAAACCTCTCTTCATTCACTCCAATAATCGGCCATCTCAAGAAACCAAGAAGAAATCAAAGATTTTTCATGATCAAGTGTTTATCAAACTCATTTAGTAATCTATTTCAAGGTTTTGAAATAAAAACCTAAAGATTAATTAAGGTTCTAGCTCAAAAACTCTTAAATCATTCAAGTAAGCATTTTATGATCTTCATAACTCTTTCATATTCATATTCATGTTATTTCACCATTTTTGCAAGAAAACATGCAAGTTATATGAGTATCTATACCACTTTTATTGTTTTTAGTACTTATAATTAGTATATATCATCCTATAATTAATCCTTTGAAACATATTATTTTTGATGATGTTTAGGAACCCATGACACCCGAAAAAGGTGTATGGTAGATTTAGAGTAGATTTAGTGTTGATTTGAAGTGATTGAAACAAGTATTACGCGAGAGAAATCATTTTCGACAACATTAAAATAGGGTCTGATCATATTTGTGAAATCTGGAAATTTTGACAGGAGATAAAATATTTTTGGCTAGATATTCAGAAAATATACTTTAAAACAAAAACGTGGTCGCTTGAACGGGTTAAAACGGATTTATAACGAAGAAGTTATGCTATTTTCAAGTTTAACGACGAAAACTATATTTTTCCGGAAAAACAGCATGTTGTCCAGATTTTTAAGGGTAAAAAATGAGTCTTAAGCGTTATCTAAATGAGTCTATTTATGAAAAATATATTAGTATACTTTAACACGAAGCTTAAGACATATAAAACGTAGAAAACGGACTTATAACGATTAAAATGCACGCGTTTAAATAAGGTTAACGTAACTATTTTATATAAGTATAAACACTTATATTTCCTATTAGCCAAACTAGTTGTCGCTAGTGACCATGTTGGGATTCGTTTTTAACATCGATAGAATACTTTTTAGAAAATGATGTCTTCTAGTAAAAATAAGTTCACCTTGCCTATTTTCCAAAATGTCCAACTGTTCGTTAAACGGAGTTGTAACGAATAAAATACGGTCACTCAAACTTTGCCGAAAACTACCCTTAAACAATATTTTGGTACAAGTACCCTACTTTACCTATGTTTTTCTACATGATCGAGACCTCTATGATCAAAACTTAAAAGCTAAGACTTTGAGATGATGTGACAAGCTTTCCAAAACCATGGTTTGTTTCCTAACACTCCATATTCACTATTTTACGACTAGCTTTTCGAGGCCATTTAGTTACTTTCATGAATTGTCAAATTATATTGTTTTGCGACGAAAAACTATAATTTCTTGATAAATCGATGCGACTATCGTAGGGATGTTGTTTCAACGCGTAAGTACTTGTAAAGTATTTTATAACATGACGAGATGTCATAAACGTATATTTCGACGATAATTTCATTTTCAAAAATGTACAAGTGGTATGGATATCATATGAGTTTGCATGCACAAGATTGTTTCATGACTTACACAAGAACATATCATTCATACTAGGTTGCAGTTAGAGATTGCACCTCATTTCAGTGTATCCACTTTTGTCATCATAATCATTGCATCAGGTGAGTTCCATAGCCCCATTTTCAATTGTTTTAATGCTCTTATTAAACTCTTTGGGGGAGATACATGCTCAACAACTTTCATGACATTCATGTCTATTTGCAAACTATGTGTTTATCTGAACTGAATGTTTAGTCATACGAAGTAACAGTATTGCCAAACTTTAAGTTTCTATATCATAAATCATTGGTCTAGCGGTCTTGGTATAATCATTGGTCTATCGGTCTTGGTATAATCATTAAACTAGCGGTCTTGGTATAATCATTGAACTAGCGGTCTTCGTATAATGTTGAACTAGCGGTCTTGGTACAATTATGAACTAATGGTCTTGGAACGATTTGAAACTATACGAATTATGTGTTATATCAATTGACTATTGAAACATTAAGTCATGTACTATTATGTGAATTCATTTGACATCATGCGCTTGAACATAAACTATACATATTTTGGCAATGGGGTTGTAAACACACAAGTTGCAAGTTTTGTATGAGCAGAACTTGGAACTGAGTGGATTTCCAATGCCTTTGCTGCATGAACATTTTTTAAAGGTTTTCTTCATGGCAACACAAACTCTATGAACTCACTCAACCTTTGTGTTGACACTTTTAAGCATGTTTTATCTCAGGTATCTAAGGCATATACTTCATGGCATGCATAAGGACTTATCATAGAGTCGCGGTGTGGCTTATCTCACATGGATTTTATGCACTTTAAAACATCGTTTGGATTGTGACAAACTTATTTTCGTATATGTTGACTTTCATTTAGGACCTATCTTTTGTAAACTCTGAATGTTTTATTAAATCAAACGATGTGTTTTTCAAACGACACTTTAGGTCATTCGATATAACTGTAACTTTGATGCTATGACAATCATCCCCCAGGTATTCTATTCCGCTGCAAAATAGTTAATTTGGGGGTGTGACATGTTTCGTAAATAGTAAAATTTTAAATTAACCTCTCAAAGTCGCAAACTGACTTCAAAAAAGATTAATAGTAAAATGATGAATAGTAACCAGTGAATAGTAAATTCACTAGATGAATAGTAAATTTGAGAAATGACCTGAAATTGCGATTTGTCACATTCCATTGAAACTGAACGGTAATACCATTGCCACACCTTCGGCATGGTGTGGTGTGGTGTGGTATGGTAATCGGTAATCCATACCGATTTGGTGTGGGCATTAAATGAAAAGGAAACGTTGGGCAACAGTACAATTTGTAGCTGTTGGGATATTTTCAAGCAAAAAAAAAAAAAAAGCCCCTATAATATACACTTTAAATCACCATTTCAAATCACATTATTCTCATCTTCTTCTTCCAACTATTATTCTTTTAAAAAAGGTCGTGGACGAGGCTCTCGATCATAACCCGTTCGTCCGCAAGTTCCCATCTCCCTAGTATTCCCAAATGAGTCCTCAAGCCGATCACTATTATCCTCAACCTCCACCGATGAACCTTCCATCACATCAACACCAATATTATCCCCAACCACCTCCGTACATGATGTCGATGACTAGTGATTTCGACCCGTTCAATGACTACGGTGAAGCTCCTTCAAGGGCGTGAACCAAGTGTCGAACGACCACTACCGTTATATGATTACGAGAATGATGACGTTGAGTATGTTCCCGAAACGCAACAAGAAAATCCAATCGGTATACTTGTTTTTTTTTCGTTATAATTTATTTGTTATAATTTTATTTGATATAATTTTATTTGAATGACGATGTTGAGACTGTAATTCCGGATTTAAATGACGACACAACTCCTACACGGAAAAGAAAAGGCAAGAAGGCCGATACCGACTCGATAAACGAAAGTATTGTTGAGAGCTTCGACAACTACGCGGTAAGTAAAACACAAATATTGGAATCGATAGCGGAGAAAAGGTTTGCAAAGGATGACTTGGCCGAAAAGTTGTTGGTGGCACAAATCCGTAATGTTGAAGAAAAGGCTTATCATCGGGCACTGAAGTTCTATAACCAACCGCACGATCACATAACTGATCCGAGAATGCGAGAGTTAATGATTGCCAAAAAACCTGAGTACGCGGAGAAATATGGATGGCCGACGGATTTTTAGATGTGTACTTTTTTTAGTATTGTGTAATTTTTTTTTTAAGTATTATGTAATTTTTTTTATTAATGAAATATTATGTTTTTATTTAATTGTTTAATATAATTATGAATTTAAAAAAATAAAAAAATAAAAAAATGAGTGAGATATGGAATGACCATTGCCACTAAAAAACTATGGTGATATATGAGTGAGGTATGTGATTAGGTGGAATGATATTATTGGTGGGTGGTGAGGTATGGTGTGACATGATTGCCACCACCCTAAATCCTTCATTCCTTCTTAATTTGAGAGTAATAAAATTTTATTACCTCTCCCTATGATCTCACAGCTATAAAAAAAAGTAAATAAATAAATTATTTATCATTCATAACAATGTTAATAAAAAAAATTATAATCTTGCATATGAAACCTTAAATACTTTTATCAATAGTAGAATACTAATATGTACTTATATATTAGTATTCTGTTTATAAATGACTATATAATAAATAATAATTGATCATTTGAACCAAGTGACATAAAAGGTAAAAGAAATATAAAAGAATGTTCATTGTATTTGTTAGTATTCTTTTTGCCTTTCTCATTATCATGACCCATTTTCAACCAAGCATGCCCTATATGAATCTTTATGATGGTGAAAAAGATAACCAATCAAATGTCTTCCGGCAAAGTTGGAACCAACGTAAATTCCACAAAAGGTGTAGATTGGCGGGAACACCCTGACCCCGAGTGCCTTTTGGCACAAGCCATTGTCCACCCCACAAGGAATAGCTCCGGCAACTCTCCTGACCTAGTGGGGGCACCAACTGGAGTGAGCACGAGAGAAGACTCGGACCCACAGCTCTTATTCCACAAAGTCTCTCCAGCGTGCCCATAGATTTTGCGGAGGTGGGTACCTATATGAAGCAAATGCCAAGGATGAGATTTGAACTTGGGTCTATTGACTCAAGCACAAATGCTTCAACCATTGGACTAATGCTCCATTGGTGAACCTACGTAAATAAACATTCACAATCACCTTCGTGAATGAGAGCAACGTTGGATGTGTTGGAAAATTTAGTGCACTTGTGGGAATAGTTCACACCTTGTAATGGGTTAGGAGGTACGGAGTGTACACCCATAAGGTCCATGAACACCCTGACTCTTGTAGTGGTTTGTATTGGTAGTGCTTGGTGAAAGTACTGTTGTGGTTACCACTGATTATCGGTGTTTCCACGGCAGTACTTCCACTCGACGATGTTTCCGAAGTGGTGTTTCCAAGTGGTGTTTCTTGAAGTAGTGTTTACGAAGCAGTGGTGTTTCCAGCGGCGTGTAACCACCGATAGCACTATGAAAGTACTGATGAAAGTACTGAAGCTTGTAACGGTTTTGACCTATTCAAGTGGCAGTTTCAACCGCTTAATGACCACGTTTAATTGGTCATGTAACCACTAACGGCTATAATGGGGATAATTATGAGGCTATTAATGGGCCGATTAATACTCATAATTCCCATGAATTAGCCAAGAGTATTATCCTATAAATAGGATATCTGATTATGCATGAAGGACACACAGAAAACACTAAACACTTATAAGTGCAAGGGTTATTGAATTGTGCCTAATTCTATAACTACATTTGGTCTTATCCCAAGTAGATATTCGTGATACCCCGGCATTAGGGTCGAATAGTTTACTTTGGAAAGTGATCACACGATTCCAAGTGATATCCTGTAACCACCAAGTGGTATCGTTCACTGACGTTTATTTGTTTCTCACTGTGAACAGTTGCACATTTCTACTGAAGTTGATTATCTTACCCTGTTCTGGGAGCTACACCCCCAACAATCAAAGTAAACTATTTGTGATAATCAATGGCTGCTGTTGCAATGAAACACATGGCTTCAAACTTTGCCAAGCTTGATAAGTTTGAAGGGGTGGACTTTAGGAGGTGGAAGAAGAAGATGCACTTCTTCTTTGTCAAGCATGAGTGTGGTTTATGTGCTGACTACTCCAATTCCCGATGATGGGGATGATGCTACGGTTGAGCAGATTAGGAGGAGGAGCAAATGGGAGAATGATGACTACATATGTAGAGGTCTTATTCTCAATGGTATGTCTGATTCTCTGTTTGATATTTATCCGAACTTTGAATCTTCCAAAGAACTGTGGGATTCCTTGGATGCCAAATATATGTGTGAGGATGCATCAAGTAAGAAGTTTCTTGTTAGTAATTTCACAAATTACAAAATGACTGATTCAAGACCGGTTATGGAACAATACAATGAACTTCTTGGAATACTTGGAAGGTTTACACAACACAATATGAACATGGATGAGGCCATTAAAGTCTAATGTGTCATTGACAAACTCCCTCCTTCTTGGAAAGATTTCAAGCATACCTTGAAACATAAGAAAGAGGAGTTAACTCTCGTTGAGTTGGGCAGTCATCTGCGCATTGAGGAATCTCTCAAGATGCAGGATAATGACAAGCCAAAGAGTAGCAATGCTACTGGTGCATCTGTTGTCAATATGGTGGAGCATAATAACTCCACCATGTACAATGACAACAAAGGCAAACGCAAATATCATGACAACACAAGGGCAGATCCTAACAAGAAGGCAACACCTACTTGTTGGAAATGTGGCAAATCTGGTCACATCAAAAGGGACTGCAAGGGTGTTAAGGTTGGTGGTAAAGCCAATGGATCGTGCACTAATGGTTCAGGGGAGTGGTGGTTCTTCCAACTCACTAAAGGTCAATTGTAACTTTGTTTAATGTTATTCATGTTCCTGATATAAGGAAGAACTTGGTTTCAAGTAGTGTATTGAATAATCATGGATATAAACAAGTTATTGAGTCAGATAAATTTGTGCTTTCTAAGAATGATGTTTTTATTGGTTTTGGTTATTTATGTAATCAAATGTTCAGGCTTAATATTACCATGTGTTATTTCAAAGCTTTTGTGACCACATATAACGATGACTCTATCCTATGGCATGCAAGACTTGGCCATGTACACTATAAAAGAATGCAAGATATGTCTAAGGATGGGTTGATCCTAGCTTTTGACATGGACACCTGAAAAGTGTAAAACTTGCATGTTGACCAAGATAACCAAGAAACCCTTTCAGGATGTTAGTCGTGAGACTAAGGTCTTGGAACTTATTCACAGTGACCTGTGTGATTTGCATGCCACTCCTTCTTTGGGAAATAAGAAGTACTTTGTGACGTTTATTGATGATGCTTCTAGGTTTTGTTATGTTTATTTGTTACATACAAAGGATGAAGCATTAGATAAATTCAAAGTGTTTAAAACTGAAGTTGAATTACAACTTGGGTCTTTGATCAAAAGATTAAGGACTGATAGGGGAGGTGAGTACATGGATACTCTGTATTTTCAGTCTGTTGGTATAATCCATGAAACGACTGCTTCTTATACTCCTCAGCAAAATGGTATTTCTGAAAGGAAAAACAGGGTGTTGAAGGAGATGGTTAATTCCATGTTGTCCTTTTCAGATGAGTCAAGGGTTATGGGGTGAAGCTATGTTAACAGCTTGCTATTTATTAAATAGGGTTCTAAACAAAAGGAACAAGGTTACCCCTTATGAACTCTGGACTAAAAGGAAACCCAACCTGAACTATCTCAAGGTCTGGGGTTGTAGGTCGTTGTAAGACTCCCGATCCAAAGCAAAAGACTTTGGGTGAAAGAGGCATTGACTGCATCTTTGTTGGATATGCTAAGCATTCCAAAGCTTTTAGGTTCTATGTTATTGAACCTAATGTTCATATGTTTCAATTAACTCAATAATTGAATCAAGGGATGCAAACTTTGATGAGAATAGATTCTCATCAGTCCCAAGATCAAGTCAGAGGATTCCTAATGGAACTCATGACACGGTGTATCGAGGTCCTCGATGATAAACCATCAGTGGTCCCCTGATGAGGTTGTGGTTCAACAACCTGAACCTGTGCTCAGGAAGAGCAAAAGGGTCAAGACTCCAAAGTCATTTGGACCTGAGTTTCAACTATACTTAGTTGAAGGAACAAGGGATGAGGTCTCCGACCAATACTCCTATTGCTTCATTGTTGAGGATGATCCCAAGACATTTGAAGAAGCAATGAAGTCCCAGGATATTGCTTTATGGAAAGAAGCAATCAATGATGAGATGGATTCCATCATGGGGAACAACACTTGGGTGTTGGTTGATCTACCTCCCGGTTGCAAACCTCTAGGTTGCAAATGGATTTTCAAAAAGAAAATGAAGGTAGATGGAACTATTGAAAAGTTCAAGGCTAGATTAGTTATTCAGGTCTTTAAACAAAATTCAGGGATAGACTATTTTGATACTTATGCCCCTGTGGCTCATATCGCTACCATAAGATGGCTGATTGCTATGGCATCTATTCACAATCTGATTATTCATCGATGGATGTGAAAACTTTCTTGAATGGTGAATTGGATGAGGAGGTTTATATGAACCAACCTCAGGGCTTCATCATGCCTGGCAATGAAAACAAGGTGTGTAAACCGATTAAGTCTCTTTATGGACTTAAGTAGGCACCTAAGCAATGGCATCAAAAATTTGATGAAGTGGTTTTGTCTAGTGGTTATGTTCTTAACCAAGGTGACAAATGTGTGTATAGCAAATTTGATGAATCCGGTAAAGGAGTCATCATTTGTCTATATGTTGATGACATGTTGATCTTTGGCACCTGACCAAAATCGGTTGACATGACAAAGGAATTTTTGTCATCAAGGTTCTCCATGAAGGACATGGGGTGATGTTATCCTTGGTATAAGGATTAAACATGAAAGTAAAAGAATTTCTATCTCTCAGTCTCATTATATTGAGAAGGTACTGAGGAAATTCAATTACTTTGATTGTACTCCAGTGAGTACACCTATGGATACTTGTGAGAAGCCGATGCCTAATCATGGCAAGGCAGTATCTCAACTTGAGTATTCTAGGGTAATTGGCTGCCTGATGTATGCCATGACTTGTACAAGACTTGATATTGGTTTTGCAGTGGGAAAAATGAGCAGGTATACTAGTAATCCTAGTGCTCATCACTGGCAAGCAGTTCAAAGAGTACTGAAGTATTTGAAGAGAACTATGGATTATAGTCTCTCATATACTGGTTACCCATCAATGTTGGAAGGATACACTGATGCAAGTTGGATCAAGAATAATGAAGACAATTCGTCTACCCGTGGCTGGGTATTCCTACTTGGTGGAGGTGCAATTTCTTGGGCATCCAAGAAACAAACTTGCATCACCAATTCAATAATGGAATCTGAATTTGTGGCTTTAGCAGCTGCTGGTAAAGAAGCTGAATGGTTGAAAAACTTGCTCCTTGAGATTCCATTGTGGCCTAAACCTATAGCACCCATTTCTATCCGTGTGATAGTGCACTATATTGGCTAAGGCTTATAGCCAAATGTACAATGGTAAGTCTAGACACTTAGGTGTCCGACATAGCATGATTCGTGAGCTTATCATGAATGGGGTGGTATCTATAGAGTTTGTAAGATCTCAACAAAACTTAGCTGATCACTTGACGAAGGGTCTGGGTAGAGACTTGGTTATAAAGTCTGCTAAAGGGATGGGTTTAAGTCCAACTTAGTCACTGAATGCTAGGACACCCAACTCCCTCCTAAGGAAACTTGGGAGTTAAGTTCAATGTGGAAAGTTTGAACATTCGGACTGGAGCACATTTTTTATTACATCCCAAGGTTGTGCTCAGAACTTGCTGAAAAGAGGATGAAGTCTTTACTTCTCAATGGTTATTTTTTCTTTGAAAAAGTGCTTGGCAGGAGCATGAATAAAGAGGAACCACCTATGTAAATGTTGAAGTTTTGCCACTTCAGGAAGCTTTGGACTTTAGCTTTTACAACATTTATGAATTTGGATATGGACACATGGCTTGTATAGTGTCACGAGCTTTTAAGTGTTTGAAAACTTGTGTGTATTTTATCTTCAGGTATTCAAATGGGTTGAAGGGTTCAATTCTTAGAACACCCTGATTCTTGAATATTTGAAACGTGTAATTTACTAAGATGGAAATTCAATCCTCCGGACATTTTCATTTATGCACATGTTTTGCTTGATGTTTAATTTTCATGCAAAGGAAGTGAACTAAATTTGGGGAGGATTGTTGGAAAATTTAGTGCACTTGTGGGAATAGTTCACACCTTGTAATGGGTTAGGAGGTACGGAGTGTACACCCATAAGGTCCATGAACACCTTGACTCTTGTAGTGGTTTGTATTGATAGTGCTTGGTGAAAGTAACTGTTGTGGTTACATCGACATCAGTGTTTCCATGAAGCAGATTTCCACTAGATCGATGTTTCCACGGTGGTGTTTATCAAGTAGTGTTTACATGAAGCGGTGGTGTTTCCAGCAAAGTGTAACCACCGATAGCACTATGAAAGTATGATGAAAGTACCGCTTGTAAAGGTTTTGACCTATTCAAGTGGCAGTTTCAACTGCTTAATGACCACGTTTAATTGGTCATGTAACCTCTAACGGCTATAATGGGGATAATTATGAGGCTATTAATGGGCCGATTAATACTCATAATTCCATGGAATTAGCCAAGAGTATTATCCTATAAATAGGATATCTGATTATGCATGAAGGACACACAGAAAACACTAAACACTTATAAGTGCAAGGGTTATTGAATTGTGCCTAATTCTATAACTACATTTGGTCTTATCGCAAGTAGATATTCGTGATACCCACGCATTAGGGTCGAATAGTTTACTTTGGAAAGTGATCACACGATTCCAAGTGATATTCGGCAACCACCAAGTGGTATCAGTTACTGCTGACCGTTTATTTGTTTCTGCTGAACAGTTGCACATTTCTACTGAAGTTGATTATCTTACCCTGTTCTGGGAGCTACACCCCCAACAGGATGTCCTTTTAAATTTGTAGCAATAGGAGAAGAAACATGTTTCGCCTGTTTTTGGAAACATCATACGAAAATTTGAATCTGCTTTTATCATTGTATGTGAGTTTGCCATCGAGTCTCTTTTCCGGACTGAATTCTATAGCCTATTTTTGGACCTCCGGCATGTTTTCGACCTTTTTTGAGCAAGCTCTAAAAACCGACCTTTGATAATGTTTTCGATAAAACCATTGATGAGCTAGTCGTGCCTTATCCATGGTATCTTACTACTTTCCGTATGAGATCTCTCATATCATCTACTTATGGCTTCATCTTTAAGTATAGATAAGTTGTCTTTCAAAGAGTTAACCTCAAATGTAAAATGTAAGTCTTTTACAAATTGGAGATAAAAGAGGCAAAAGATAAACTATAGTCAAGTTTGGCGAGGAAAAAATTCCACTAAGGTTATTAATTGAAAATGAAAACGAAAATGATACCTTAGTAATCATGTTAGGATTCACATTTTTAGAAAATGTTAAACCATATAAAATAAGCTCTTATGGTTTAAAAATAACTTCTAATGATAAGATAATATATACACCCGAACGACAAGCCGTAATATCCCTATGGGAATTACGTATAAAGATTATAAAGCATAATATTTTGCTGCTTATATAGATAGCGGTGCTGGCCTCTGTGTATGTAAACCTGAATGTTACCCAAAAGAATACCATCAAGATCTTGAAACATAAAGAGGAATTAGCTTTTCAAAAGACGTTTTGTTGTTAAATAAAGGTATTAAAACCCTTTGGCTATTGATAGGATCTTATTTAGTTAAAGGTCCAACATTTTATTTTCATGATGCGGGTATAGATGTCTTATTAGGACAAAATTTTCTTGAAAGGTTTAATAAAGTTGATACGCTTACACAGCGCGTTCTGGGTCAAAGGAACTTCCTTTTCGTCGAGCAAGTTTTTCAACACCCTAGGCAGTGAACCTAATCGTTGTAGTGTAGTATTAGGGTAAGCCACGGGTATTGATATCGTTCTCTAAGGGGAATAGGAATGCTAGTAAGAAGTTACTACGCTAAGGTTGGGATTGAGGAAAATTATTTTTTATCTTTTTTATATTTTTTAGGAAATGGAAAGGTACGAATATTGGGGTTTTGGATTTGGGGGTTGGTATTTCTACCGATTACTCTACTTATCTATTCTAATTAACTAAGCTAAGGGTAGTTTATGTCTATTGTTGTGTGCTCGTATGATGATTAAAAATGTGTTTACTTAGATTTTATTACTCCCTAGTTATCTCCTATTGATGGTTGAATTGTCACGTCCTTATTCTTAACGCGTTGTGTTTCTAAGGTCGTAGGGTATGCGTTTATCCCTAACTCTTTGAAGCTACCAAAGGTTAATGACTACAAAATCTCTAGGATTCATAAACTTAACACTAAGGTATTCTTTGGATGTTTAGCCTACAATAACTCTAGGTGATTATAAACTAAGGTTCAACAAAGATTAATCAAGCATTAATAACACAACAAATGACCTATCGCAATACTAGGTCAATCACAATTAAGATAAGAGACAACCAATCAATATTCAATAACTAGGTTTCGTATTACCTAAGCAAACACACAAGTAAATTAGCCAGACATGGAGAACATGCAAGCATACACACAATCAATTGAAGACATAATTGAATCAATGAAGTAAAACACTTATCTTGATGTAAAATAGGGTATGGAACATTAAAATACTGTACAAGACAGCCTTGGTTCGGTTTAGGTTTTTACTCCACAAAACTACCTCTCTAAAAACTGAAAAATTTGGATTCTATATACAGTGTTACAAATTGCGACGGCGTCACTCTTTAATTGTGACGCCGTCCGGTCGCCGTCATTAGGGTTTCGTCTTGGCCACGTTATCATTGTGACGACGTCACCTTATGCCTGTGACGCCGTCTCCTTCAGTCTCTGACGCAGTCTGGATCAACCTGATGCCGTCACTTGTAAATAAGCAATTTGGTTACTGAGTCGTCACAAAACATGTTACGGCGCCACAAATAGAACCTGATGCCGTCCCCTTTCAATTCAGCAGCTTGAGTGTCTCGATTATTGACTTTGGCCATTTTCTTCGTATATTCGCGCCTTTTCATCCGAATAAGTGTCATTCCAGTTATTTGCCTTCAAGAGACCCAAAAAGTGAAAAGGAACGAAATTAAGTAGTAACGGATACAAAAGTGATCAATTAAGGGCTTAAATGACCCCTCAAAAAGGTACCTTTTAAATCCTTATCAAATATCCCTACACTTGGTATTTGCTTGTCCTCAAGCAAATGTGCTTTTAGCCAATTGATTTATAAATTAGGGGTCATGAAGCATTAGTTTAGAACGATCCACAACACATATAAGCCCCGCAAAAGTCATAACAAGCATGGAATTTACATACTAGCACCTCACATGGGGTGTTTGGATACTCACATCTCTCGGGTGTATATGAAATATAACAAGTTGGAAATGGAAGATAAACACTCATAAACCGGTCCTAGTACATAGATTACCATAGGCTTGAGACTAGATCAAACCTCCATCGCTTTGGCATAATAACCTAGGAAAGACTATCCAAGAGGTCTTTTAAAGGGTTGTAACGTTGGGCTTACGGTAGGGAAACAAAGGGTTTGGTGGGATAGCCGATTTAGTGGTGGCAAGTAAAAAATCTTTATGTTACAAGCATGTGAAGAATGGCGTTGCTAAGCCAAGACTCGACACTCTAAACTCTAGATAATTGAAATAGCAAACATAAATTTAAAGATAGATGTAGGATGGTAGCCCGTTTTTTTTACACTCTATTTTTTTTCCTTTTCTTTTTTTATCAATTTTTTTTTCATACACTCTTACTCTACCATCCTCTACGATAACATCAAAATAGTAGGGATTTACAGGCACATCCATACACTTAAGTTTTTATTACTCTAACACTAATTTGACCCGAATTGAAAAGATCAAAACACTTGGAGTACATAATTATGCAAATAAAGGGAATTTGAATTTAACGTTCCCTTCCCGTCATTTCATAAAATTTAACTTTTCCCATGAGTCCCAATCGTCCCAAAACTGTGTACAAAGGATATGACTCGACTTAGCAACTTATGCAAGCAACTAGATAATTGAACTAAGGGTTTAGTGTGATAACAATAATGCACTAAAACTGAGTGCATACAAGGTATGCTAAGGCGATTTAGGTGTACATTTGAGGGTGGATTGTAAACAATGCTCTTTATTGATATTCTGGAAAATCGAAACATCACGAGAACCGCGAAAAGGATAGGCTCTGAGGGGTTAACTAGGGGTATCGTGTACTAAAGATGAGTACAACGCAAAGGTGTGGGGAATTACTCAACCGATGTGGAAGAAGTAATTATATTACGGTATCAAACAAGGGTTATCCTAATGCCTCTTATCATTTAGTTATTCCTAACTACACAAGTGTAGTCTTACTAGCGATCTCGGAATGCATCACAAAACAAGTTCTAGAATCTATTATACTACCGATTCACACTCGAAGTATTAAAGATGAATGCTTTAATTCCTACAAATCTAAGGGCGATCCTCACATTTTGGGTGGAATTTAAGTGGTAAAGGGTTTTTGTGCTAGTCATATAATTTCCTATCCATGAGACGCTTTATTAAGACTAATGGCCCACTCCTATATGTCATGAAAAATTTTAAATTTGGTGCCAAAATTACCCTAACCAATATTTCTCATGGTTTATTACACAAATGAAATTAGACAAGGCAAATAATCAAGGATAAGCATAGTTTCAAAGTTCCCATTTTATTTTCCCTCCCTACACTTAAACTGAACATTGTCTCCAATGTTCCCCGAAAGTATCAAAGTTATGATAATGGAACGTAATTAAAAATGAAAGAAACTAATACTCCCCTGATTAGCTCGGTAGGATTCGTGTGAAGTGGTGGTTAAATCTTTCTTCAAGAAGAATGTTTGCGTGGAAAGCTCCTTCTCATCTTATGTATCTTCTTCTTGATAAATTAAACCTGCACACTTGAAGAAAACATGTAACATATTGGATTTCACACACACATCATAACCTAAACATATTTAGGCGTATAAGGGATGAGTTTTAGAGAGAGAAAGTTAGAGGTTTGGGAACTTTAGTGAGAGAAAGAAAATTCTTATTATGAGCTCCAACTCTCTACCTTGGGAGGTAGAGAGTATTTATAATCTTACAATAAAACGCCACACAACGGGCTGTGGATCAGGCATACAGTGGGTAAAGACCTGTCCATCCTCCACGGTGTTACTTAACTGACTACTACTTGACATAAAATAACTACGACTAGGAGCTTTCTAACGATTACATATACTTGAGGTGACCGACACTTTAATACCTGGATTTTCTAAATCCTAACAATCTCCCCCTAAGGGAGGTCACCTCAAACATATATTGAAATTACATTGAATACAAACAGATATTACATAAAAATTTGTTCTTGCATTCTTGACCATGTTCTTTGTTCTGTAGCTCGTAGTCTTTGATTCTTCATTATTGCATGTTTGGATATTCTGGGTGGAGGTCTTTAACTAATCCACGTGATACTGAGTTTTGAGCCAGCTTTGAGATCATCACCCATATTAAATCTCTGACTCTTCCTTTGTAGTGTTGGTATTATGTGATGTTGTGACATTGGACCAACATGCTCACATTCTGGATCATGATTTCTTCTTATCAGAGTAGCGGAAGCTTTTGTTGATTCATGATATTGGCAGCAGCGTAGCAGAAGCATGGGGTGATAATATCAGAGTCATTGATGCACTAATCATGATTTATTTTGAAATGAATGTGATGTGTGAGCATGCGGCTATGGATTGACCTCTCCATTCGATCACAGTAAACGTCGGGCATACCGCATACAACGTTAGCAATAAAGCACACGAAAGTGTCTTTGATCACTTTCGTTGAATTGAGGTACACGCCCACGGTTCTCGCGATCAGCACAATTTGCATGTGATCGTATAATTCCGAAGAATCTCCTTGACAGGGTTTCGCAGCTGCTCTAGCTGTTCTCAAACCGGAACGTCTTCATTGTGAATATGTATGCATATCACTCATATGTTAAGCAATACCACAAGGATAATGCGCGACTCATAAGATATAATATCTCTTTCCACATTGTGTAAAGCAGAGAGTCTTCATTGAAAGTGTCCTAATGAGATTTATTGATGATCTCGTGGCTCTAGACTCAATTTGTGCATATTTGGATCCTATATCGGAGACTAGGGAGAGGGTCTCCTTCTTCAATATCAACAATCTCTAAGAGAAAGTTGATAGATAATGTCGGTTCCCCGTGAGAATGAAACAAGCCCTTTTAAGAGGAACTTGAGTAGTTTAGGAAGTTTTAGTGCAAGGCCACCTTTGGGTCCATGACGCGTCTTGTCTTCAATACCGATGTTACCATCAAGTAGCATATGAATTGAACCCGTTTTCGCCTAAGGTTGAATAAATGGAGGGCTATTTCTTTTCACCCTTTTTCATATTCAATTCTTTTTAATTCTTCAACCCTTTCGGTGCTTACCAAGACTTCATAACTAGAACCTTGTTGGGTTTATTCCAAAGACTAGCTCAGTCTCAGTCAAGACTCTTCCCATATTCTCATTTTTCTCCTTTTATCATCATACCTAAAAACTCTACACTAACTAGTGGATAGTCCCTGGGTAGATCCCTTCGGTTCTGGCGGATCATGGGAACACATACCTAACCTTATCGTCCTTATATCACTATACATAATATAAAGTTGGTCGGTCTTTTTTGGTATCGTTCATCTGCCATTGGAACCAATTGAAAACTATTTGAAAAATCAATCAAGATACTTGTGATATAGAATCAAAGCATTTTGTATCTTAATTGTTTTGATATTTTAGAAATTCTCCCCCTCAACATATGCATAAAGATTTACAAATTGTTTAGCACATGGAGGCAAGAGATCTTTGAAATTGTTAGATTAAGAGTGAAAGGTCCAATCTTTTGATTAACATTTTCTAAAATGATCATCATCACTTCCCAATCAATTTGAGTAGATAAAACATTTTGAGGAAGGATGAGGTTTTCAAAAATTTGCTCCCCCTCAATATGTGCCTCGAATTTTGAAAGAATTTTGCACATATTAGAGGAACCTCGCACTTAGAGACAATTCAATCACGTTTCAATAATTTGAGGATTAAAGTAGATGCTCCCTCTCAACATGTGCATGGAAAATTTGAAATCGCTTGTCACATGGGAGGCAAACATGCTAAACACTTATGAAACCATTTATCGAATTATCAATTTAAATTCAATTTAAATCACAAATTCTCCCCCGATCACAATTATCAAATCATTTGAGATTTGTGATCTCTTGTAGATTTAAATTGATTTTGAAAGCTTTTAAGGAGAATAGTGACTTGATTATGAAAGCGTTTTAACTGATAAGGATCGGATGTTTTTGACTTTAAACTCCATTGAATAAACATGCATGATTATCTTTTGAAAACAACTGAATGACAAATAACCTTTTAATTTAATTGAAATCATTCTCCCCCTCAATCAATTACATAAGTTGTTGATTGAGAGATAGATATTTTGACAAACTTTTAAGTCCCGATGATTATCAAAAATAGAGTCCGAGTTATTTTTCAAAACAACTAGTTTTCATTAGATAAGAAATTAGTTTAAAGAATCAGAGCATGATATTTTAAAAACAAGATAAAGCATGGCTCTGTTCTTTCTTTGAAAAGTGGCTTACTGCCTGAAATGACAATAAACCATTGTTTCTCTTTCTCCCAAATATATATATATATATATTAAAAAAAAAAAAAAACACATTCGAACAACATCTAAAGTCCCGTATCATTCTTTGAATGACAGCATTAAGACCGTAGATATTATCGAATCGAGAAAAGCATGACAAAGTGACAATATTTTTTGAGAATTTTTTGAATTTTTCAAATTTTTTATGGATTTTGAAAGTTTTATATTTTTCTATTTGATTTTAAAGGTTTTGTAATTTTGTATTTTGTTTTTCGAATAGATATTTACAAGAGATAGTTGAAGAAAACCTTTTATTCCTCTTCTTCCTCTTGAAAGCTTGAGTGTTTCGGTTGTAGGCTTTTAGACCAAGTCGTGGAAGGATAAACTCAAAAAGTTCTCTAGGAAGAGCTTTGGTGAAGATGTTCCGCTAACCGGTATTCAGTCCTCACAAAGTATAGTTCCACCACACCTTTTCCAACTTGTTCCCGATGAAATGATGTCGAATGTCGATGTGCTTTGCTCTAGAGTGTTGAACGTTATTGCATGAGAGAGCAATAGCACTTTTATTATCACAATAGAGAGGGATTTTGTTGAATTCAAAGCCATAGTTCGATAATTGGGATCTCATCCATAGGATTTGAGCACAACAAGATGACATGGCTATGTATTCACTCGTAGAGGAAATAGAAGTACTCATTTGCTTCTTTGAAGACCAGCTCACAAGCTTATCACCCAGAAACCGAGCACCTCCGCACGCATTTTCGACAAGTATCTTGACATCCCGCATGATCAAGATCTGCATAGGCCGTTAGTGACATACCGGTGTCCTTCTGGTACCAAAGTCCCATATTGATGGTTCCTTGGAGATACCGAAAGACCCGCTTAACCGCTTCAAGGTGCTTTTTAGTAGGCTTAGCCTGGTATCTAGCACACATGCAAACAAATAACAAGATGTCCGGTCTACTAGCGGAGGTACATCGTGGATCCAATCATACTACGATATTTCATTTGGTCTACCATGATCCCTGAGTGGTCCTCATCTAGTTTGGTTCGTTCAATCATGGGAGTGTCAACTAGGTCACTTGAATCAAATCCAAATTTCTTTAAAATCTCATTTGCATATTTAGATTGATTTATGAAAATGCCTCCGGGACTTTGTGAAATTTGTAATCCCAAGAAAAATGACATTTGTCCCATCATTGACATTTGAAATTTAGAACCCATTTCATTTGAAAAACGGTCACACTCAATGGGGTCAGTCGAGGCAAAGATGATATCATCAACATAAATTTGAACGTGAATTAAATGTTTGCCTGACTTCCTGGTGAACAATGTAGGATCAACCGCTCCTTTGTCAATCCGGTTGATAGAAGAAACTTTGATAGTGTATCATACCATGCCCTTGGAGCTTGCTTTAAACCGTAAAGAGCCTTCTTCAAACGATAAACGTGAGTAGGATGCTCTAGATTCACAAAGCCTTCAGTTGGCCGACGAGACGACTTCTTTAAGATCTCCGCTCGAAATGCCGCCTTTACATCCATCCGATAGACTACCATGTTCTTACTAGCAGCATTAGCCAAGAAGATTCTGATTGCCTCGATACGAGCAAAGGAGCAAAAGATTCTTCAAAGTCAATACCCTCCTCTTGACGGTATCCTTTAGCAACCAATCGAGCCTTGTTCTTTAACACATCACCATGCTCATCAAGTTTCACTTTGAAGATCCATTTTAGTGTAATGATCATAGCACAACTGAGCGGTACTAATTCCCATACATCTAGTCGATCAAACTCATGAATTTCTTCTTGCATGGCATTGAACCAGCTGCCTTCATTCATGGCGGTTTTAACATCTTTTGGTTCGATCTTAGAGAGTACGGAGTTGAAGAAGCACCATAAGGCATCGGTTGCAAGTTGTTTCCGTGTGGATACCGGACGAGAGGGATTTCCAATGATGTTGTCTAATGGATGATCGTGAGTCCATTTTTGAGGTGTTCATGTGGTAGTTGTTGAGGGACTGAAGTAGCAGAGTCGATGTCTCCCGAGGAAGATGGTTCGATGAAGATTCAGAGCAAATATGTTTTCAAATGGAGCATCTTCGGGAGTAGCAAAGGGATTAACTTCATCCTGTGAATCATAATCATTTCCATGATGTACACTTGATGATTGAAGATTTGTTGATGAAACATTGATCAGCAGCTTCTTGGCTTAATGACATAGAGGTCGAAGGGTTAATTTCATTGACAAGGATAGAAGCAGCCTTCGTTGATGGATTGACATATCATTGTTACTTGGCTCAAATTGTTCATCAAACATTGGATCAAACAATTTCTTTAAATCATCTTCTGATGGAGGTACATATGGAGTTGCTGGTGAGGAGTTTGGTACAAGGGATGAACCAATGGGGCTATTTTGAAGTGCGGGTCCGAATGGATTGTCCAGAGCCATTTGACCGGTCACCATCAAACGTAACGTGAATTGTTTCCATGATGTTTCGGTTCTCTTGTTGTAGATTCGTATCCTTTCTTGTTTGTGCATAACCTACAAAAACTCCAATATCGCTTTGCTCTTAGTTTACCTAAGTCTTGACCATCATTAGTTGGATAACACAATGCACCAAACACACGAAGGAATGAGAGATTAGGTTTTCAGTTGTGGACAAGTTCATATGGAGTTTTTCCATGAGCAAGTGTGAATCAGGATCGATTTTGGGTGTAGCATGCAATGGCGATGGCTTCACCCCAGAGAAACATTGGAACCTTTGAGTAAATTAGCATTGTCCTTGCGGCTTCCACAAGAGTTCGATTTCGTCTTTCAACTACACCGCTCTGTTGAGGAGTTCGAGGAACACTTCTTTGATGACTGATTCCAATACTCTCATAAAACTCACTAAGTTTTTTGTTAACAAACTCAGCCCATTGTCTGCTCGGATGATTCTCGACCATTTTGTTAAGTCGAACCTCGCACTGTTTGATGAGTTTGATGATGATATCCGAGTTTCATCCTTTGTCCTTAAGAACTTTACCCATGTGAATCTAGAGAAATCATCAACCACAACTAACACATATTTCTTCCCAAAGATATTCTCACTCTCATGGGTCCACATAAGTCCATGTGAATTGTATGAAGAACTTCTGAGAATGAGTTTGTAGGTTTGGGTTTATGGGCATACTTCTTGCTTTTTCCCAATTGGCATGCCGAACAAAGATGATCCTTTTCATACTTAAGTCTAGGTAAACCTACAACTAGGTCCTTTCTGGAGAGATCATTGATGGTGCCGAGGTTCAAGTGATTGAGACGACGATGCCATAACCATGACTTTGTTTTAGAAGCCTTTGACAACAAGCAAATTGGAGAAGACTTCATCATATCTTCGATAGAGATGGTGTATAGATTTGAACCACGTGTTCCTCTTAAAAGTTCCTTACCATCAAGTTCTCTAACGAAACAAGTATGTTTTCTTAAGGCTACTTCTAGATCGGAATCGCAGAATTGACCAACAGAGAACAAGTTATGACCAAGACCTTCCACATAATATACCCTGGAGATAACACTTTACCAACAACATAATCTCCATAACCCATAATTGCACCGAAATGATCATTCCCGAATCTAACTGTCCCGATGAATTTGCTCACGAAGTTCATGAGCCGCGACCGTCTCCAGTCATATGCTTGGAACAACTGAGTCCAGTACCACATAACGATTTGAACGATCCGCAGTTGAACACGCACAAGAATGGATAATCGGATAATTGGGATCCCCATGCAAGAATGGGTTCCACGTTTGGTTAGTAACAAATGTGATTGGAACACCCACATCAGAAATAGAAACATTCATATCAGAAATTGAGGCAATGGAATCATTATGAATAGATGCAGTATTAGTGTCCGTATTTGACCTATTCAAAGTATGTTCACTTCTTAAGGGAATAGTTCTACCAATAGGCATTCATTTTCTAGTGGGCTGCTTCCGATTAACTTTATGGCCAAAAGGTATCCATTGATAACCTATCTTACTAAATGTTCTTCCCTGTGGGCTTCCACGTTTTCTAACTTTCTTACGCCTTTGCCTTTTGCCTTCTTAGCATGATATTTTGCATTAACAAATTTTAACTGGGATTTGACAAAGATTAGACAAAGCATTCACACCACATTCATGATTAGTAAATGAATTCAAGCGCATATCATTACAAGGTTTGCAAATAGTATCGAATTAATTAATTATAGTACGCCTATGGCTAATACTAGAATCAACACGATTCGCTTTATTCAACTCAAACTTAAAGTTCCTAGATTGGTCTTCTACTCTCTTCCAATGCACATTCTTAGCTTGCAAGGTCCTATCATTCCTTGTATTGTCTTGAGACTTTGACCTGCTCGCTTTAATGTCACCGATTACTCCTGTAGAGGGAATGGGAACATTAGTTGGTTGATCTAATTTTTGCATTCCTTAACTAGATGTGCAAGGATCTTAACTACTAGAAGGCACATTAGTGTTCACTTTCTTAAAAGCGTGATTTGAGCTATTTGCAGGCACAGAAATTCACTTTCTTAACACTAAGGGATTTGTACTCCTAGAAGGCACACTAGAGTTTACTTTCTTAGCATTAAAGGTGTTGAGATCTGAACTACTTGAAGGTATACTACAACTCACATTCATAACATTGGGCATCGAATGGATTTCATACTTGGCACTAGGCATAGAACACAAAATCAAATGATTAACTCTCTCACCTAAGGACTTAGGGCATATTGTGATTAACATTCTAGAATTTCTTGAGATCGTTTGGCATATAAGCATGCATGCCCAATTGCATTATCAAGTGGTTTCTCTAACTTATCCTCTTCAACAATCTCACGGAGACATTCTAGACAATCCTTAAGGGATGAGAAATATGTTTGAATTGCAAGTTTATTATTCCTAAGATGAGGAGGAACATATTTCACAGATACAACATATTTATTACAAAAAGGTGACTTTGATCCAACATTCTCCCATTGGTCATTGGCATTTTCCCTTTTACCTGGCTCTTCAGATTCTCAATTTCCTTTTGAAATGAAGCTATTTGTTCGTTATTTTTGTTACGAGTGACCTTTATTGATTCAAATAACTCATTGAAATGACGCTTAACCTTTTCATTTTCTTCTAGAAAACTCTCGTTTTCCTTTTGTAATGCATTTACTAAGTTTTGAAGATGAAAAGTTTGAGAATTCTGAGAATCTAAAGGAGGAGGCATTTGGGAGCCCGTCACATTGTTCTTTTCACCCTTTAATTGAGAGATTTGGGCTTTCAACTTTTTGATCATGTTACAATGAGCTTGAATCGTTCATCACGCTTGTTTATTTGAAAAACTGCATCAAACTCTAGAGCATCCGAGGATGTCTTGATATTTGAAGTTTTGACATTTTCTTTAAGATGTTGATATTTTAGTTGTAAATTAAAATGCTCAACTTCTAGTTTAGAAAAATGTTTAACCAAATTGTCGCGATCATCCAGTTCAATTTTCTCATTTAATTTAGAATTAATCTTTTCAAGCTCAATGACACGTTCATGGGAGACTTTCGTGAGCAAAGATAATTCATGAAATTGAGAAGCATTAATGGAACAATTTGTAGCAGTGAAAACACATCTTGAGCAATACATTCAGAAATCGATTCTCATTCAGGTATGCAAGTTCTTCCTCTCAATCTCATTATATTTTAATTCTCGCCCATAGTCACTAACCTCAACTATCATTGCATCAAATTCCTTTTCCATTTCTTTAATGTCTAAATTCATTCCCTTTTTAAGACTCTCAAAATGATCTTTTAGTTGTTTAAAGAAAGGCATGACTTCAGTTAAATAACATTCTTTTGTTTGCTCAAAACCCCTTTCCCCTTCAGCTATACCAGTGGGTGTGATCCTTTTCTTACAAGTTTTCTCAAAATCAACAAATAGTTGAAAAATAACATATTGACTGATTAAGGTCTTGCTTTTAGTGGCAATAGTCCTAGGAACTAAATGCATTGGTGAATTGGGAGGATACACATTGTCGAAGGCATTTTCCTAAAGGGGGGTTTGTTACAACAAGATTCTCTGCTTTTAGCTTATCTAAATCCTTTTTCCGTAACACTTGTTCGGTGTTAACAACGTTTGAGGCTTAAACTTGTTCAAGGAAATCCAATTCTCCTTCTTGTAATCATGGGGTGTGATAGTTATTTTCTTCACTTTACATTTAGGATCATCTAGTTTCTTGTTCATCTTTTCCCTAGTGACTTCATCTGATTTCTTATCTTCCTTAGTGCACTCAACGCAACTAGGTTTCTGTCTAGGTTTAAGGATTTCATTGCCATCATAAAGTACCTTATGAGCATTTCTAGCCTTTTTAATGACCTCTGGATTTGGTTCCTCAACAAGGGGAATGCTATGCTTATCGCTAAGGACTCTATGCTTAGTGATCATGTGGCAAGTGAATGGTGTTCCCTTGTACGTACAACTTGTTTTGAAGCTTGTTTTTCAAAGTTTTCAGATTAGAAAAATCTTTCAAAAGTTTTGATTCCTTAGCATTAAATTCTTGCTTAAGCATTTTCACATTTTCTTGAAGTTCTTGTTTTTGCTTAGCACTTTTAGAAAGCTTTTCTTGTAAGGAATTTAACTCTTGTTTTAATACTTCTTCTCTAAAATTACTTTTTCTAATGATTGTACGCATGTGGTCATCCATTTCCTCGCCACGGGTGGTCAACTCAAATTTAGCACGTTGTTCATAAATAGCAACTTGTTCTTTATAGGCATTCAGTTCGAGACAATCGTAACACATGCAAAGGTATTCATCAAAAGACATAGTCATTATTGATCGAAGATGCATACTTGGTACAATCTCACTTTCACTTTGTTTCACATATTGATCATATGGGACAACATTGATATTACCCATGTTGTCAATATTTGATTCATAAGTTCTCAAGAGATTGTACTTCGTTATGCATCTTTTGCCATCAACATCATCATATAGTTTTAATACCTCTCGAGATGATCTTGTCTTTGGATGGACCAGCTTTTTGTGGTGGAGAAACTTTGGAGAAACCATGGAGAAATGCTAGCCATGAAGATTGTTTGTGCAAGAGGTTCATCATCTACATCAGAATCAAATGCATCACAATCTGCAACTTGAAAGGCATTCTGATGATTATGACCTATCTCCTGAATTGGTCGCTCATCAACATCAACATCATAAGTCTTGGCATTCCCTTCAAAGAAGAAACAAGAACTCCTCTTCATCCAAAGTCGCTCCATTGTCCCGAGCTTGCACTAGCAACATCTTATCCCTCAAGTACTCAAGATTCGAGGACGCTTTGGAGATGTGCAATTCCTTGCAATGTGTCCCTCACCACCACAGTTGTAACATTTGATAGGCTTTGTTTGTCCTTGATTTCCATTCCTTCCTCGATTCTGATTTCCACCATAGCCTCCATCTACTCCACCCCTTCTCTCGATCGTATCGCCTTTCTTGAACTGGCTGCACCATAACCTTCCCATCTCTGACAAGGGCTTGATTGTGTGGATTGATGTCGCTCGAGGTTGTTGTTGGTGTGTGGGAGAGTGTTCATGTTTTGACTGATCATGAGAGCTAGTTGACTAATGAAGTTTCCAACGGATGCATCAAAGATCGCCTTGTTTGAACATAGGATCGGGAATGAGTTTGTGATTACCATCACCCATGGGTATAACTTGAGATGCTTTGGTGGTAATTCCAATGTTTGAGTAGAAAGCAGTTGAATCATTTGATGAGCTTGTCTCTCCCTAGTTGGTTTTGAACTGATCAAGAATCCTTTTTTCAAACATAGCATGTCTCTCATTCTCAAGAAGGAAGGCATAGAGTTGCTCATAGTTTGTATTCTTCAATCCTTTGGTTAGCTTCACAGAGGTGACAAACTTGTGCCATTCGGGATTCATGTTGTTCACAAACTTTGAGTTCAAATGAATGTTTGGCATAGTCATTCTGATGTTTCTCATGTCATTCACCAGCTTATGGAATCTCACATAGTACTCATAGACACTCTCATCTCGTTTCATCTTGAAGTGCTCAAATTCATCATAGAGTTGTGATTCTCTTTCTTCCATAGTTAATTCGAACCGAAAGAAGCATCTTGACATTATCCCATACGCCTTGGCTTCGTTGTGATTGATAAGCTTATAGATGTCTTTGGAAGACCTTGCAATATGATGTTAGAAGCCCGATATCCGTGATCGAATCTCTTCTTCTCCTTATCATTGAGCTCATCATACATCTTTGGTCTATCTATTCCATAGATCATTGTTCCATCTTCAGCTGTATCAATTATGTCTCTAGTAGTCTCAACTAGATACGGTCCTTCATCAATCGATTTGAGAATGTTGACTCAATTTTCCTTTCCAAGACAAGATAATCTGATTCTTTGAGCCCAAGAGTCGTAGTCATTCTATCAAGCATGGGTGGACGAGTATTCGAACCACCGCTTGAACATCCTCAACAAAGGGAGATGATTGTAGGTACGCTGGTAGACATGTTGACAGATAATCACGGATTTTATAACTTATGATTAAACCGAAATAGATTCTTTCACGGATTTTACTAAATCAAGAGAAAACCGTATACACACAAAGTTAACCAAGTCGCTATGAATCCTAGAACAAGTCGCTAAGTACAAAGTTGCTAAGTAATGACAAAGAAAGTCGCTAAGTTCCCAAATCGCTACAAATTTTGACAAAGAAGTCGCTATGCACCAAGTCGCTATGAGATCAAGTCGCTAAATAGCAACTCGCTAAGGTCCAAATCGCTAGCACCAAGTCGCTAAGAAACTTAAAGAACAAGTCGCTATCAAAATTGAAAGCAAGTCGCTACCGTCACCAAGTCGCTACCCGTAGTGGAGAATCCACTAAGTGTAATGTTTGTCGGCTTGTCTCAATAGACAAGTCGCTAAGCACCAAGTCGCTACCAAAACACAGTACAACTCGCTACAATTTACAAAGCAAGTCGCTATCAAGAAATGAAGTCCGTAGCTCAAGTCGCTAGCTAGAGAAAAACTTTAAAAACACACTTTTCAATCCAAAAACAACCCAACCACGATGATTCAAGCCTTCTAAATCAAAACCTAAACACTTGTGATGATTCTAAACACAAAAGTACTATCAAAATCCAAACTTTAACACTAGAAATCAACCAAATGATGCAAAAACCACTAAACTTTTTCAAACTCAAAACCACCTAAAAACCACTAGAAATCCAAAGATATGTAAGAGATGATCTAACCATGGCTCTTGATACCAATTGTAACATATTGGATTTCACATACACATCATAACATAAACATACTTAGGCGTATAAGGGATGAGTTTTAGAGAGAGAAAGTTAGAGGTTTGGGAACTTTAGTGAGAGAAAGAAAATTCTTATTATGAGCTCCAACTCTCTACCTTGGGAGGTAGAGAGTATTTATAGTCTTACATAAAACGCCACACAACGGGTCGTGGATCGTGCATACAAGGGTAAAGACCCGTCCATCCTCCACGGTGTTACTTAACTAACTACTACTTGACATAAAATAACTACGACTACGAGCTTTCTAACGATTACATATACTTGAGGTGACCGACACTTTAATACCAGGATTTTCTAAATCCTAACAAAACAAACGAAACCTTCGCATAAAATTAGCGGTAACAATATATATATGACTCTACTAAACTAGGATATAATGCTTGTGGAATGGATGTTTACAGATTTTCTGGAAAATTAAGACCTGAAAAATTCCAAAAAAATTATAAGTAGCTCTAAAACGAGAAAATAATAAGTTGTTTGCTCCTCGACGCCGCCAAGTCATGATCCTCGACAAGCACAGTTATCCTGACAGAAAACCGGTCTGCATGATTTTCCGAAAAATTTCGAACATTTTTATCTTTAAAATCTGGAAAAATTTCATGCAAAACATCCATTATGACTCGATACAAGCATTTGACTCGAACAAACACACATGTATATCTTTTAAATAATTTTAATTCTCATGTTCACGTTTCTTTTGAAAACGTGTGTAATCCTCCCTACACTTATCCCTTATGTAAAATACCTTTATATGTAATTAAGACGAGGTTACAAACAAAATAAAGCATTTTTACAAATTTAAACATGAGAATAAACAATTAATAAAAGATACACGACACACAAACAAGCAAACAATTAAGCATGGGTTGCCTCCCACGAAGCGTTTTTCTTTATTTATGAGTCTTGTAACTAGACTCGAAGTCCTGCCCCTACGTGACTTCATTACCGTCACCTTCTACCTCATGACGGTCTCTATTGGGGGATTCCATGTTGTAGAAGTGCCCTATGATGCACCTTTCTAAAAGGTCGTCCTCTCCTCACTCGGTTCTATATTCTGGTCCTAAGTTCAAGCAATCCTTATAGAAACCGAAAATCTTGTCCATAACATAATCTACTCCCTTCTTCTTATCCTCCTCATTCCTATAGTACACCGATAGTTTAAGTTCTTTTTCATCATTGGAGAGTGATGAAAACTTCTCAATCTTAAACGGCATTTGGTAAGCTACATCATCAGTCTCATCTTTGAATCTCACTATTCCTAACGATGGATCATAAGTCATCCGTTGTTTCATGAAAGGCTTTCCTAGAATAACGTGGGACAAGCTAGGATCTATGGCAGTACTAATATCATCCACTATTATGAAATCCATAGGAAACGTGAAACTACCTACATAAACGGGCAATCCCTTAACTCTACCAAGAAAATTGCAACTCACCCTAGGATTATCGGGATCTTGCCTAGTTGGGATAGGCTTCTTCATTACCCAGTTATAGTAGGTTCTAGTCATGATATTTATCTGGGACTTGCGATCAATGTAGGCCTTTGCCACGAATGGGTGTCCTATGCAACATGGTATGTTAAGATTCCAAGGGTTCCCAAACTTGATCATAGGGCTTCTCCTAACATACATGTGACGGAGGTCACGTACTAAGTGTGGGTGGCGAGAGAGTTCTTCTTCCGTAGGAAACTTATTGAAATAGTCATTGTCTACTTCATCTACTTCCTCGGTTGTTTCATTCCTAGGTATTTCACTAACCTCAAGTATTGTTTCATGGTTCGCTTCGTCATTTGTTCTATTAGGTTTCACTAAGGTGATGGTATTGACGAATTGAACGTGCTTAGCTAACTTACTTGGGTCCTCAATCTCTACACCGGAGTTTTCGAGTTGAGATAGCATTAACCTTCCTATCACTATTGGTCATGGCTTTCAAAAGGTTATATATCTTCCTATCCATCTACGCTTGTTGTTGGTTAAAACGGTCCGAGAGCTTAGCTATTTGAGCTTCTTGTGATGCGACTAGGTGTTGCAACATCCCTCTATGTTTTGTTGGTTAGGACGGAGATGGGGCCACGAGAAATCATTAGATGTGAATTCTTTGGTTTGTCCCCACAAAGTCGGGCTTGCCCTTCCATGCTTCTCGGGCATCATTAAAAGTCCTAGGTCCAGGTGTTGTAGGGAATCTTCCTCCCGTTCCATTGGTACGTGAGGATGCGTAGTCAACGGAAGGTTGTTCGGGGAGTCTTGTGCAAGCGCGAGTGTAATGAGGACCACTACATGGCTCACACGAGGAAGAAACTTTGTTCACTTGGCGTGAAGACTTAGGATTGTCGTAGGAGCTCATTAGGAATTTGACTTGATCTTCAAGCTCGAGCATCCTACGGTCGGAAGATTGTGAGTCAATGGGAGGCAATGAGATTGCCTTTATGGTTTTGGGCAACTCACGGGGGTCATTCCAACTTTCGTTGTCATAGAGAGCAAGGTTCTCTATTATACCCCATGATTCTTCCGCGGTGAGATCACTAAGTTTTCCACCGCCCGCTTGGTCAATGGATCGCTTAGTGGGGAAGTTGACATGATCGTAGAAGAGTTGGACTTGAAGCCAAAGATCAATGCCGTGATGAGGGACTCTATGGAGTAAGTCCTTGAATCGAGTCCATGCTTCATAGAGAGATTCACCTTGACGTTGTTGGAACATCAATATTTCATTCCTAAGCTTAGTAGTTCTCCCCGGTGGGAAAAATTAAGCAAGGAAACGAGAGGTGAGATCATCCCAACTTGAGATGGAGCCGGGAAGTCGCTTCAACCCAATTACTAGCTTGGTCCCGAGAGAGAATTGGAAGAGACGCACGCTGCGGGTCTCCGAGTAGTAGCATCGAGGTTGATGGAATCGACAATTTTAAGGAAATCCTTAAGATGCTGATTAGGATCTTCGGAATGAAGTCCATGGAATGCACATCCGTTATGCACCAACCGGATGGTGTCGGATCGCAGGTAGGCCGTAGTTTGGGCTTGGTCGGGAAGCTCAATGGTGTTCCTATAGCCTAGGTGGCTTGGTCTTCAGTATTCACCAAGAGTACGGCCTCTTGGGTGGGTCATTGGTGGTGGTTTGTTGAGTGGTGGTTGGTTATCACCTTCCATGATGAAAAGTGATGGGTTACTGAACAAAGGTCACGGGAAGGGGGATAGACTACAAGGAAGCTAAAATGGAAAAAATCGCACTTGATAGAATCAAGCAAGGAAACCTAAACGAGGTGGACTCCTAACTAGCTATCTATTCCCACCGGCAAGGCCAAAACTTGATACGCCATACACAGCGTTCGGGGTCAAAGGAACTTCCTTTTCGTCGAGCAAGTTTTTCAACACCCTAGGCAGTGAACCTAATCGTTGTAGTGTAGTATTAGGGTAAGCCACGGGTATTCATATCGTTCTCTAGGGGAATAGGAATGCTAGTAAGAAGTTACTACGCTAAGGTTGGGGTTGAGGAAGATTATTTTTTTATCTTTTTATATTTTTTTAGAAATGGAAAGGTACGAATCTCGGGGTTTGGATTTGGGGGTTGGTATTTCTACCGATTACTCTACTTATCTATTCTAATTAACTAAGCTAAGGGTAGTTTATCTCTATTGTTGTGTGCTCGTATGATGATTAAAAATGTGTTTACTTAGATTTTATTACTCCCTAGTTATCTCCTATTGATGGTTGAATTGTCACGTCCTTATTATTAATGCGTTGTGTTTCTAAGGTCGTAGGGTATGCGTTTATCCCTAACTCTTTGAAGCTACCAAAGGTTAATGACTACAAAATCTCTAGGATTCATAAACTTAACACTAAGGTATTCTTTGGATGTTTAGCCTACAATAACTATAGGTGATTATAAACTAATGTTCAACAAAGATTAATCAAGCATTAATAACACAACGAATGACCTATCGCAATACTAGGTCAATCACAATTAAGATAAGAGACAACCAATCAATATTTAATAACTAGGTTTCGTATTACCTAAGCAAACACACAAGTAAATTAGCCAGGCATGGAGAACATGCAAGCATACACACAATCAATTGAAGACATAATTGAATCAATGAAGTAAAACACTTATCTTGATGTAAAATAGGACATGGAACCCTAAAATATCTGTACAAGATGCAGATTGGTCGGTTTAGGTTTTACTCCACAAACTACCTCTAAAACTGAAAAATTCGGATTCTATATATAGTGGTACAAATTGCGACGGCATCACTCTTTAATTGTGACGTCGCGGGTCACCGCATTAGGGGGTCTTGGCCACGTTACATTGTGCGACGCGTCACCTTATGCCTGCGACGCCGTCTCCTTCGGCCTCGACGCCGCTCGATCAAATCTAGGCCGCCTGAGCTGCGACGCCTACTCTTTTAAAACCCGATGCCGTCACTTGTAAATAAGCAATTTGGTTACCGAAGTCGTCACAAAACATGTTCACGGCGCTTCAAATAGAACCCCACGACCGCCCCTTTCAATTCGCCAGCCAGTGTCTCGATTCTTGACTTTGGCCATTTTATTCGTATATTTGCACCTTTTCGTCCGAATAAGTGTCATTCCAGCAATTTGCCTTCAAGAGACCTAAAAAGTGAAAAGGAAAGAAATTAAGTAGTAACGGATACAAAAGTGATCAATTAAGGGCTTAAATGACCCCTCAAAAAGGTACCTTTTAAATTCTTATCAAAAGTTGTATTTGATATTGTAGCTTTTCAAATTTTATTTAGGACACCATGTCATCATTTAATATCTGTTAAAAGGATGAATAGACCTTATGGAAGAAGTTTACCTATAATTTTAAACGACGTGAAAAACATGATGACATAGGATACCAAGGAAAGCCAATCCTTGAGAGAGGAAAGCTTTTATTAAAATATCAAAAAAAATGAAAAACTTTTAGATTATCAAGTAAATCTTAGAAAGCTTGATAATATTATAGAAGATATAAAAGAAAGGTTATATAAGTGCTATACATATAACCCTTTAAAATTCTTGGATAAGAACCAAATAATGGCCAAATTAGAAATGAAAGGCAAGGATAAAGAAATTAGGAATTAAAACCCATGAGATATAACCCTGAAGATAAAAAAGAATTCCAGGTACAAATTAAGGAACTCTTAGATATTAAATAATAAGACCTAGTCATAGACCTCATAGTTCGCCAACCTTTTTAGTTAGAAAACATGCTGAGATAGCAAGAGGCAAAGCAAGAATGGTAATAAACTATAAAAAGTTAAATGAAAATACAATATTTGATGGGTACTTTTTACCACATAAAGAAAGTTTGATAAATTGGACTAGAAATAAAAAGATATTTTCTAAATTTGATTGTAAAACTAGGTTTTGGCAAATAAAAATGCATCCTAATAGTATAGCCTACACTGCATTCTCTACTCCACAAGGCCAATATGAATGGTTAGTTTTACCTTTTGGATTAATAAATGCTCCTCAACTATTTCAGAGGAAAATGGATATTATTGTTAAAGAATATGATTTTATCTTTGTTTACATTGATGATATTTTAGTCTTATATAATGATATAAGCTCACATTTGAAGCATCTTGATATTTTTGTAGATTTATGCATAAAAAATGGTTTAGCCTTATCAGAAAAGAAAACAAATTTGATTAAAAAAGAAATTGATTTTTTGGGAATGAAATTAGATGGTAATGGAATAGAGATCCAAAGCCACATTCATGAAAAAATATCATCTTTCCCAGATAAATTAATTGATAAAAAGCATATACAAAGTTTTCTTGGAATACTTAATTATGCATCTGATTTTATCCAAAATCTAGCAGAGTTAGGAAAACCTTTCCAAAAGTTACTCAAAAAAAATAAACTATTCAGTTTTGATAAAAGCCTAGAAGGACATGTAAGAAAGATAAAAAAAATCTTTGTAAAGATTTGCCAAAACTACAATTACCAAAAGAAGATGATGATCTAAATTTAGAAACTAATGCTTCTGAAAGTAATTGGACTGGTGTACTTAAAAGAATAAATTATGATAGGGAAAAACAAATAATTGGAGAAAGTATTTGTAGATATTGTTCTGGCACTTTTAGTGATATAGAAACAAGATATCACATAAATGAAAAGAATTATTAGCGGTGGTAAGAAGTTGTCAAAAGTTTTATTATTTCTTATTACCAAAAAGATTCTTGTTGGAATGATAATACTCAAGTAAAAGCTTTCATAAATAATAATTTGCCATCAAAACACGAATTTAAAGATTGATGAGATGGCAAACTCTTTTATCATTACAATTTTGATATAGAAATTATTAAATCTAAAAGAATGTTTTAGCGATTTCCGGACAGAGATGGGAAAGATCATTGAAGATATCGATATTTTGCTTACTAGCATTGATATGATGGTAAAAGAGATGAAAGATAATGCTTCGATATGGGATTAAATGAATGTCATTGAAGTCATTAGGAGAATATCCTTCAAATAAAAGATATATTTAAAAGGCAATGTTTGACAATCAAGGCAACTGCTGGAAATTATGAAATTGAAAGCATTGAAATAAGAGATTTGATTAAAAATAAAACCGGTAAAATCGGTATTCCATCTTCTTCTCGATGAACAAATGATTGGCGTAATTTAGAAAAAGAAGAATTGGGGCTAAAGAATCATATTCTTTTAGACCCCAATCGGATAAACCTCTTACTTTGAAAAATTATTTAGAATCCATTATTCAGGATCTGTTGGGTTACAAACTCTAATGATGAAAAGAACTATCAGTCTTTATAATAAAGATATTTGTTGATTTCAAGGGGTATACCCAAGAATCAACTATTTGCGAGTTGCAACCCGACGAGTCAGAATCTTGGTATGAATTTGGAGCGGTAAATTCAATTTATCTTACACCTCTTAATTTCCCAGAATTATTTAAAATGCCGATGTGGTTACAAAATTCCGTTAAAGAATGTTATAGAAATAATTCTATGATAAGATAAAGATTTATTGATGCTGAAATTCCTGTCAGTCGGGCCAGATATCTATGAAGAATACAAATACCCAGCCTACCATTTTATCCAACTGATAAAAACTGAAGATAAGGAAGATAACATAGAGAAGTTAAGGAAGCCATTTCATGGATTCTATAAAGATGGGATACGCATTAGAAGGGCCATTGGATTGAGAATCATTTTACAAGCAATGAACTTGACCCTAAAGGGATTTTAGGACATATAGTGGAGAAAGCCTTTTTCTCCAATAATCATCGCCTCAACGAGAAGATCTCCCCAAGAGCTGTATATCTTTAACAAAGAATGAAGAGAAAAGGGAATTATAAAATCGGGTCTTGATGCCCAAGAAAGATTTTGTATACAAGAGATCACAAAAGGGAGGCGAATAATACCCGACTAGTTCGAAGAACAAAGATATCACAATAATCCAGGATGATTAAAGGTATTATTAGATATTAGGGATAATCATTAAAATACCAGGCCATGTGAGAAAGTAAAAAGTATTATAAATGATATTATCTAAAAAAGAGGATAATGTTTATGTTCCCAAAGTTTCAAAAGATACGTGCATCATTTCAAAGATGACTAAGCTATGCAAGAGATACATGTCAAGACTCAAGAGTACATGCCTAAAGTGAAGAACCATGTGTGAAGGATTAAAGTAAGAGGTGTCAAAAGTGAAGAACCAGGTGTCAAGAGCTGAAGAAAGAAGGCTTAGCCAAGTTGTAATATAAATAGTAGATATATTGTAATAAGAAGGATCATCATTCCTTTCTGTAACATATTGGATTTCATAAACACATAACACATCAATAGTATGGGGCGTACACTATGAGTTTTAGAGAGAGAAAGTAGAGAGTTTTGGGAACTTAGTGAGACAAAGAAAAATGATATTGAAAACTCCAGGCCTTTGCCTTGCTAGGCAAAGGGTATTTATAGTTACAAGCTTAGGCAGCCCTCCCGGGCTGTGGATCACGATTGGGTAAAGACCCGTCCGATTCCTCCGCGGTGTTACTTAACAAACTACTACTTAACACTAAATGACTCACTATGAGTTTTCTAATGAATACATATACTTAGGTGACCAACTCTTTAGAGGATTTTCAAAATCCTAACAATCTCCCCAAGGGAGTGGCCTTACACATTGAATACAACGGAGATATTGTGGAAAACTAGAAGGGGGGGTTGAATAGTTTTACCAATTTAATACTTCCTTTTAAATATTTAAATCGACTTATGTCAATCCATTTGATTGTTTATGTTGGACGTTGATAGATGGATATATAAAATTGAAATGAAATATAAAGTAGAAGCATCACCACAACACAAGTTATTTATAGTGGTTAGGCTACAAGGACACCTTCCTTGCCTACTCACTCCCAGAGTCACTACTGCGAGAGTTCGTAACACTACACCAACTCCTTGTGGCGGAGAAGCCTTTAGCGTAAACAGCAACTTTCGGTTACAAGCTAAATACCGGTTCTTTCACACCAAGTGAACCACACCTAACACAGCATTCGCCTACCACCGCTTTATCGGTGATTCTAGGCTAACCCATAGAGTTCTTTCACACCCAGGAGAACTAATCTTATCACAAGCCTACCTACCTTTATTAGGTACTAGGCTAAGCAGCGCCTTAGTTCTTTCACACCTTAGGTGAACTACACCTTCCACGACACAACTTACCTAATCTCAAGGAGATCTACTCCTTGTTACAACACCATCAAGGATATCACCATCTTGTAGATAAACAAATACACATATGTATAACGATGCACCTCATCGATTATACGACCTAAGCATCTTCCCAAATGCTGCTTGT
>OU343216.1:9730619-9775397 GCA_910596185.1 Chrysanthemum makinoi | reverse complement strand
CATATATGTCCAAAAGCATGTAGAACAGTAGATCATAACATAAAACATTTGAAAAGCATTGAGTACCATTTTCACCCCAAGGGAAAACATATTAAAAAAATGAGGCTACGAGAACTCACCTCAGCAGATGATGAACAAGGTATCACAACGGTATCAAGTAGCAGGGCACAACGGTACAGACTCGGCACAACTTATTAATATGTAGTTTATCTCAAAAAAATGTCTCGTAAAAATAGTATATTGCATATGAGTTTTCAAAAGACAAAGTGTCTTAGTTTTCGTGGAAGACTCGTGTCGTTGTTTGTAAAAAAATTTGTATCATCGTTCGTGTGGTGATATGAAAACATAGACTTGAAATACAAATCAAGGCAAAGAAGAATAAACAAAAGAAAATCCAAGAAACGTGACTAAGAAAATGAATAAAGGAAAAATAAGGGAAGAATGGGCCAATGGTAAGCTTTGGTGTTTACCCGGTAATCCCAAATAGTTTGGAAAGTCAATTTAGTTTAGAAAAGTTACTTAAATGCTATTAGGAAAACTCTAGTTAGTATTTTAAATAATAACGGTTTTACAATTTAAATAAACTATTTCTTTCGATCCTTTGTCGGATTTTATAAAATAAACGAATTGTAATAAAAGTGTAAGTTTAGATATTTTTATAAAATTCCAGCATGGCGCGCCCGTTTATACAACGTTTCCAAGTCGTTTCGACTTAATAAAACTCCAATTCTCAAACAATATTTCCGACACGTTTATAATTTGCACTCGTTCGTGTTTGTTAATCCAAACACGTTACGATAATAGATTAGTTCAAATAGTATTAGTAAATAAATCAAAATTTTAGATTATTTATTAGTTATCTGGTTTTTATAATTTGTCATTAGTTTAATAGGTGCTAATTGAATATTTTAGATTTGTTACGAGTCTAATATATTACATCCGTCTCCAGTCTAAAATTGTAACACCCCCAAAAAATGGTTTGCAGCGAAAGAAAATGTTACTGGGGTATTATTCAAATGGATCAAAACACAAAGTATAGAATAACATATTTTCCTTAAAAGATTTTATTTATTGTAGTAAAACAAGTTTACATCATTGTTTTAGTGCGGAAATATAGGCCACAAAGAAATTTAAGTGGTCTAAAATATATGAAATTAAATTATGGCTTGTGGCATCACCGATGTCTTTGTGCCTCCAAAGTTTAGCTATCGCCCTTTTATCCTGAAAATACATGCTAAAAAGTCAACACAAAGGTTGAGTGAATTCATAGGTTTAATAGAAAAACAGTTGATCACAAGATTCCAAGTTTATGTAAAACAGTAGGCTACGTTGGTATACGCCCAGAAAGTAGTTATTATTGCTCTAAGATCATGACACGCAAAACGTTAATTGTGCATCATAGATACTAGCAGGGTACCCGCGTGTTGCAGCGGTGGGTACCCTGAAATAAAATTTTTAGATGAATAATGTATTTTAGTTTATTATGTTCTTTTTAACAATAAATTTACGGATATGAAGTATTTCATATAGCGATGCCGGTTCGGGCTTCGAACCCGTTGACTTGGAATTAATACTTGCTTTCGAGCTTTCGAGCCCGTTTAGTCGCGCCCATTAGAATCTCCAAGCCGGTATTTGGCCCGTTGCCGTTCGAGGCTTGAATATTTGTATAATATGCTTTATTATTTGTAGTAGTGAAATTTAATGCGAAATTGTGTTTTTAATTTGGTTGTACAATATATTGATAATTTGTATTTCTTATGTAATGGGTGTTTTAATAAGCTGTATTAATTGTATTTATTGATCGGTTAAATAATTGACTATATTAAAAACATTAATGTGGTGTTTTGTTTATGTATTATCTTTGTTGTCTTATGCGTCTAGAAATTATGTGCATTAAAGTGTTGTACTTATTTATGTTTAACTTCTTGTAAGTAGTAGTCATTATAGTCATTAATAACATTGACCACTTATGGCATTAATGTTGTAAGAATCTGAAAATAAGTCTGAAAATTACATCATGCTTATTTTGTTGTACACTATGCTTATTTTGTTATGCATCGAAAATTGGTTGCGACTATTGTACATTGTGCTTAAATGGTTGTAATTTTTGGTGAATGGGTGTTTTAATAGCATTAATGTTGTTTGATATAATTTTGGTCTTAAAATGACACCACCGCTTTATTTTGTTGTACAATATGCTTATTTTGTTGTAATTCTGAAAATTGGGTGCATTAAAGTGTTGTAAATCATGCTTAATTTTTTGTACGTTTTAAAATTAAGAGTGGGGTGTCTTCATGCATTATATGTAGTATAGATGATGTAAAATAAATAGTGCCCTTCTGGTAGGGAGCTTGCCATTCTACCTAGTGTTCTCAAATATAATGCGTTTATGCGCTTGAACCAGTGACATAGCGGGTTGTCGGCTGATAGATCTATCCACAATATTCGCGTTCACTCGAAATTGATTAATAGCTCATGATACAAGGGTATATTGGCAATAGCGGTACTTAGGCAATAACACAGTTGGATAATCATACAGTTTTCAAGCAATTGCGATCATAAAAAGTAGTAGTAGCATGTATCTCCCCTAAGGAGTTTATAAAACAGTTTAAAGAGTAAAAGTGAGGCTATGAACTCACCTCAGTGGTACAGTGGCAGTGGATAACGATATCAAGTACGTAGTGGCAAAGGCTTAAACACGAAACCTATGTATAATATAGCAATTCTTAGGTTTTGAAATATTTAGTTTACGACCATAAATTGTGATGTTTTGAAAATGTTTAGTTATTAGACACTTGTATCGTTTCTACTTGCGTGAAAATGCTTAAATTTCAAAAACAAAATATTTATTATATTATTCAAGTTATTTACATCTTTAGAAAATCATATTTATATATATTTGAAATGATCTCGTTAATTTTCGATGTTTGTATTGTTATCGTCTAATAATTATAAGAGTTGTCAAATATTTATTTGAAAACGTTTTAGGTTTTTGTATCACGAGTTATAAATATATAAGTATATTACTTATATAGGTAGCGGATCATTTAAAAAGTGTGAATTTTTACAAAGTCTAAAAAGCATTTACAGCCATTGGATCATGATACAAGATTTGATTAAATTAAAAAAGAACATATGCATTATAGGAACAAGCTGGACATTTTCACATTTCTTCTCCACTAACCTCCTAACCACCATAAGTGATCATCAGAACACAACATATCCCATCTCTATCCAACCTCTCTCCAATAGCCTCGCGCCACTCCTCCCCTGGCCAGAAGCGAAAACACATGTATGTAAGGGTTCATGGAAACTCCATCACAAACAACCAAGTAAGCCTTGACACCGTTACCCACAAAGGGTGATTCACGATTATGATGTTGTAACATTACATTGTTGATTTTGTTAAAATTGTTGTTCTTAGTTGATGCGTTTGAAAGACATCATAATTAACAACTTATTAAATCAGTCGAGGGCTCATTGATTTAATTTTATAAAAAATAATTATATAAAATCATGGAACTTGATGGTGATGTCAATACCTTTTCATATAATTCGGAAATCAATATGAAAGATTTTGGAGGTTTTAATTAGGTGTAGAAGGAAGGGAACAGCAGAGAGTGGTTATTTGTTTTCATTGATCTTTTATTTTAATTAAATAAATTCTTGGTGGAAAAGAGAGTCAACAAAAGAGCATTGTTGGAAGAAATTTGGAAAGGATGGACCAAATGTTGATTAAATTGGATTATTTTTCATTCTGATACCTTTGGAATTTACTAACATTACTATTTTGGTGGAAAAGAGTCAACAAATAAATTATTTTATAAAAAATATTGTTCATCAATAAAAATCACGTGATTTTTGTTAAAAGTGACCGTACAACTTTGTATTTGATACTTTATTTTTGATAATGTTAAATCAGTTCAATAGTTAGTTTTGGTCTCAGTTATATTATTTTCAGCGTGGGTCTATGCATCAATAAAGCGAGTTGTTCATGGATTCATTTAACTTTGTTCATCAGTTTATTTCATCATAAAGCGAGTTGTTAGCGGTTTTATTGTTCAATCGGTTTTATTTAAATCAATAAAGCGAGTTGTTCGTCAGTTTTATTGTTCATCAAGCTCTATTTACTTTTTCATCGGTTTATTTCATCAATAAATAAGTTGTTCATGATTTTATGTTCATGATTTTATTTAAATAAATAAAGCGAGTTGTTCATCGATTTTATTGTTCATGATTCTATTTAACTTTGTTCATCATTTTATTTCATCAAGAAAATGAGTTGTTCATCAGGTTTTATTTCATCAATAAACGAGTTGTTCATCAGTTCTATTTAACTTTGTTCATCGGTTTTATTTCATGATAAAATGAGTTTGTTCATCAATAAAGCGAGTTGTTAAATGAGTTTTTTGTTAATATTAAAAGTATTGTTCATCAATAAAAATTTGTTGATTAGTTGTTTAAAAGAAATTGTAATGTTCATATTTGAGTCACGGTGTTCATCAATTAGTTTTTCTTTAATGTTACATTATAATGTTCAATGATTTTCTTTTGTGATATTACATTATAATGTTCATCAATTACAAATAGTGTTGTTAAATAGGTTTTTTTAAACAAATAGTGTTGTTCATTGAGTTTTCGAATAAAAAATTACATTGTTCCCGGTTAGTACAATCAGTCTTGTTCATCCGTAAGTCTTTTTTTTGTCGGTATTCAAATAAAATAAATATTAATGTTCATTAGTTCATCGGTTATTTTTGATATTGTTCATAATTATTTTTATATACGTTAAATCAGTTGTTTTATATTGTTCAACGATTTTGAAAAATAACGTTCATCATTCTTTTGATATTATTGTTCATGATTTGCACAAGAAATCGCGTGTTAAATACATTTAGTTGTTAAATGATTCATGATTAATCTTTGTTAATCCAGTTAGTATTGTTCACCAATAAAAAGATATTCATCAATTCTTTTTAAATTTTGTTCATGCAGTTTATCATTATTCAAAAAAGTCATAATGTTCATCAATAGTCGAAAAAATCATAATGTTCATCAATTATGGTTCTGATGTTAAATGATTTATAAATTTGGTTGTTCATAAGTTAAATAAACCAAAAATAACAAAAATAACAAAAAATGTATTTTGGTATACCAATTAATGCATTTGAATGTACTTTTATAAGAAAATATAACTTAGGCATTTTATGCTTAACTTTGTATCTTGGCTAAATATAGTAAAGGCATGCATCATTAACGTGTATCTAGAAACTCATATAATATGGTTGGTGATTCAAATTTCGAGTAAGAATGGTCAAAGCCTACAATTTTCATGTTTTTAAGTTTTGTAAAATTGACTTTTAAGCTAGTCAAAATTAAATAGAAAATCACCAAAATTTGAAAATCAGCCAGCACCATTTAAAAAGTTAAAAAATAAGTTCACGATTATATATCAAAATGCATACCAATTAAAGAGAATCAAATTTAAAATTATGGTGAAATCGGTTTTATAAGTTTAGTTTGAAAGTTATTTACGTTTGAAGTTTTGGGTGAAATAAAAAGCATGTTAAAAGGACCAAAATCACTGCCAAATTTAATAAGAAAAAAAGGAGGAGGATTTGATGAAGGGGCCAATGTCCCGATGATGATGAGGCACTACAGCCTTTTATTTTTAGACTTTAACGAGGGATCTCAATTTCTACTTATATATATATAAATTGTACTCATAAGTCACTGAAATTAGTCCCAATTGACTTTTAGGTCTTTTTTTGTTTTGGCCAAATATTTTTGTTTTGTGTTATATATACTTTGATGCAAATTATGTGAATGGTTGTGTTTAAATGTATTTTCATTAGTATATTTTCATCAACTATTGTATACTTGAAACAAATATTTAAATCAAGATTAAGAAAAGGCGAAAAATTCGATAAGACTATTGAAGACTGATATGTAGCCCAAAGAAATACATAAAATCATAAACATATATTTTTGCAAGAATTGTTGTAAGCCGTTTGAAGTATATAAGTTCATTATATGAAATAATATATTTGTAGTTGTTAGAAAATATGTTGATATATATATATATATATATATATATATATATATAGTGTAAGTTATTGTAGAACCAAATAAATGCGAGAAGGCTGCGAGAGCCTTTTTTACTCTCAATAATGCATAATGTACATATGTCAATTGAAATGACTTTTTGGAAAATATACACATTTTAATTTGAATGAAAAAATTAAATGAGGGGTAATATAAATTTAATTATCAATAGGATCTTATACATAACCATTTTCCAAAACCTATTGTTTCATTCTTTTCACAAATGTGTTTCTCTTCCTGATAACCCTAACCTAAAAACCGCCTCCCTACACCTCTCCTGTGCACAAAACCACTTGGCCCATCTACCATTATCATGTTAGGATCGGATGACACATACAAACATAATTAACTGCCACCACCAGAACCACCAGCCCCCCGCCACCAGCAAAAGATCACATCGTACATCCCGCAGATCAGGAGGCAATGATCACTCGATCACTGGGTGTGAGCCTTGACACCCCCCATGATGACCCCTTGATGCATGGCCACCTCTGCGTCATTTGGCAGTGGGTTTTAGCGAGACGTTCTTTTAAGCGAGCAGCGTGCTCTTGGGGTGAGAAGAAGGACAGAACAAGGTTTTTTGTTGAGGAAGATAAGGCTATGATTTTTATTGTGGGTGAAGAAAAAGACCGACAATTTTTTTTGGGAAAAGGAAGTTGTGTTTTGGGGGAATAAAAGACCGAGTTTTAAGGTGAAAGAAAAGATACTTGGCGTGCTGCATCTTTTTGGGAAGAGATCGATGTTTGTTTTTTTCTTTTAAGAAAAAAAAGGTTTTAAGGTGGAGATAAAGAGGCTACATTTTTTAATCTTTTTGGGAAGATAAGTGTTTTTTTTAAGAAAAAAGTAAGTTTTAAGAAAAGAAAAGAAATCAACACAAGGATATAAGGTGGTTGGTCTAATCGACCTACGTCCACAAGTGGGTAACTAAGTATTTAGTGCACATGTGTGTTTTGAGTGTCATATGTGTTTTTTCTGATTGTGAATTTGAAACCCTATGCATATGTGTTTTTCACGGTTTCATGAACTTTTGTTTCTTTTATTTAATTCATTTATGGAAAGGATTGTGTACAAGGATTAAAACACATATTTACATATCTTACCTGAGATCGAGAAATGCGAGAGTGTATGAGGAAATGAGGAAAAACACATGTGTACAAAGAGTCGAGAGTGGTAATGAGGAAAAAACACATGTGTAGAAAGTGGCCAATGAGGAAAAACACATGTGTACAATGAGAAAAAACAGATCGAGGTATTTAATGAGGAAAAACATGTGTAATAAAACACATATTTATGTAATATTTTTAATAAAGTTGTTGTTTGTATAAAATTGCATAAATGTATTAATAAAGTTTTATTGTTTGTATACATACTTATGTAATATTTTTTATGAATAAGTAATGCAAATCAAACCTTTTTGTCTGAAAAGCGAGAAAATCTGATTATCAAATAATGCAAAAACACGTATGATGTAAGAAAAAATCTATAATTACAGGAATAAAAAGCGTTTTTGTAAAAAAAGGTAATTTTACCATTATGCCCTTTTGAATTAAATTATATAAATTAATATAAGAAAAATAAGTTGGTTGATCTTTGGTTACCATGAGTTCACGTAATTTATTTGGTTACGAAAATAACCCTTCCTATATAGTGTGTATATATATATATATATATATATATATATATATATATATATATATTTATATATATATATATCGTAAAAAGAATAAAAAGATTTTTTTTTAAATCCTCCAAAAATTCAAAAATTTCACAAGATGGGGTATGTTAGTAAATAAAACTTTTGTAGAAAACATTTTTCATAATTTTGAGTTTTTGATATGTTTTTTAATGCACAAAAAGCAATTTTGATGCTTAAAAATTTTGATGCACAAAATTTTCAACTTGATTTAGTTAGATCGCATGATATTTATTTTTTTTGATGAGAAAAAAATTGAAAAGAAGTTGGGTGCAAAACCAATTTTTGATCTTGCTTGAAAAAGCGATTTAATGGTAGCGTATTTTCATAATTTTTTTGGGAAGAAATAATATCCACTTTTAGAAAAAGTTTTTTCCTGACTTTTAAATACTTGTGTCATCTGCGTCTTTGTGAAATTTTTGGGGATTTTTAGAACTTTTTGAAAAAATCTTTTTATCTTTTCTGAGGATATTTATTAATAACTTTTATTGATCTTTATGCTTATATATATATATATATATATATATATATATATATATATATATATATAAATATATATATATATAAGTTGTGTGAGTAAAGGAATTATGCGTTTTTTATGAATTTGGCGTAAGTTATCGAAATATATAAGTTTTTCAAAAACTTTTCAGAATTTACAAGTTTAACTCATAGGTTTCAGAAAGTGACATTTTAAACCCTAATATATGCAAATTTTAGTCCTTGGTTATATATATTCATTCCTTTTAAACCCCAAACTTTCAGTTTTAACAGTTTCTACCCACACAAAAAATTGTTTTCAGTTTCAGTCCAAAAACTTAGTTTTACACTTTATACCCCTACGGTTCAAATCAGTTGCAAAACAAGTCCAAAATGACATTTTCAACTTAAAACACAAAGTTTTTAAATTTACAGTGTCTACCCCATGCATGGGTTGTCATTTTCTGTCTCAAACCATTAGTTTCCATAATTCGCGGTTTTTACCCATAAGGTCGAAATATTTGCGTTTTAAAAAGCTAAGTTTTGTAAATTTTAATTTTCTATTTGACTAAGTAGTTTCCGTAGCTTATTTTGAGCTTATTGATCTGCTTATTTTCACATGGGTCATATGTATGAGATTAATGGGCCGTAAGGCACAACTAGGGTCCGTTTTGGTTTTAAAATAAAGCTAAAGGCTTACGGCTTGTTTTAGTGAGTTCTAAAGGGTGTTTAGAGATTATTAAAACTACGTATTATCTGCTTATACGACAGCTTATTGTTTGGGCTTTTGGGTCGTGTTTAAAAAAACAGTTTGGGCTCATCGACCCGTTTAGTATGTGTTTGGTTTGTAATAATATACAAGGCAACGTTTGGTTCTACAAAAACAAAAGGCATTGAGGTAATGTTTTGGTTTGGTCGAGTTATACGAGACAAGTATACGTATTCGTAACTAAGTGTCGACAAAAATAAAAATCTAACTTTCATACCACGCAAGTTCATTACGACAACAAGTTAACTCACAACTTTGATACGTTAAAAAAATGAAAACGTATATATGTATATTCGAATACATATTTTTTAGCAAAACATATATACTTAACGATATGCAATATGTATCAAACGAGATGGGTTCGAGCTTGCTTACAAGAATGAGGAGTGTACGAGTGAAGGACAAAGACCAAAGGACTAGAACACGATTTGCTTTCCAAATTATGAACCCGTTTAGTTTCCAAAATACCAAAACCCGTTTCCTTTCACTTCGAAACCCTTATGTTTGCTTCCAAAAACCATAGTTTACCCTTAGCTTCATACCCTTTGAGCGTTTGCTTGATATGTGTTCTAAGAAAAATATGAGTGTTTGGGCTTATGTGTGCTCGGTTATAAGGTGAACAAAGGAAGAAAAGTTTGCTTGCTAGAGTTTCAAAACATTTGATGAATGAGTACTCTCAAAACAAAGTTGGTGAAGTTGGTGATGGATTTCAAACGTGGGTAAGTAAAGAAGGAGAGAAGGCATGGTCTTGTTGTCCTTGTACCATACATGCATGGGTGTTCATTGTTTTATAAAAGTGTAGTCAAAGTTCAAAGACTTTAGTATAGATAAAAGTTAGTGTATACAAGTTGTGTAAACTTATATATTTGTTGTGTTTTCATGCATGTCTGACGTACCAATATCGAGGGTCGAGTTCATGGGTTGTTTAAAATGAAACTCGACATCACAAAGTTACTAGTGTGATCAAATGGGGTTAACAAACTCGAATGACTTTGTTTTGTTTTGAGTTTGAATATGGTTAGTTCCAAAAATCAAATATAGTCACTAAAAATATATTCGTATGATGTTTGTTGTGTTTGATTTTGATTTTGATAAGGATTTAAAACATACGTTTTTAGGGGGTCATTTATGCCCTAAATTGTTACATTCGTTACTACTTAAAATCATTCATTTTCACATTTAGGTGTTTGAAAGCAAAATCTTTGGAATAAGAAAGCATATGCTGGCGAAAAGGGCCCAGCTTATGGAAAACAACAAAGTCAAGAAAACAAGGCAAATTGGAAGACCCAGGGCGTCCCTACCTCAAAGGCGGCGTGGGTAAACTAGCGTGTTCCATTTTTCTCAGTGGCTCATGTCATATTTTGGTGCGTTTAATACAAATAAGCCATTAAAAGCGTTTATTTATATTTTCACGATCTTATTGTTTTTTATAGATAACAAGCGTAAAATCATTTACTTGAAACAAATAAAATCGTAATTGGTTTGAATATAGTTTACTAACACAATTACATTTTCATATAAAACACTAAACAAGTAATAGTGCTTTCATGATTTAGTAATGCATATGTACAACAACTAGTGTTTTTACATATTGGTAGATATATACATACTTAGTATGTATTATATTAACAGGTAATAGAATGAGTAGAAGTTTAAGTATTTAACCCATTGACTTAATCATTGAATATAGTTAGATTAGCCACGAAGTCATGACCAATACCCATGGAGCATAATCCATAACCCATAACTCATTGCATGATATCATGCATAAGTCATAATGAGTATTATCCATAACCCATGGAGCTAACCCATAACCCATGGACTATATGCATTGTATCTTATAGATACATTGTATCTACTTGGATACCCATGGTCGAAGTTTAGGACCATGGCGCATAACCCATGACGTAACCATGGATAAGAGGAGATCCGCGGTTCCCCAGTTTACCTTTGGGCCGAGGATACCTCAAGTAAAGGGATCCGTGGGACAGGTATATTTTTCTATAAATAATGAGCCATTTCTTCATTGTAACTCACACTTTCACATATTTTCTCTTGAGTGTTGTAAACTCTCTAACCTCAGAGATCAAGTGATCTTTCTATGTAGTTTTGTGTTTGTGTGATTCTCTAGGTTCTCTTAAAGAGATCACCATCTCTTGAAGTCGAAGCAGCTGAGTCTATGGGTTGCCTAGCTTTGTCATCATCAAGACTACTAATGGTATCTTGTTGATAGTTCTTTTCTTTCTCATTAAAGTGTAGTGTGAAGACATAGGTGAAAAGATGTCTAAAGAGATTCAAGCGAACATTAGTGAAAAAGCGTCGAGTCATATTGAAGGCACATTAGTGAAAGGTGCCAAAGATGGGTGAAGGCATTAGTGAAGGGTCTTGGGAGTGCGTGGTGAAGGCATTAGTGAAGGGTGCCTAGAGTCAAGTCAAAGGCATTGGTGAAGGGGTGCCTAGAAGTGAGTCAAGCGACATTGGTGAAAGATTGCCTAAGGTGTACATTGGATATAGTTGATAGATTATACAAGATAGATTTTGTTAATACAAATATCGTCATTAAACGTTATTTATATTTTTGATCTTTACCTAAGTTTTGTTAACGACAAAAGTAAATTTAATTTGTATAAAAGCTTAAAGCTTGTCAAGTTTAATAGATATTAAAACAAGCTTTTTCAAAGAATATATTCATCATTCAAGCATTTACATTTATGATTAGTAACATCTTGATATGACTCTAATCATTATGTATGATAGTAGTTTTAGAATGTGTTAGGTTCTTTAAACCAAACACTACTTATGTACTTGCATATTTCTAAAAATAGAAATACAACATATGACATCATGTAATGCATCATGGAAATCTTTGGAAGATTTCATTAATATTTTTGTTGGTTGTACTCTTCATATCTTGCACAATCTCACTTAGATAAAGTTGACTTTAGCAATGATTTGATATCTTGGTATCGGGCCGTGGTACCAAAATGGTACAGGCGGAACCCTTTAAGGGTTCAGCGGTCCGTCAGGCAGCTCACATCCACTTTGGCTATAAATAGCAATGCCAAGCCAAGTAGGTTTTCATCCCTTTCTAACATACTCTCATACATATCTTCTCTCTAACCTTTCTAACTCGGTTTCATATCATATTAGTGATCTCTTTTGTAGCAAAGAAGATCAAGTCACATTCAAGCTTCAAGCGAGAAGTTGGAAGTCTTGTTTGTTTAGTGTTGTATGATCTTATGTTGATTCATACTTCATTGTTGTATTAAACCATCATAATCTTGTGAGTGTGAGTGGTTAGTATTTTAGTCCTCAAAATACATTGTGTGTGGGAGTGGTTGTACCCTTGGAAAGAACACGACATCTAGCTTAGTGTGGAAATAGTGTAGCGAAGTGTAAAGGTTTTCTCAGCCGGTGAAAGGAGCTTGTTGACTAGTGAAGTTAAACTCTCGAGTGTGAGACTCGAGGAGTGGATAGGAGCAAGGAAAAGAGTCCTTGTAGGCCGAACCACTATAAACAACTTGTTGTGGTTTGATCATTTCTTTCCTTATTTACTTCTTACATATTGCTTGCATATTTCATTAACATATCTAAGATCAATATCAATTGATCTTTCAATAAGTTTTAAAACAAAGTTTTTAATCGGTAAACTATTCAACCCCCCTTCTAGTGTTCTACAATTGGTACGGAGCCGTTGCTCAAGAATTTCAAAATAACTTGTATTTTATAAACTTGAAACGATCCATGGATTACGAAAACTTTAAAGAAGGGCAATCTATGCAAAGACCACCACTCTTTGAAACCAATGGATTTATATATTGGAAAAACCGTTTGAAACATATGTAAAATCAAAAGATATAGATCTTTGGTTTATTATTGTTAAAGGGGATTTTAGTTCTACAACAAAGGATATTTTCGTTGATGAACAAAAGAAACTAGTTGCTAAAAATAATGAAGCTAAAATGATGCTTTATAATGCTTTACCTAGAAAAGAATATGAAAGAATTTTTATGTGTGAAACCGCCAAAGATATTTGGGAATCTTTAATTGTTACACATCAAGGTAATTCACAAGTCAAGGATAACAAAATTGATCTTCTTGTTCAACAATATAAACAATTTGTTATTCGAAAGATGAAACCATTGATTGTGGCTTTGCTCGCTTTAACACTATTATTACATCACTTAAAGCACTTGATGAATCTTTTCGTAGTAAGAACTTTGTCTGGAAATTTCTTAGAGCACTCCATCCCAAATGGAGAGCTAAAGTGACCGCCATTGAGGAATCAAAAGATCTCTCAATAATGTCACTAGACGAGTTGATCGGTAACCTCAAAGTATATGAAATGGTGATGGAGATTAGGAGATCATCAAAGGAAAAGGGAGAAGATCAAATCCGTTGCTCTAAAAGCAAAAGCGGAATCAAGTGATGATGGCGAATCTTGCTCATTAGCGAAGATGAGGAATATGCCATGGCCGTTAGAGATTTTAAGTTCTTTAGAAGAAGAGGAAAGTTCGTAAGACAACCTCGAGAAGAAAAAGCCATTCGAAGGATCGGGATGACAAGAAGGGTTAAGGTGAAAGAAAATGTTTTAGATGTGGTGATGCAAGTCACCTCATAGGAGAATGTCCCAAGCCACCTAAAAAGCAAAACTCAACGAGCTTTTGTAAGTGGTGCTTGGTGATAGTGAAGCGATGAAGAATCAAGCAAGGAAGAGATCGCTCTAATGGCACATGAGTCAAATGAGGTACTTTCCGACTTTTCTTATTCTTCTATTGATGATGACACTTTGCAAAAACAATATAATCAATTGTGTGAGCTAAGTCTAAAAATCATAACTAAAAATAAATTTTAAAAAACCCAAAAGGAATTTTTGGAAAATGAAGTTTATGAGTTAAAAGAAAAGCAAAACGACTAGAAAAAGGAAAAGCAAATGGCGATGATTGTAAATCATGTCAAGAGCTTAAACTTGAAATAGAAAAACTAAAGCTCACACAAGATGTTTTAATAGAAAACAATTCTAAATTTAAAAGGTTTAACAAGAACATCGCTCTTGCCGATGAAATAGTTAAAATTCATAAAACACCGGGAGACATGAATGGGCTAGGTTTTAATGAAGTATTAATTCCAAAGAGTCAAATAAAAGCGGCGAAAAGGGCGAACATACATCAAAATTATTTGCTGATGCGGCCACGGACGAGACGGAACCAAAATAAGGGTTCCGTCCGTTGTACAAAATGGTGCCGTGGGTACTTGACGAGCAGGAGATATTACTTATCTGAACGAATAACAAAAGAAACCAATAATGTATAAACTAAAACCGGTAGTTACTTGAGTAGGACTTGTCAAAATGAATTTAGATCAAAAACTACTCAACAACGATATAAAACTCCTTTTGCCAGCGCCCTTTCCTAAGAGCAACCACAGCGTACAACAACTACCAACACAATGGTTGGAATCAAAACTTTCCTAGACCATATCAAACTCAGATTACATGCCATGGAACTCTTACCCATCGTTTCCATACATGAATCAAATAAATGGTATGTGTAACCCAAATGGACCCATGAGATATTGGGGACCAAATGCTTGAGTTATTTGCTTCTTAGGTATGCTTGAAAGTTGGATTGGAACCTGATGAATGGATAAAAGATAGTGGCTGCTCACGACACATGACGGGCAACAAAAGTCTCTTCTCATCATACCAAGAGTATGTGGAGTAATAATGTCACCTGGTAGCAATCTCAAAAGCAAAATTATTGGCAAAGTACGATTGCTCATAACTCTAACTATTGAAAATGTTGCTCATGTGGATAGGTTAGGATTTAATCTACTTAGTATTAGCCAACTATGTGATTAAAAGTATAAAGTGCTATTTGATGAAAATGGTAGTAAAATACTAAAAGATGGTATCACCATAGCTAAAGGAGTTAGGAAAAATAACATATATGTCATGAAAATAGATAAAACATATAATGACAAACTTTGCCTAACAACATTAGATGATAGCTCATCTCTTTGGCATAGGCGTTTAGGTCACGCTAATATGAGACTTATACAAAACCTATCTTCAAAAGAATTGGTTAGGAATTTACCAAAACTTAAATATGACCAACACTTTTGCGGCGCTTGCAAAATTGGTAAACAAACACATAGTAGTCACAAATCTAAAAATATGGTGTCCACATCTAAGTGTCTAGAATTATTACATATGGACTTGTTTGGACCATCCGCTATAAGAAGCTATGGAGGCAACTTATACACTTTGGTCATAGTAGATGATTATTCAAGGTTTACTTGGACGTTGTTTTGAAAACCAAAAATGAAGCTTTTGATAAATTTGAAATACTTAGCAAGAAAATTCAAAATCTTCTAGGAATCAAAATTGTGTCGATCGATCGATAGCGGATCATGGTGTGGAATTTGACAACGAAACTCAATTTGGAAACTTTTGTGATACAAATGGTATAACACATAACTTTTCCGCTCCACGAAGACCTCAATCTAATGGTAGTAGTAGAGACGTAAAATAGAACAATTCAAGAAATGAGTAGAACAATGCTTAATGAACAAAACATTCCTCAAAAGTTTTGGTGTAACGCCGTTGACACTTCTACATATATTTTGAATAGAGTCTTATTACGTCCTTTCTTAAACAAAACACCATATGAACTCTATAAAGGTAAAAAGCCAACGTTAGGATATTTTAGTCTTTGGTTGTAAAGTCTTTAAGGATTATCTCACCAAGTTGACCCAAAGTCTTATGAAGGTGTATTTCTTGGTTACTCTAAATGCTTTTATTCTTAATTGTCTAAACAAAGAAACTAAGTCAGATCGTTATCGACGAAAGTCACCTCCCTCTAAGACAACCTTTGGTAGATTGACTTAGTTGAAAGTCAAATGATAGAAGGTCAGAAATAATTAATAATAACAGTGAACCTAAATAAAGAAATGTCAACATCAAAGAATCTAAAAGTCATCCTTTAGAAAAAGTTATAGGACAACTCAATCAAAGAACCTTAAGGTCACAAGCCCAAAATCAAAGTAATTATTTTTGCTTTGTATCCACCATTGAACCAAAAACCATAAATGAAGCAATAAAGACTGAATCAAACATGGGTTATTGCCATGCAAGAAGAACTTAAACCATTAGTTAGAAATGATGTTTGGAAATTAGTTCCAAAACCTAAAGATCAAACTATAATTGGAACAAAATGGGTTTTTTGAAATAAGATGGATGAAAATGGGATAGTATCTAGAAACAAAGCTAGGCTTGTAGCGCAAGGTTATAATCAACAAGAGGGTATTGATTATGAAGAAACTTATGCACCGTGCTAGGCTTGAGTCTATTAGAGGAATGTGCCTATGATTTTAAATTATTTCAAATGGATGTTAAAAGTGCCTTTCTTAATGGGTTTATTAACGAAGAAGTTTATGTTGCTCAACCTCGGTTTTCACAGACTTTGAGAAACCACATCATGTCTTCAAACTCAAGAAACATTGTATGGTCTAAGCAAGCACCAAAAGCTTGGTACGACCGACTTAAGACTTCTCTTATTGATAACAAATATACTATGGGATTAGTAGATAATACTCTTTTTACCAAGAAAAGGAATCACATATTATCATTGTTCAAATATACGTTGATGACATTATATTGGACCTTTGGTAGATATGTGATGATTTCTCTAAAATCATGACGAGTTTGAAATGAGTATGATAGTTAAATTTCTTTCTAGGACTTCAAATAAACAACTAGAAGTGGCATATTCTTTAACCAATCTAAATATATAAAAGACATGCTTAGTAAATTTGGTCTTGAAGATTCCAAACCAACTAGAACACCCATGTCCTCGAACACTAAATTAATAATAACAAGGATGAGGAAGGTGAATCCGTGGATAACACTAAATATAGAGGAATGATTGGTAGCCTACTCTATCTTACGGCTGATGACCGGCATTATGTTTAGTGTTTGTCTATGTGCTCGCTTTCAAGAAAACCCAAAGTCATAACACTTAGAAGCCTTAAAAATTTTTGTAAAGGAACAGACGTGTTTAGGATTATGGTATCCCAAAGGAATGGGTGTAGAAACCATAGTGTATCATTTCGGAATGCCGGTGACTAATCGATAGAAAAAGTACAAGTGGTATTTGCACTTTTGTTGGACATTGTCTCACCTCGTGGTTTGCAAAGAAAAACGGCCTTGGCATCTCAACTCACTGAGCCGACGGTAGGAAAAGCATGTCAACAATGAAGCAAGCTCTAATATTGATTCTGAAACATCTCAACAACATTGTGATACTGCGACAACAAAGAATCTCAGCAAGAAGTTCAAAGTACAAAGCATATTGAAACCATCACTTTCTTAGACAATGTTCAAAGAAACATTTCAATGAGAAAGTATCCTCCAGAAGACAACATTAGAATCTTAACTAAGCCTCTTAAAAGAACCTTTTAATCTTCTTAGATTTTTTGCTTTAGGGTTAATGGAACCAAACATGTAGGATAAACATAGCCATTGAACAAAATATTAGAATAGTCAAACTAAACAAATTTGTCTTGTAACCCTTTCTTTGTAACGGCACCAGATAACAAAGACGGAACCAAATTTTTGCTTTGGTAAATTAAAATCTCAGTGTCTGAAGCAAAAAGCTACTATATAAAATCATCCTCTTCCTCAAAACCCATACCAAACGTGTATAAACTTAAACCAAGCTCATTATTGTCATCTTCCAACTCACTAATCATTGAAGATAACATCATGCAAGTATCCTAACTACATTTCATCTCTTAATTCGAGTCTAGGATTATTTATGCACAAAACTATCACAAATCATTACATGGGGTTTTATGTATGCTTTTATACCAAATATGAATTCAATTGGCAGATTGCATAACTAGTCATTGAAATTAGGTACTACATTATCAGATTGCATTAAACAAATGCTTCACTACAATTGATGATAATGAATTGCCCTATTCAAATAACCAAAACCCCATGTCAAAAGTTTTGAAAAGCTTCTCACTTTGGAAGTTAGAAAACAATTTTTCATTCTAATACAAAAGAAAGCGTTAAATTTTCATCACTTAAAGATGCTCTTGAAACTATTGCATAACTAATTGGAGCCACATTGAATTAGGAGCATTTGGGTTATCTCATGGTATTTGCTAAACACCCCACTAAAACCATCTTTGTGCATAAAATGAGTCGAGATAACCGCAACTACAAATTGTTTTCATATAGGCACACACTAGAACCAAAAAGCGTTAAAACTTATTCTCATTTTTTAATCAAAACTCTTGTCCTAGGAATAACCATGGTAGCCGCAAGATTCTATGTTCACAAAGACACCCTTAACTACATTCCCAAACACCACAAAACCAAAGACTTACCAAACAAGTAGAAATAAGGGGTCTAGCAAGGTATTTCCAGGGGGAACCATTCACTCATCCTTCCTTGAAAACACCAACCTGAAGAACTAGCCGCCATTCAATTGATTGTCTTCTTGCATCGATGAACCAATTGTCCTAGTTTTGTTAGAATTCTATGCTAGTGTGACCGGCTTTAGTGATGAAGACGATGATGAATTCTGTCTTAGGTTTAGATTCAAAAGCGACTACACCATCATTACTTTTGCTCAATTGGATTCGGTTGTGAAGTGAGTGGTGAAAACAAACACAATATCAAGCGTATATCAAATTAACCGTAAATTAGACAAATTAACCCTTTAGGAAAAGGTCAGCGTGCCAAACCTGGTGTGATAAAAGTGATACGGGAAAAGTGATTTCCCGGGTCGTGTCCCAACGAGGTGTGAATGGAAGGATTCGTTGAGTTTAGTGATTTGAACTTGAATTGGATTTTTAATGATTTGGATTTGATTACGTATTCTACAATTTAATTAACGGGAAGGTAATTAAGGCAAGGGAACCCTAATAAACTAAAATAAACTATCACTAAGCCTAAGAAAGGATAAAACGAAGCTACACTAAGTCCTAGGGTGCTAAAAGCATAAAAGCATTAAAAGCGGTAAAACAACCCAGAGCCATAGCGTAAAAGTTTTGCAATTTAAGGGACTCTGGTGTGAAATCAATTTTCCTACGTTCTATTTGACTAAAAATAACTTTTAGAAAAAAGCGGAATATTTTTGACTTTTAAATTAATTATTATGAATTAAAACTATTTAACACTAATTAAATGATTAAAATACTAAACTACTTTTGAAAAATCTGAAAAATTACAAAACTACTTTAGAATAACAGCGATTCTAGAAAATTTAAAAAAACTTGGGTGTTGCTTTAGAAAATAAGCTAGAAATAAGCTAAAAGAGCTTAAAATACAAAGCGCCTAAGTACCTTATAAGTATTAAATTGATGCAGTATAGTGAGATAAAGTCCAAGAATGAGATGGTTAAAGCGTTGGGGTGTTGATGTTGAGGCTTTAATAGCAAGAAGGTCGGGGTTGAATCCCCTTGTACACTTTTTAAAACTTTTTTTTTTTTTTTTAATTTTTCTTTTGAAACTTGAAGATGAGATCAAAATGAACACTTTGTACAAAAAACTTTACTTCTAAAACTTGTCAATAAGCTGACTTATATCTTACTTATTTGGACAATCAACTTTTCCAACGATAAACAAAAATACAACCAAACACCTTTTAAAGCAATTAAAAAACATCTACCAAGCGGACAACCAACCTTTGCAACCTTTGTTTGGCATCAAATAAGCAATAGAGGTTGAAGCTTAAATAAGCAACGACTGGAGCACAATATTTCATGATAGGTAAGCAACTTATCACTATTAAGCTGAAACTTAAGGGAAAGCGGTTGGTAATCTATCTAAATGAGATGGCATAGGAAATCTAAGGCTATTGAAATATGAAAGATTAAGCTCTAAACTACTTGATAGACTCTAAGCTTATAACCTAAACTAAGCTACGGATGATCCATTATACTACTAGTAGATTAAATCTAAATAGCGAGCTAAAGCTACTTAAGCTAAAAATAAATAAAAGAGGGAAAAAAGGTGTGCTGTTTACTTGCAAATTTGTACAACATGAGGGTTCGAATTGGACTGATTGGAGCTTATTTAAAGCTGCCAAAAAACTCTTCAAACCAAGGACAAAGCTTCAAAAAAATAGTTAGATCAATGAATTTCAAAGAAAAGCTAAGTTGGACAACAAAAGGCAAGTTTAATTTTACGACTTAAAAATAAATCGTTATACTTGCACCCCTTTTAGTTGATCTTTGATAAAGAAAGGAACAAGGAAAATGGACAAACTTTGACATTAAATTTAAACTAGGCTAGAAGTTATTCTTTGATGCAAGACTTGAAAATTAGACTAAGAGTGAGTTGGGTAATACCAAAACATTAGAGAGAAAGAAACCAAATTTACTTGTTTTGAATGCCAAATAAGGTGAAAAATTAAGCTTATGCTGCAGGCTCTTGTTACGTCGAGCTTCTGAGATGAAAAATGGATTTTTGAAACATTTTTTTTCCACAGGCTATTTCAACTGACTTTAACTTGCACAAATTGTCTAACTTTAAAATGATTAACATGACATCAAAAGGCTTTGACATTGGTCAAAGTGGGTAAAAAGAATTTTGACCTTTTCAAGCAATAACCAAACACCCTTTATACTCAAGCGGAACTTTGAGATCTGAAAAATTCTTTTGACTATCTTAGAATCAATAGGTTAAACAAACACTTAACAAAGATTGATAACTAGTAACAAAGAAAAATAACTTTCATTAATTAAAAGATTTTTCATTACAATAATTAAATACAAAAGACTTGAAACTAAAATTTTTTAAAACTAGAAACTTGATAATGGCTACAAAAGGTCCTATTTATACTTTTAAAACTAAGGTACTTAGGTCTTCTCTTCATCTCTTAAACTTGCAGTGTGCTTGTTTTGTGAGAGCGATCAAGGACCCAAGGAGCCATCTCTTGTGCTTCTTGAATCTTGATCCATCCCTTGATTAAGTAGGTACAACTTGAGTGAGAATCTGAGCCATTGGTGAGGTCTTTATTCCCATGGATTGATGTTTGGACATTGGGAGGAGGGGAAATGGTAGTGGGTTTGGGATTTGGGTGAATCGGTTAAAAGAGATTAAGGTGGGTTTGTAAAGGTTTTGGTGATTGGGTAAAATTTGAGGAGAAAGGTGGAGTGTTCTTGGGAGTGGAGAGAAAGGATATGAGACTTAGGGTCCAGTTAAGCTAGGGTTGCAGGTAAGGATTGTGGGTTTTATTTTATTTGGGAAGAGGAGAAGAGAAAAAGGGGAGAGGGTGTGTTGTTTGATAATGTGGTATTGACCAGGGTATGGGAGGTTGGCCAGGGTCAAGGTAGTAGGTTTTGTTGGATGGTTTTTGGGCCTAAGTAGTTATATTGGATTTGGTATAGACTTAGGATCCATTTAGCATTAGGGACCAAGTGTAAATACACCAGAAAATCAAGGACCATTCATGTATTTCGAAATTGATCAAGGCCAATCTTGTGAATCTCAAATAAGCCAAGGAACCATCTGTCATTTTGCAAATTGTGAAATTCAAGGACTAACGGACTTGTCAATTTTAAAAATCCAGGGATCAAAGCTGTTGTAATTTCTCAAACTTTTGAAATTTTTCACCAAAGGACTAATTATGACAACTTATGATTTCAAAAGGACCTTTGGTTACTTTTCTTTTAAAATCGTGCTCGAGGGACTATTTACGTCAATTTTTGAAAGTCGGGGGAATGAAAGCGCCAATTATGCAAACTTTGTTAGTTTTCATCGATTTTAAAAATTTTGCATCTGAAACATATAAAACACAATTTTGAGATATTTTCAGTATTTTGATGCATATTTAAGTGTTTTTAGATGTTTTGCAGTTCAGTTTGACCTAAAATGATGAGTGAATAGCACTCATCAAATCCCACACTAAACATTGCTAGTCCTAGCAATCTTTTGAGAAAAACTTAATGGATTTGAATCTCTTTACCAAAAGCCATTACTTACGGAGTAGCCAAATGTTTTAGTTCAAGTAAGAACTATGGTACATGATAACCATGATTTTGAGCAAACCACCGACTTTCAGCGGTTTTTGATTTGTCTTTACCGAGAAGCCGTTTGCTACGGACTAGCCAACTCTTAGATAAATTATCAATATTATCTTTGGTGAGTCGATTACCAATTATGGTTTTTCCACTTGCCTTTACCACAAGCCATAAACTTGCGGGCTAGCCAACTCTTCACTAATTAAAGATATGGTGAGTTGAACACCATACAATTTTGGGTAAATTGCAAGCCGTCAGCGGATTTGAAATCTTTACCAAGAGCGTTTGCTCTGGATTAGCCAATCCTTTTGTTTATTAGACATGGCGGACTGATAACCAATTGAGTAAGTGCAAAACACTTACTCCAAAAAAAATTTTTGGCCAAAATGGGGGAATAGATTAAAATTATATGATAAAATTCGTGAGAATTCCCCCCCACACTTAGAAATGAATATCGCCCTCAATATTCAAAGTACCGGTTATGCGAAACTAAGAGCGTAAAGGGAAATACTACGGCCATTATTTGAAATTTTTTTTTTTTTTTTTTTTTAGAAAACTTTATATACAACGTGAGGGGGCAACTCCCCAGCACTAGGGTGGTAGAAAGTAGAAAGAAGTCAGAAATATGGGTGAAAACCCATATAGTGTGCTATTGTTTTTGATTCCAGAGTCGCTAGCTTGACTTCGATCCCCGCATTCATTGGTTCATGGGGAAAGTTTGTAGATCCGGGACAACCAAGGATGGTATGTCCCCTCCAAAATAATGCTTCAATCTATGTCCATTCACCTTGAAGTTTGGTCCGTCGGTTTGAGATAACTCGACGGTGCCATATGGAAAAACTTTTGCAATGGTGAATGGACGGTCCAACGGTCTTAAGTTTCCCGAGAAGATTTTCAATCTAGAATTGAAAAGAAGGACTCGGTCACCAACGTTGAAAATGCGGTTCTTAATCTTTGAGTCATGGATCTTCTTTGTCTTTTCCTTGTAAATCAACGAGTTCTCGTAAGCTTGATCACGGAGTTCATTTAATTCATTGAGTTGAACTTTCCGGTGATCACCCGCGGACTTAAGGTCAAAATTTGCATGCTTCAAGGCCCAATAGGCTTTGTGCTCGAGCTCGATCGGGAGATGACACGCCTTTCCATACACAAGCTTGTAAGGAGTACACCCGATGGGTGTTTTGTAAGCGATACGGAAGGCCCAAAGTGCATCTTCAAGTTTGTCCGACCAAGAGCGCGGTTTTCACCTACGGTCCTCTCCAAGATTCTTTTCAAACCACGATTTGAAACTTCCACTTGCCCACTAGTTTGTGGGTGATACGCGGTAGAAAGTCGGTGAGTGACACCATACTTAAGCATGACTTTTGCGAATTGGTCGTTGCAAAAGTGCGTACGCGATCACTAATGATGCGCGGGGAGTTCGAAGCGGGTAAAGACTTTAGAAACTTCACAATTTTCTACTGGTCGTTGGTGGGGGGCTTTCGCTTCCACCCATTTGGACAAATAATCGACCGCCACAGTATATACTTGTTTCGAGAGAGCGGGGAGCGGACCCATAAAGTCAATGCCCCATACGTCAAAGATCTCGCACACTTGAATGGCATTTTGAGGCATTTCATCTCTTTTAGAGATGTTGCTATGACGTTGGCAAGAGTCGCAAGATTTGACGAGGTCATGGGCATCTTTGTAAATTATGGGCCAATAGAAACGGTCAAACACCTTTTAGCGGTGTAGTTCGGGCCATGATGTCCCCCGTGGGTCCATGATGACAAGCCTTGAGAATTTCATCGGCTTCTTGGCTGTGAACACACCGTCGGATGACTTGATCCACACAAACCTTAAACAAGTAGGGTCGTCCCGAAATAATGCTTAACATCTTTGAAAAATTTGTTCTTTTGTTGGGACGACATCCCTTTCACAACAAAGTTACCAGCATGATAGTTTGCAAAGTCGGCAAACCATGGGGTACTCGAATTTTCATGATGAGATACCACATTAAGAGTCTCGAGAGGAAATGTTTCATTTATTTCCTTTTTCTCGAGCACACCTTGATGTGGATTTTCAAAACGAGAGAGATGATCAGCCGCTAGGTTCTCCGCTCCTTTTTGATCACGGATAATGATATCAAATTCTTGTAGGAGGAGAACCCATGGGCAATCTCGCTTTGCATCTTGCTTAGCAAAGAGATATTTGAGTAGAGTGATCCGTATACACTATGCTTTTGGACAAGATCAAGTATGGCCGAAACTTCTCGAAAGCATACACCACGGCTAGTAATTCTTTCTCCGTCGTAGTGTAATGTGCTTGAGCTTCGGTCAAAGTTTTGCTAGCATAATGTATAGGCTGGAAATGTTTTGACTTTCGTTGCCCCAAAACGGCACCTATGGCGAAATCACTTGCGTCGCACATAAGCTCAAATGGTAATTCCCAATCAGGGGCAACTAGAATTGGTGCTTGGTGAGCTTCTTCTTAAGAGTTTGAAAAGCTTCAATGCACTCACTAGAGAAGATGAAAGGAGTGTCCTTTTCAAGAAGTCGGGTCATAGGCCGGGATATTTTCGAGAAGTCTTGAATGAAAGCGGCGATAAAATCCGGCATGACCAAGGAAACTTCTGACTCCTTTGGCGGTTGTGGGAGGAGGTAATTTTGAAATGACATCGACTTTAGCTTTGTCAACCTCAATCCCGCTCTTAGAAATCTTATGGCCAAGGACAATTCCTTCCTTAACCATAAAGTGACATTTCTCCCAATTTAGACTAAGATTCGTGTTTTCACAACGTTCAAGCATCTTGTCCAAATGGGAGAGACATGTTTGAAAAGAATCCCCAAAGATCGAAAAATCATCCATAAAGACTTCCATAGTCTTTTCGATCATGTCATGGAAAATGGCTATCATACACCTTTGGAGCGTGCCGGGAGCATTACACAAGCCAAAAGGCATGCGTCGGTAAGCAAATGTTCCATAAGGACACGTGAATGTGGTCTTTTCTTGATCTTGTGGGTCAATGGGTATTTGGAAGTAACCCGAGAAACCATCGAGAAAACAATAGTATTAGTTTCCCGCTAATCTCTCAAGCATTTGGTCCATGAAAGGTAATGGGAAGTGGTCTTTACGGGTGGCTTCATTTAACTTTTGATAGTCAATGCAAACCGCCATCCGTAACCAATCGGTAGGAATCAACTCGTTTTCATCATTTTCAACAATGGTAATGCCACTTTTTTTGGGCACACAATGAGCGGGGCTAACCCAAGGACTATCCGAGATAGGGTAAATCAATCCGGCATCGAGAAGTTTTATGACTTCCCCTTTGATAACCTCATGAATTTTAGGATTCACCCTTCTTTGGTGTTGAACCGCCGGTTTGAAGTCATCTTCCATGAGAATTTTGTGTGTACAAAATCTCGGGTCAACACCCTTGATGTCGGAAGGTTCCAGCGATGGCTCGCTTGTGTGACTTCAAAACCTTTATGAGAGCGGCTTTTTCATCCTCACTCAAGTCTTTAGCAATGATGGCGGGTGATTTATTGTCACCCTCCAAAAATGCATACTCGAGATGAGGTGGTAAGTCCTTAAGTTCGACCTCGGGAGGATCATTAGAATTTTCAATCGTTTTGATTTCCTCTTTATGAAGTTCTTGAGGAGGGAGTGATGAAGGATCTTCATTGAGCAACTTCTCGATGAGAAGTATATCTCCCTCAATGTCGATGGGAGCGTGATCAATTTCCCATGGACGAGAATCACTAGCCAAGTATGCTTCAATCTCTTCCAAAATAAAGTCCCTTCCCTCAAACGGAGTGAGGGAGGGAAGAAGAGCAACGATGGGATCAACGAAGTGGGATTGCCACTCGAGAATCCAAGAATTTCTTGAGAATACTCCTCCGACACAATGTCAAGGACATCAATTTTGTTGACGGAATTGTCTCCATAATTGGGAGAGTACTTCGTAACTTGATTGAGATTGAAAGTGGCTTCCTTGTTTTACCCTCAAAGTAATTTCCCCTTCATCAACGTCGATCAATGCCCGACCCGTTTTTAAGAAGCACCTCCCAAGGATGAGGGGTACTCGAGGATCGGCATCAAATTCGACAACAACAAAGTCGGTGGGGAAATGAAACTTGCCTACTTTCACAAATACATCCTCGGCTATACCTAGCGGACGAGAACTTGTGCGGTCCGCAAGCTCGAGGATCATACATGTAGGTGTAAGCGGAGGTAATGAAAGCTTTTTCCACATGGAGTGTGGCATCAAGTTAATGCTCGTACCAAGATCGGCCAAGCAGACATTGAACTATGCCTTGAAAATCACATGGGATGAGAAATTTTCGGGGTCTCCTAACTTTTAGGGAAGCTTTTAAGGATAACCGCCGAACAATTTTCGTTCAAAGAGTTTTAGCCATTTGGAAATCTTTTCTTTGTTATTCAACAAACTTTTGATTGTTGGACCGAACTTTGACATTAGAAGAAGAGCGTCATGAAACTAATCTCGAAGTGCAAATCTTGAATGATTTGGATAAGCTTCTCCATTTGTTGACTAGTTTTATCGCGGAGCTTTTGGTCATTAAGCCTTGAAGGATAAGGAAGTGAAGGCTTAGGAATGGTCATCGGAACAACGGGTTCTGGAATTGGAGGTAAGACCACCGGAGGTTGGACTTGTCGCGTACTGCCATTGGGCTTGAGTTATGCACCTTGTCCTTTGAGACCTCGGTTTCGTTCCACATCCCTCACCGGAGAAGGATTAGGCATCGAGGGTCCCTCATAAGATTTACCACTTCTGGTGGCAATAGCATTCAATTCACCTTTTGGGTTGGGAATGGTATTACTCGGAAGAGCACCCGAAGTTGAAGCTTGATTCTTTTGACTCATGAGACTAGCAAACATGCTTTCAATCTTGCTTTGAGATTGATCAATTTTGTTACTAGTAGCTCTAAGCTCGGAAGTGAAATCATTCTTCAAAGTGGTAATTTGATTTTGCATGGATGCCATCTTAGCTTCATTGCTTTTGATGTAATTAGCAATGTCAATGGAAGCTTGAGGAGGTTGGGCATGCATATTTTGTTGAGGAGCTTGGAATCGGTTTTGATTGAAATTTCCTTGATTTTGAAAACCTTGATGTTGATTTTGAAAATTCGATTCGACTCGATTTTGATTGAAGCTGATTATTTCTATTTTGCACATTTTGATTGTTCGATTTTGATTAAACCGGGTGGTCCAAGGAAATTGTTAGAGCGATAGCTGAGGAAAGGTTTGGTCCCCTGCGGTTGGTAGGAATTACCTCCGTATTGTAGGAACGAGCGGCATATCGCTCTCTTGAGTGAAGCCACCGGAGGCTGGACACTCAAAATAAGGGTGTGGACCACCACAAGTTTCACAACTCTTGTTTACGACATTCACTTGTTGATTGTTGTTATTTTGACTCATTTTAAGTACGGCAGTGGATATTTCTTCAATCTTTTTGGTTAGAATCGTGTATTCCGAAGATGGAAGAGTGGTAGATCTCCTTGACTCACTCCTCTCGGTGAGGAATCCCAATAATGTGGTGGGCATCATGTTTTCAATGAGATCATAGCACTCTTGGGTTAGCCTTTTCATAAAGGTACCACCGGCGGCAGGCATTGATTGTGTCACGATGTCTCAATGTTAACCCGTTATAGAATGTATCTATTTGGGTGACAAGCAACATGTTGTGGTTTGGACATCGATCAATCGAAAGCTTATAGCGTTCCCATGCCTCAAACAAGGACTCATCGGGATCTTTGCGAAAATTAATGATTTCATTCCGTAGTTTCGTCACCATCGGCGGTTGGAAAATATTTCGCCAAGAATTTGGAGATCATTTCATCGAAACTATGGATTGAGTTCTTGGGAAGACGATCAAACCATGCGGTGGCATGAAGCGTCAAGGAATATGGAAAGAGGTATAAGCGAAGGGCGTCATCGGTGACCCCATTTTGCTTCATACTTTGGGTGACGGTGAGAAATTTGTCGAGATGCTTGTTGGCATCGTCACACGGTGATCCGTGAAATTGGCAAAAACTTTGGACTTGTTGAATCATGTGATGCTTAAGTCCAAAATCCGTGGCCTCGATGTTGACTGGGGCAATTGGACCGCCCCGTCCATCCATCGTGGGTTGGCAAAGCTCCTCCATCGTTAGGAGATCGGGGAGTTGGATCTTGTGGATCAGGTCTGGGACTTGAGGTCCGTTCCTTGGTTATGTGTCATTGTGATTTGTTGACGGTGCGTATCACCGGGAATGCGTTTGCTTGGTTACGGTTCGTCTACGAGCTGCGGCGAGTGCGCATGCACTTCCAAAAACAACACTTTCAATTAAAACAAGACCGAGGCAAAACAACAGTGAACTTAAACCAATAATCCCATGTGAAATGATCACTTCTATAAGTAAAAGCACAAAGGAGCGGAGAGACTTTGTAGGTGTGTAACTTACTTATTAAAAACCGTCTCTTTTCAGCCGCAATTTAATGTCAGGCCGTCCTTATACCCCTCACACAGTTTGTTAAACCGATAAAAGTAAACCAAAACACGAGCGACACAAAGGCAAGTTTTAAATCTTTTGTTTGGGAACTTATAATGATAACACCTCAGTTAAGAATGTTATATTGATTGTGTCTTCTATTTATTTAAAACAACAAGGAAAATCTTTTTTGTATTTTTAATCTTTTACATATATATACAAAGAAAAGAAAAATATTTTTGTATTTTTGTATTTTTATAAAAACAATAACTTCACGAGGAAGGATCTTCAAGTCACTAATAAGCAAAAAAACTTCACGATATTGTCGCATACCACACCTCCCCGGCGGCGTAAAATTTGATTAGTTTGTGAAGTGAGTGGTGAAAAAACACAATATCAGCATATATATCAAATTAACCGTAAATTCGACAAATTAACCCTTTAGGAAAATGGTTAACGTGCCAAACCTTACGGGTGTGATAAAAGTGATACGGGAAAAGTGATTTCGGGTTGTGTCCCCACGAGGTGTGAATGGAAGGATTCGTTGAGTTTTGTGATTTGAACTTGAATTGGTTTTTAATGATTTGGATTTGATTACGAATTCTACAAATTAATTAACGGGAAGGTAATTAAGGCAAGGGAAACCTAATAAACTAAAAATAAACTATCACTAAGCCTAAGGAATGATAAAACGAAGCTACACCAACTCCTAGGGTGCAAAAAGCATAAAAAGCGTAAAAGCGGAAACAACCCGAGCCATAAACGTAAAAGTTTTGCAATTTAAGGGCTACGGGTGTGAAATCAATTTTTCTACGTTCTATTTGACTAAAATAATTTTTAGGAATATTTTTTGACTTTTAAATTAATTATTACGAATTAAAAACTATTTAACACTAATTAAATGATTAAAAATACTAAAATATTTTTTAAAAATCTGAAAAATTACAGAAAAACTACTTAGTAACAGATTTAGAAAATTTAAAACTTGGGTGTTGCTTAAGAAAAGAAATAAGCTAGAAATAAGCTAAAAATAGCTTAAATACAAAGCCTAAGTACCTTAAAGATAAATTGTGAGTATTATGTGAAGAAGTCCCAGGCGTTGGTTGGGGGTGTTGTATGTTGAGGCTTTAATGGAGCAAGAGGTCGAGGGTTCGATCCCACCTCTTGCTTATTTTTGAAAACTTTTTTTTTTTAGATTTTCTTTGAAACTTGAAGATGAGAATCTAATAATGAAACTTTTGTAAAAACTTTACTTCTAAAACTTATCAATATACATTTTGAATCGACTTTTTCCAACTTGATAAGCAAGAAATACAACCAAACACCTTTTTAAAACATGCGACCAAACTCCTTTGAGCATTTGGGATCAAATAAGCAATAGAGTTGAAGCTTGATGGGGCAACTAGACACAGAAATAGTGATAGGTAAGCTTAATTATCACTATTAAGCTACAAAAAAGCTATGGCTAAAGGTGACACGGATGGCATGGGAAAATCACTAGCTATTGAAGAAATATGAAAGATTAAGCTCTAAACTACTTGATAAGCTTTCTAGCGGTTATTACCTAAACTAAGCCTACATCCATTATACTACTAGTAGATTAAATCTAAACTAAGCTAAAGCTACTACGATAAGCTACATAAATAAAGAGGGAAAAAGGTGACACATAGCTGCATTTTACTTGGACACCAAAAGGGTTAGAAGCAGTGGTGATTGGAGCTTATTTATAAGCACCAAAACCTTTCAAAAGCTAGGACAAGCTTCAAAAATCAAGAAGTTAGATCAATGAATTTCAAAAGAAAAGCTAAAATTTGGAATCCAAGTTAAAATTTTGTTCTGACTTAAAATAAGACAAAGATTCGGCACTTACCTATTTTTTTGGTTCGATAAAGAGAAACAGGTAAGGAAAATGGAACTTTTGACATTAAATTTTAACTAGGCTAGAAGTTATTCCAAGACTTGCAACTTAGACTAGAGTCAGGTTAGATACAAAACCATTAGAGAAAAACAAATTTACTTGTTTTGAATGCAAATAAGGTGAAAATTAAGCTTATGAGCAGCTGATGCAGTGCTTGTCGATTAGCGACAACACATTTTTTGTTAAGTCAATGTTTACAAAACTTCTTCAAATCAACTAGAAACTTTCTGAAAATGATTAATGACATCAAAGCTACTTTGATACATTGGTCAAAGTGGGTAAAAAGTTTTGACCCATTTCAACTGATAACCAAACCACACTATGCAAAGAACTTTCAGAACCCATATCTAAGATTATTCTAAAATTCTTTTGACTATCTTTCAGTAGGTTAAAAGCAAACGCAACAAAGATTGAAACTGAAGAAAAATAACTTTCATTAATTAAAAGACATTACAATAATTAGAGATATAAAACTAAACTAAAATTTTTTTAAAGAAACTAGGGGTGCCTTATGAATGGCTACTAGAGGTCCTATTTATACTAAAACTAAGGTCTAGGTCTTCTCTTCATCTCTTCTTGTGCTTGTTTTGTGAGAGCAGTCAAGCTAAAGATCCATTCTTGTGCTTCTTTTGAGTTGATCCCATCCCTTGATTAAGTAGGTATACTTGAGCAAAATCGGAAGGCCATCAGGTGGTACTTTTTGACTTGGATTGATGAAATTTGGACATTGGGGAAATGGTAGTGGGTTTGGGATTTGGGTGAATTCGGTTAAAAGAGATTAAGGTGGGTTTGGGTTTAAGGTGTAGCTTTGGTAAAAGAGAGGTTAAATGGAGTGGAGTGTTTTTAGTTGTGGAGAAAAGGTTGAGAGTCTTGTGTTAGGGTTACTGGTTTGTGGGTTTTATTTGGGCGGGAAGTGGAAGAAGAAAAGGGAGGGTGTGTTGTTTATTAGTGGGTATTGGGTTGGGGTTGCCGGGTGGGGGTGGTGGTGAGTTTGTTTGTGTTTTGGAGTAGTTAGTGGATTTGGTATGGAACTTGGATCCATTTGCATTAGGGACCAAAGGTGTAAAATCCAGAAATCAAGGACCATTCATGTATTTCTGAAAATTGATCCAAGGGCCAATCTTGTGAATCTCAAATAAGCCAAGGGTCATTTTTGCAAATTGTGAAATTCAAGGACTAAACTTGTCAATTTTAAAATCCGAGGGACCAAAAGGTAATTTCTCAAACTTTTGAAATTTTTCACCAAAGGACTAATTATGACAACTTATGATTTCAAATGGACCTTTGGTGACTTTTCTTCTTTTTAAAATACGTGCTCAGGACTATTTACGTCAATTTTTGAAAGTCGGGGGAATTTGGCGCCAATTATGCAAACTTTGTTGGATTTTCAATAATTTGCATCTACGAAACATATAAAACACAATTTTGGAATATTTTTCGATATTTTGATGCATTGGTGTTTTTAGATGTTTTGCATTTCAGTTGTAAAATGATGAGTGAATAAGCCTTAATCGAGGATTGATTATGATGAAACTTATGCACCGGTAGCTAGGCTTGAGTCTATTAGAATATTGCTTGCTTATGCATGTGCCTATGATTTTAAATTATTTCAAATGGATGTTAAAAGTGCTTTCCTTAATGGGTTTATTAACGAAAGAAGTGTATGTTGCTCAACCTCCCGGTTTTACCGACTTTGAAAAACCACATCATGTCTTCAACTCAAAGCATTATGGTCTTAAGCAAGCACCAAAAGCTTGATACGACCGACTTAAGACTTTTCTTATTGATAACAAATATACTATGGAACTAGTAGATAATACTCTTTACCAAGAAGGAATCACAATTATCATTGTTCAAATATACGTTGATGACATTATATTGGATCAACTTGTCAAAATTATGTGATGATTTCTCTAAAATCATGCGGCAATGAGAGTTTGAAATAGTATGATGGGTGAGTTAAATTTCTTTCTAGGACTTCAAATAAAACAACTAGAAGATGGCATATTTTTTAACCAATCTAAATATATAAGAGACATGCTTAGGAAATTTGGTCTTGAAGATTCCAAACCAACTAAAACTCCCATGTACTCGGACACTAAACTAACCAAAGATGAGGAAGGTGAATCCGTAGATAACACTAAATATAGAGGAATGATTGGTAGCCTACTCTATCTTACGGCTAGTTATGTTTAGTGTTTGTTATGTGTGCTTTCAAAAGAAAAATCAAAGGCATCACACTTAGAAGCTTAAAAGGATTTTAGATACATTAAGGGAACAACGTGTTTAGGATTATGGTATCCCAATGGAACGGGTGTAGAAACCATAGTGTATGCCATTTCGGATCATCTTGGTGACTATGTCGATAGAAAAGTACAAGTGGTATTTGCACTTTTGTTGGACATTGTCTCACCTCATGGTTTTGCAAAAAGCGCGCTTGGCATTTCAACTTCTTTGGCCGTCGTCACCGGCCGGAAGGCATGTCAACAAGCTCTTTGGATGAAGCAAGCTCTCGTAGATTATGGAATTCATCTCAACGACATTGTGATACTTTGCGACAACAAAGGTGCCATCGATCTCAGCAAGTCATTCAACATGCAAATTACAAAACATATTGAAATCGCCATCACTTTCAGCGACAATGTTCAAAAAGGAAACATTTCAATAGAAAGTATCCTCGAAGACAACATTGCGACATCTTAACTAAGCCTCTTAAGCGAGAACCTTTTAATCTTCTTAGACTTGGTTTAGGGTTAATGGAACCAAACATGTAGGATAAACATAGCCCAAAACATTAGAATAGTCAAACCTAAACAAATTTGTCTTGTACACACGCTCTTTGTAGCCACGGCACCCAAGCGACAACAAGAGGCCGGACCAAATTTTGGTACCATGCGGTCGTGTGTCTCACGAAGCAAAAGCACTATATACAAATCATCCTCTTCTCAAAACCCACTTTACAAAACGTGTAAAACTTAAACCAAGCTCATTATTGTCATCTTCCACTCATTAATCAGCGAAGATAACATCATTGTAAGTATCCTAACTACATTTCATCTCTTAATTCTGAGTCTAGGATTCTTATTTATGCACAAAACTATCACAAATCATTACATGGGGTTTTATGTATGCTTTTATACCAAATATGAATTCAATTGGCAAATTGCATAACTAGTCATTTAAATTAGGTACTACATTATCATATTGCATAAACAAATCATGCTTCCCACTAATTGATAGATAATGAATATAAGGCCTTATTCAAACAACCAAACACCCCATGTCAAAAGTTTTGAAAATCTTCTCACTTGTAGGAAAACAATTTTTTCATTGCTAATACAAATAGAAGCGTTAAATTTTCATCACTTGCATGCTCTTGAATACTAAAGGTATTGCATAACTAATATGCATTCCTGGGTATATTCAAATGAAGCCACATTGAATTAGGAGCATTTGGGTTATCTCATGGTATTTGCCAAACACCTCACTAAAACCATCTTTGTGCATAAAATGAGTCGAGATAACCGCAACTCCAAATTGTTTTCATATAGGCACACACTAGAACCAAAACGTTAAAACTTATTCTCATTATTTAACATATTAACTCTTGTCCTTAGGAATAACCATGGTAGCCGCAAGATTCTATGATCACAAAGACACCCTTAACTACATTCCCAAACACCACAAAACCAAAGGACTTACCAAAGAACAAGTAGAAATATTTAGGGTCTAGAATCAAGGTATTTCCATGAGGGTAGAACCATTCACTCATCCTTCCTTTAAAACACCAATCTTCGTGAAGAACTAGCCGCCATTCAATTCGATTGTCTTCTTGACATCGATGAACCAAATTGTCCTAGGTTTGTGTTAGAATTCTATGCTAGTGTGACCGGCTTTAGTGATGAAGACGATGATGAATTTTGTCATAGGTTTAGAATTAATCAAAGCGACTACACCCACCATCACCTTGCCAACTTTGCTCAAGTGCTAGGAATTCCCAGGAGGAACTCTACTTTCGGATAAATGGTCACTCACGCTCTTGATGCTATCAATGACGCTCTCTACCCTACCAAACCCGTTTGGCCGACAAGGATGTCATCCGTGAACACCTTTTTAACCCAAAAGTGATACAACCCGAGTTACGAAAGGGGAAAAGTAAACCGAGATCCATATGGAATGGAGCTAAATGAACTTAAGCCCGAATTTAGAAATGGGAGGAGCTACTTAGAGCCAACGTCATTAGCACCATAGGAAATAGGGATCACATTAACGCTTGCCTTTGTCATATGCTCTACAACTTGTCCACTCGTCAACCATTCAATTTAGCCTACTACATAGCTAGGGGAATGATTGATATTCCAACTCAAGGATCGGTTGCTCTTCCATACGGGATGCTCTCACCCGTCTCTATAGAAACTTTGCACCAATTCCACCAAACCAGGGATGCACCTTCACTATAGCTCATCCCTCACATCTTTGTACCTTTAGTGATGCCGAGTTGCTAAGACAAAGGCAAGAGAGCAAAACCTCCAACTCCATCATCATCATCATCATCATCATCATCAAATAGCTCAGGATGGTCTTCAAGCTCTCGTCTTCCACCTCATGAGTATTATCGTCTCTTCCGAAATAGAGAATGAATCGTGAGTTCAAGCAAACTAAGGAATGTTCAAGTGCCTTGGTAGGATGATGAACAAGATTTACAAGAAGTTGGACAAATAAGGGTACTTTTAAGGAGTGTTTGGAACAATACATTATCATTAATGTTTGATACAATTTAGTTGTTTTTATTATGTAGGATGATAATATAACTTGAAACAATGGTGAATGCTAACAATTTCATGAGGGGATAGCAAGTATGCTATCAAATTTTACCCATTTTCACTATAATGTGAAAATCAATAAGCGTTGCTCAAAATACATATTCCTTATGTTTTATATATATGTTATTTGCTTTTCCTAACTAGAAATGTTTAGTATAACATGTTTTGAGAAGAATTTGAGTTTTAGGAAAAGTCCCGACACCAAAAACGAACTCAGTCCAAATTTTTATGACTCCACGGATCGGGCGGCACCATAATTTTGGTACCGTCCTTTGTATGTTGGTACGCCCGTGCATGCGAGGCGGACGAGCCAGCACCCCTTTTAGAGTTCCGTCCGGAGTGTATGATTTTGTGTAGTGGATCCTCCGGGTAACTTTCTGAATTTCGACTCTTTCGTGATTCCAAATTATCTTCCATCACTTATTAATCAATCTTAACTATTTATCTCTTTATTAGAACTAGTATAATTCACAAGGTATATAAGAAATCCATTTCCACAAAATTCAAAATTTGAAAAATCCACCCAAGGAGCCCTTTGGCATAAAGGAAGGAACCAAATATTTGGTACCTTCAAATCCGATGTGTCGAATATTAGGAAATTCCACTCATTAGAACACATTTATTGCAAATCTTTTCTTCTTCACTCCATCTCTTTGTAATGGCTTGACTTGGGTGATATGACTAGCATTCAACCCACTTCCAATCATTAGGAACCTCATCTCTTCAATGGTTTAACATCAAATCAAACACATTTCTCCATAATTTTTCACTTCTATAAATTGAGAAGTTTTACCATGATCATCCTCACACCCTCTTCACTCTTACTACTATCTAGCAAAGCAAAAACCAAGTTAAAATGACTAAATCATCTCCAAAACCTTGCAAGAAGACCGCTAGAATTAGCGTAAGGCCTTGTTGCTTTGTTCATCTTAGCTCATCATCCGAGTCTTCTCCACTCACAATCTCATCTCCCATTAGAGATGATACAAGCCTCACCTTAGCTACACCCAATACATCACACATTGTGATCACCACTCCACCACCAACAAAAACACCTACTTCACCTCCCGCGGCCCATCCAAACATCAAAACACCTCACCACCTTCACCAAGGTCTCCAACTCTCATTCCTATGGAGTTATTTTCAACTCCACCAACTTCACCAAATCCTTTCCTAGAGGACTTGGAAGACTTGCCTCTAGGCAGTCATCCACCATTGCCATCATTTGGCTCCATTGAGCGGATGGCTCATGATGCACCTCGGTCATCCATTGACCCAGCGCCCCATTGGGCCTAAACCTCTTCTCTTCCACCCCATTCACAAAGACATTCATGGTCCTTTGTATGGGGATCATTCACTCTCCACATCAATGTCCCTCATCTTGAGGACATTGAGGAGTGTATGTGGGATGCCAATCCCACTAGGAGGAGATTCAGCGAACTCCACAACCTCCACCAAATCAAAGGCATGGTGGACTCTCACTTAAGTGAGACAATGCAAATGCAAAGTGCTTTGCTTGCTTCCATCATGACCACCCCCAACATTTCCACCAACCCAATCCTACCATTCCACCACCACAACCTCCCCAAACATTCTACGCTCCAAGGCATGGTTGCTCAACTTGTGAGCAAGCGGGCCAAGTGGAAAGGACGGATTATGGTCCATGACTTCCGAGAAGAAATGAGGTTCATCCTCAACCACATCCTTGAGCGTCTTAGCGCTTTCTTCATCCACCATCACAATAGGATGGTTTTAGCTAGTCTTTTAGTTTATTTTTTACTTTCTTAGGATAATTTTTTTTCTTGTACTAAAACACATCATTGTGTTCTCTTTTCATGATCTTTACTCATGAAAAATTTTAACTAATGAATGTTGTTTATTATATTGTTGGTGTCATTACATAGTGTTTGGAAATGCTTGTGAATGATCATTATTACTAACATTTTTTTTGGTAGCTTTTATTTTCACAATCCATGTATCTTCCCATTAAAGCACCCATTAAGGGGCTTTGAACAAGGAGATAATAGCTCGGGCTCATTACATTCCATATAGCCTCTTCTTTTGTTGAGACAAAGGGGAGAAAAATATGAACTTTGAAATTATTTATATTTGACTTTTCTGAAAAAGTCAAACCGCATACATTTGACTTCCTAAAAGTCAAGCAGGAACCATTGATAATACTTGACTTTTCTAAAAAGTCAAGCTGCATACTTTGACTTTCACGAAAAATTCAACATCATGCATCAACTAGTGAATACTTTGACTTTCATAAATAGTCAAACATCATACACTTGCATTACCATTCTCTTTTCAAGTTCTAAGACTAATATTTTTATAACTCTTGTACAAACTTTGTATCTTTTATAAAAATAGAATTTATATTTTGTCCTCAACAAAAAGGGGGAGATTGTTAATACAAATATAGTCATTAGCGTTATTTATATTTTGATCTTTACCTAAGTTTTGTTAACGACAAAAGTAAATTTAATTTGTATAAAAGCTTAAAGCTTGTCAAGTTTAATAGATATTAAAACAAGCTTTTCAAACAATATATTCATCATTCAAGCATTTACATTTATGATTAGTAACATCTTGATATGACTCTAATCATTATGTATGATAGTAGTTTTAGAATGTGTTAGGTTCTTAAAACCAAACACTACTTATGTACTTGCATATTTCTATAAATAGAAATACAACTTATGACATCATGTAATGCATCATGGAAATCATTAGAAGAATTCATTAGATATTTTGTTAGATTGTGTATTCTTAATGTCTTGAAATCTCACTTAGATAGAGTTGACTTTAGCAAGATTTGATATCTTGGTATCGGACCGGCGGTACCAAAAATGGTACGAGGAACCCTTTTAAAGGGTTCGCGGTCCGTGGGCGCTCACGTCCACTTGGCTATAAATAGCAATGCCAAGCCAAGTAGTTTTCATCCCTTTCTAACATACTCTCATACATATCTTCTCTCTAACCTTTCTAACTTCGGTTTCATATCATATTAGTGATCTCTTTTGTAGCAAAGAAGATCAAGTCACATTCAAGCTTCAAAAGCGAAGTTGGAAGTCTTGTTTGTTTAGTGTTGTATGATCTAGTGTTGATTCATACTTCATTGTTGTATCAAACCATCATAATCTTGTGAGTGTGAGTGGTTAGTATTTTAGTCCTCAAAATACATTGTGTGTGTGGGAGTGGTTGTACCCTTGGAAAGAACTTCGACATCTAGCTTAGTGTCGGAAATAGTGTGTAAGCGAAGTGTAAAGGTTTTCTCCGCAGGTGAAAGGAGCTTGTTGACTAGTGAAGTTAAACTCTCGAGTGTGAGACTAGAGGAGTGGAGTAGGGCAAGGAAAAAGAGTCCTTGTAAGCCGAACCACTATAAACAACTTGTTGTGGTTTGATCATTTCTTTCCTTATTTACTACTTACATATTGCTTGCATATTTCATTAACATATCTAAGATCAATATCAATTGATCTTTACAATAAGTTTCAAAACAAAGTTTTTAATTAGTAAACTATTCAACCCCCTTCTAGTTTTCTACAAAATTGTCTCTTGGTTCGTACCCTGTATCCATGTGCCACTTGTAGCAATGTTCAGAAATCCACTGAATACATTTTGAGGGGAACCTGTCGAGGTCATGTTAGGAATAGGTCTTGGTGGTCGAGGTTCTGGTGGCGCGGTAAATCCCAGCGATAGAAGGCGTATACGATGCAGTGCTTGTTTAAATCATAGTAGGGCATGCGATAGAGAAGCTCGTTAAATCTTTCCCATGATTGAGTAAAGCATTTCTTCTCCAACACATGCGAGTTCATAGATTTTCCCAAGCTTGGCCATTTTTTGGGGCGTAAAGTGCGGGGCCAATTCTTTTCTAAAGTTTATCAGCGGCTCCTTTACAATGGGGAGTTTTGATAACCATCTTTAAGCTATCCCGAGGAAAGAGTCATAAGAAAAATCCTTGATTGGCCCCGAATAGCTTTCGGAGTACCTCGATGTTGAAAAGAGAGGACAAGTGGAGAACTTCTTCAAGCGGCGTGATTATGGCGTCCTCATCTTCGTTTCCATAAAACTTCGAGTTCATGTAACTCTCGAGATAATGATGCGGAATTGAGTATTTTTGATGTGAGAATCTTGAGTGAAGCTTTCCAGATTAGCTGATTACGCATTCGGTGGCTCTAAATCTTGATCCATGGATTAGGTCATGATATTATCATTGATGACCTCCGGAAGCACCTAACGTCGGCCCATTGCGATTAAGTAAAATGAGAAGATGTTGGTGAATAACCGGAGGAGAATAGACTTTCTTCTTAAAATTGCTTCTCGGTTCATGAATGAGGTGGCGAGAAAAGGGCCTGAGAACTGCAGTCTTGTATCGACATATCGAGAAAAGAAAATTATAAGCAGAGACTTAATATGAAATCCTAAAATAGCTCCCCGGCACGGCGCCAAAAACTTGATGCCGGTTTTACTGACCAGGTCCTAAATTTATAGTGTCTCGCTGTAACCTATAGGATTTCACAAACACATCAAACCATAATCATAAAATACAATGTTTAGAGATTTCAGAGAAAGGGAAGAGAGTTGGGAACTATGTGAAACAAAAAATGGTATTGAAGCTCCCGACCCTCTCTACTTTGGGAGGTAGAGGTATTTATAGTGTCTTACAAAATCGCCACCTACGGGCTGTGGATCGGGCATCTGATAGGTAAAGCAGTCCATCCTCCATGGTGTTACTAACTAAATACTAACTAACATTAAATAACTACGACTACGAGCTTTCTAACGATAACGTAAACTTGAGGTGACCGACTCTTTAAAAGACTGGATTTTCTAAATCCTAACAATCTCCCCCTAAGGGAGGTCACCTCAAATTACATTGAATACAAACAAATATTACATTAAGATTGTTCTTGGATTCTTGTTAAAGATCTTTGCTCTGTAGTCCGTAGTCTTTGATTCTTCATGTTTTGCATGTTTGGCTAATCCAAATGGAGGTCTTTAACTGATCCACATGATGATAAGTTTTGAGCCAGCTTTGAGATCATCAGCTTCCATAAATCTCTGACTCTTCCTTTGCAGTGTTGACATTATGTGATGTTGTGACATTGGACCGACATGCTCACATTCTGGATCATGATTTCTTCTCATGAGAGTTGGAAGCTTTTAGTTGATTCATGATATTTGTAGCAGCGTAGCAGAAGCATGGAGTGAAAATATATGAGTCGTTGATGCATTTATCATGATTTCTTTAGAGATGAATGTGTTGTGTGAGCATGCGGCTATGTATTGACCTCTTATTACGATGGAACATAAGCGTCGAATGTGCACACAATAGTTAGCAATAAAGCGTCGAAAAGTGTCTTTGATCTTCGTTGAATTGAGATTACCGGCCACGGTTCCCAGTTGATTCGGTTACAAGTCTTGCTGTGATCATGTATAATTCGAAAGAATCTCCTTGAGGGTTTTTAAATTCTCTAGCTTGTTCTCAAACTGAAGCGTCTCAAAGAACAACCGCGAATTAGTGAACTAGCGATTTGAGATTCATTTGATTGATGAAAAGAGATTTGAAAAACATAAGTAAACTTCCAAAATAAAAGTGTTTTTGCAATACAACGAATGTTTTAAGGAAAATCAATAATCAATCATAATCACCTTTTATTTTTGAAATATTAATTTTCCACGGTCGATATGTGCTAGAGAAAAGAGTTTTAAGCACAACGACCGGTTTTCAAAAGGTATCCCAGTCAATTCATTACTGAACCAGGATTGATTCATAATTTTGATAAGCCCCATTGTTATATTCGGTTGTCACATGGTTGATCTGGATAGATCTCATACCACTACCAGAGCTTGTTTGATGTTGGCTCTAGAAGGCTTTCCATCTTCATTGTTAGTATGTTGGCATATCACTTTCAGATGTTACGGCAATACCACAAGGGATAATGCGTAGGACTCATGAGATATATTCTTACTTTCCACATTGTGTGAAACAGTGAGTCTTCATTGATTGTGTCCTAATGAGATTTGTTAGATGATCTCGTGGCTATAGACTCAATATTACATTTTTGTTTGGTTCCTATGCGGAGACTAGGAAGGTCTCCTTCTTCAATATCAACAATCTCTAAAAGAAAGTCGATAGATAATGTAGGTTCCCGTGAGAATGAAACAAGTCCTTTTAAGAGGAACTTGAGTAGTTTGGGAAGATGTAGTGCGGTCGTCCACTTTGGGTCCATGACGTCTTGTCTTCAATACCGGTGTTACCTAGGTAACAACCATGTATATGATTGAACCGGTTTGCCCTAAGGTTGAAATAATGCGGGGCTATTTAACACCTTTTCACATTCATTCTTTTCATTCTTCAACCCTTGATTGCTTACGAGACTTCATTAGTAGAACCTTGTTGGGTTTATTCGATTGTAGCTCTATCTCGGTCTGCACTCTTCCCATTTCTCACTTTTCTCCTTTTTTCATCATACCTAAGGACTCTACACTATCTAGTGGATTATCCCTGGGTAGATCCCTCCGACTCTGGCGGGATGCGTGGGAACGAATACCTAACCTAACCATCCTTATATCACCATACATAAAATAAATTTGGTCGGTCTTTTTGGTATTTTTCATCTGCCATTGGAACCAATTGAAAACCATTTGAAAATCAATCCGGATACTTGTGATATAATATCAAAGCATTTTGTACGTATTGTTTTGATATTTTAAGCAGGCTCCCTCACATATTGCAGCGTATGTTTGAAATCATTTTGGCACATGGAGGCAAGAGAATTTCACTTCTTTGTTCAATATTTTCTAAAGTATCGACATCACTTCCCAATCAAAATTTGTGTTTCAAATAGTTGAAGATATTTTGGGGAAGATGTTGGTTTTCAAAATTTTGCTCCCCTTAATATGTGCATCGATATTGAGAAAGTGTTTGCACATATTAGGAAAACCATGAGACAAATCAATCCGCGATTCAATCCTCATTGGTTTGATATAGATGCTCCCCATTAACATGTGCATGGAAAATTTGAAATCATTTGGCACATGTAGGGAGGAAGCATTAATCAATAAAACCATTTATTGAATTATCGGTTTAAATCATTTAAATCACAAATTCTCCCAGAGTGCACTTTTCAAATCCTTTGAGATTTGTGATCTCAATTGATTTAAATTTTGAAAACTTTTGAGGAGAATAGTGACTTGCTTTTTGAAAACATTATAAGCTGATAAGGATCATATGAGACTTTAAACTCCAATGATTAGACATGCTTGAGTATCTTTTGAAAACATGACATTGCAATTGAACCGTTGTATGACAAATAACCTATTGATTTATTTGAAATTATTCTCCCCTCATCAATGACATAGGTTGTTGATTGAGAGATAGAAGATACGACAAATGACAAGTCCTGATGATTTTCAAAAAATTGAGTCCGAGTTATTTTACAAAGCTATTTAGTTTTCATTAGATAACAAATATTTTTCAGAAGAATCATTAGAAGGAAAAATATTTGGAAAGAGAAACATTTGTCTTATTGGCGACAAACATTTGCTTTTAAGTCGAGCATGAGATTTGAAAATTTAAGATTAAGCATGGCTCTGTTCTTTCTTTTAAAAACATGTTACTGTCTGAAATGATAATAAACCACCATTTTTCTCTAACTTTTTTTTAAACAATTTATGTACATTCGAAGAACATCTAAAGACCCGTGACACTCTTTGAATGTCAACACAAAGTCCGTAGATGTTATCGAATTAAGAAAAATATGACAAAATGACAATACTTTTGGAATTTTTCAGAGTTTTCTAATTTTTATGGATTTTTGAAATTTTATATTTTTCTATTTCTTTTTGTGGGTTTTATATTTTTGTATTTTGCTTTTAGAAAATATATGTACAATAGATAGATAGAGACAAACTCAGTTACTCCTCATCTTCCACACGAAGAAGGCGTTTGGGGATTTAGAACGGACTTTTAGACCAATTCGTGGAAGAAACTCAAAACGTTCTCTAGGAAGAGCTTTGGTGAAGATGCGCTGAAGTGATATCAGTTCTCACAAAATAAAGTTCCACCACACCGTTCTCAGCTTGCTCCTGATGAAGTGATGTGAATGTCGATATACTTTGCTCTTGAATGTTGAACATTGTTTGCTTGAGAGCAATGGCACTTTTGTTATCACAATACTAGAGTTTTGTTGAATTCAAAGCCATAGTCGGATAATTGGGATCTCATCCATAGGATTTGAGCAGCAAGATGACTTGGGCTATGTATTCGACCTCTGTAGAGGATATCGAGGTACACATTTGTTTCTTTGAAGACCAGCTCACAAGCTTATCACCCAAAAGCCGAGCACCTCGGCGTGCTTGGTGTATCTTGACACCTACATGGTCGGCATGCATAGAACATTAGTGACATACCGGTGTCTTCGGGTGCCAAAGTCCCATGTTGATGGTTCCTTGGAGTACCAAGAGACGTTTACCGCTTCAAAGGTGCTTTTTGGTAGGCTTAGCCTGGTATCTAGCACACATGCATACAGTGAGCAGAATATGCGGTCTCTTGGCGGTGAGGTACATGGGGATCAATCATATACGATATTTATTTAGTTTGGTCAACCATGATCCACAGGTGGTCCTCGTCCCGTTTAGTTCGGCTCCACCATTGGAGTGTCAGCAGTCACAAGAATCAAATCAAATTTCTTTAAAATTTCATTTATATTTAGATTGATTGATAAAAATGCCTCAGGACTTTGTGAAATTTTTAATCCCAAGAAAAATGACATTTGTCCCATCATTGACATTTGAAATTTAGAGCCCATCTCTTTTGAAAAGCGGTCACATTCATTAGGGTCAGTCGAGGGGCAAAAATAATATAATCCAACATAGATTTGAGCATGAATTAAGTGTTTGCCTGACTTACTGGCGGTAATTAATGTCGGATCAAGCTGCTCCTTTCTTTGAATCCATTAGATAGAAGAAAACTTGTGATGAGTGTGCTTATACTGCGTCATTTTATTCATTTAAAGCTGCTTTAAAATATAAAGAAAGCGCTTCGAAATGCATCAAAATGATAAAAATATCACAAATAAGTGTTTTATGTGTTTTAAATGCTAAAAATACCAAAATCCCGGATGAAAAAGCATTATCAAGTTTGCATAATTGGCAGTTTAGTCCCCCAGTTTGGAAACTTGTCAAATCTAGTCAGGATTGCGGGGTTTTATGGTGAGTCCTGAAATATTCTAAGTTGTCAAAATGGTCCTTGAATGAATCTTTGGAATCAAATGGCAGAAAAAGGTCCCTAAGTTTAAAAAGTGTCATAAAAGGTCCTTGGATATTTAAAATGGAAAATTATCAAAATGTGGTCCAGTTGCTATTAAAGTTTGTCAAGTTTGGTCCTTTTGATAACTTTAGAGAAATTACAGGTTCAGTCCCTCACTTTGGATAAATTGCATGAATGGTCCTTGTGTTAATACCAAACCAAGCGGA
>OU343216.1:9687767-9730519 GCA_910596185.1 Chrysanthemum makinoi | reverse complement strand
AAGAGTTAGTTTGACACATCAAAAAGAAGTTTGGTATTTGTTCTTACAATGTTTAAAAGGCTCGTTTGAAGATTTATTGAATATGTGATTCTGAAGATGATTGATCATAACCTATTTGATATTGTAGTTGAGTTACACACATTCGGTACTTTCTGCGATCATATCTCAAAGTGGGTGTTACACTTTGTAGATAACTTGTTCGTGCTTTAATGATTATGACAACGATTGGCCGAATAGTAGATGAAGGTTTTAGTCAAGGGATTGTGGTCTCCCTATACACCAAGATTGGGTATACGTTCAATGTCATCTATAGTGCAAGACATAAGACACAAGTTTGGGTTATTCTACTTCTTTATCAAGTTCGTTATATTTGGTTTTCTTCACAAGTAATCATTACAAGGAGCTTACAGATTTGAAGAATCATTTGATGTTCATGCACCATTCAAGGGGAAGTTTCTGACTTATATTCTATTTGTTGATAACAAAAAGGGGAAGAAATATTGGAGTGGCATGGCATGGATTAAGGGGAAGACAAAGGAAGACAAGATTTGTTTCATTTAGGGAGACGTTTACATCTCAACTTCTACTACTTCGTCTAGGGAAGTTCGTACACGACTTTGTTTATTTTGTCATCATCAAATAGGGGAAGATTGTTGGGATTCTTGATTTGATGAGACAAAGTAAATATAAGAATGAAACAAAGGGACTTAAAGTGACAAAGATGAAACCTACAAAAAGATGGAAGGACTTGATTGAAAAAGAATATTTATTGTTTAGTTCTTAGTAGAGATTTGTAAACCCTAATCCTCTAGTATATAAAGAGGACATGGGATGTAGGTTTTATTAATTAAGTCTTCCATAATGTAGTCATTAAAGGGGTGTGTGTGTAACCTAGACGTAGGGTATAAACGTCTAGGGTTAGAGTTTGTTTAGTTTAGCCTTAAGGATCTTATATCCCTGTTACAGTTAGGTAACACGTATTATTCTGATCAAATAATATTTGGAGGTGATGGTGAATGAAAAACCTTGTGTCAATAACATAATTGTTCTTTGTTATTCCGCTGTGTATGTATATGTTATTGTTTAACCCTAAGGCTCAAAACGATCTCTAGGATTCTATCAAACTCCACAATGCGTTGTTTTAAAGTGCTTGTACAAAACCTTGTTTCATTAGATAAAACAGATACTTTTTGATATGACCTTTTGAGGCCTGAAAATGAGTTCAGTAGTTTACAGCGGTTTCGAGTATGGATCTACCTATTTTGAGAATAATTGTTACTTTTGAAAACAAAAGATCAATAAGACTCGATGGCAAGGGTAAGGTGAGTGGTAAGGTGAGTGGTAAGGGTAAGGTGAGTCTCCATGCCAAGCCAAACATGTCACCCGTGAGTTTATCGGTTCAATGCAAATTAAGGTGAAATGTTCACCTAGTTGATAGTCGTGCCCCACCAAATTTCTACCTTTTGCTATAAAAAAGTGAGTTAAGGTGAGTGGAAGTGAGTCTCTTGTCATCTGGTGAGTGAAAGTGAGTGGAAGAGAGTGTGTGGTGGTGAACACCTTCCTTGCCTTCCAGCCTAAAGATTGATTTTTTAAGTATTTGATGGGCTCGAGGCTTGTAGTAGACCTGTGGGAAGTGTTTTAAACCTATTGAAGTGTCAGATGATTTTGACTAGACATATAATCAAAGGGAGGTGATTCTTTCACGGATGATATTACTTCATCGACGGATCATTATCGATTGACATTTATACGCTTACGAACCCTTTTACACATTTCCGCCTCAATTTGAGCCCACCGCTCACTTTTGAATTCCTATATCCGTTTTAAAATTCTACTGTACCATATTAGCCATACTTCCATAGTTGCATCAATGCGCAAGTTACAGTCGATTTAGAATGATTGTTTCTTATAAGGAAATCCCTTGCTGCTATTTAATTGTTTCATATATAAAGTTACTTTCTCGATTGAGTCATTTTGCTCATGATTGGCAAGACTTTCTTTGAATAAAATGAAATACTATGGACAATCTTTTTGCCTCAACTCCAATGAATTTGATCTCAACACGTGCATCTTGAGAAAACACAACATTTGTTTCAATTTTATAAGAAAATCTGAATTGGATCAAATGGAGCACATACTCATCTTAATGAAGTTTTTTTATGTACAATCATACACTGGTTATGCTATTCCCTATGGTCTGTGGGGAAAGTCAGACATTTTTTTTCATGAAGTAGAATAAAGTCCATATGAAGCACATGAAGAAAGGAAAAAGGTGAAGAGGTGCAGGGAACTCAAAGAAGACTGTTTAAAAAAGGAAAAGGTAAATCACTTGAAAATGTAGTTAACTTACCACTTTTTGTGGTTGTATGTATCTACCTTTTTTTTTTTTTTTTTTTTTCACATTCTATCACTAAACCTCCATCGTTAGTCCTTTCTGTGTACCCGTTAACAAAAAACCCTGCATCGTTAGTCCTTTATACTAACGACCGTTAATAAATAACTTAATATTTGGTTATCTTACCTTAAACTTGCATTGTTGGTCTTTTATACTCTTTTCGTTAAAAATAACAAATTTAGTTTCTTACGTTTTTTGTCCCTTTTTAATGTTTTCGTCTTATTTTTACGCTTTTGTTCGTTTTAGCTCATTTTCATCCGTTTTACGTTTTTTTGTTATTTGCGTTTTAGTCCTTTTACACGTTTTCATCCGTTTTAACCGTTTTTTCACGTTTTCATCCATTATAACATGTTTTATCGTGTTTACAAGTTTTTGTCGTTTTTACCGCGTTTTGCTTCGTTTAACACGTTTTCTTGTTCTTACGTTTTTGCGTCACCTTTAACATGATTTCGTCCGTTTTTTCACGTTTTCATCCGTTTTACATGTTTTCGTCCGTTTTACATTTTATCCGTATTTACACGTTTTTAAGTCGTTTTACCCCTTTTCATCCGTTTTAACACATTTTTATCGGTGTTTACACATTTTCATCCATTTTTACACGTTTTCATTCTTTTTAACACGTTTTCGTCTGTTTTTCACGTTTTCATTCCGTTTTTACATGTTGTCATCCGTTTTTACATGTTTTTGTCCGTATTTGCATGTTTTCGTCCGTGTTTACACGTTTTCATCCAGTTTAACACGTTTTCGTCCATATTTTCACGTTTTCATCCTTCCTTACTCATTTTTATCCATTTTGACACGTTTTGATCCATTTTGCATGTTTTACTGCATTAAAATAGCAACGATACAAAAACGGGCGAAAATGTAAAACAAACCGTTGAAACGGATGAAAAGTGAAAAAATGCATAAAGCGTGTTAAAGCAGGGAAGCATGTTAAAACGAATAAAACGATGTATCTAAAGATGGCGTTAAAAAATGAAAGCGTGTAAACGGATGAAAATGTGGAAAAATAAAATGTGTTAAAGCGGGGCGAAATCGTTAAAGCAGGCGAAAATGTGTTAAAAGCGAGACAAAAACGTGTTAAAGCGACGAAAATGTGTTAAATACAAAAGTGTAAATATAGACAGCGTGCCGCGAATAAAACATGAAAAAACGACAAAACATGTATTTAAAATGGACCAGCGTATAAACTTTGAATGCGTGAAAAAGGATGAAACCGTGTTTAAGCCAGGCGAAAACACTAAATACGGGCGGCGTGCCGCGGGCAAAGCGGATAGCGTGAAAAACATGCAAAACGTTTAAAACGAATGAAAACGTGCGGATGGCGTGAAAAAGCAGGGCGTGTTAAAGCGAACAGCAAGCAAAGGAAAGCGTGAAAAAAGGGCGGCAACGTAAGAAAATCAAAATTTAAGTTATTTTTTAATGATTGTTAATATAAAGGACCAACGATGCAAGTTTAGCGTAAGATAACAAATTTTAAAGTTATTAATTACATTGATTGTAGTATAAAGGACTAACGATGCGGGGTTTTTGGTTCGCGACGTGAAAGGACTAACGATGGAGGTTTAGTGATAGAATGTGAAAAAAAAGATAGATACAAATTCAACCATAAAAATTAGCAAGTTAACTACATTCTCAAGTGATTTGCCCAAAAGAAAAAAGAAAAAAAACTCATTCATACCCCGGGTTAAAATACCAGACAGAGAGGTAATTTTTTCCCCTTCACCTGAGAACCTGATACCAGATCGAATACTTAGAGCGGTACCAGTTTAGTTCAATTTTCCGGTTCAAAACGCTTATCCCTGGATATTAACAACAAGCCAAGTCTTTTATATTAGTCGCATGTTAATTCAACCTTATTTATACCTCTGCACTTTGAAGGGATAGAAGGTGGGCAGGTGGCGACACAAAAAAGAGGTAGCCGGTGATTGAAATGCTGTCGCGATACTAAATACTTTGTAAGGCGTAAGGCATAAGGCCAATAGTCTAATAGAGTTACAGATGAAATACGGAACAGAAACTTTGGTGTTTGAGTATTTGGGTGAAATGGTCAAAAGAAAGGTAAAAGTTTAAGTGAGGTTATATACTTATATATGTCAAAAAATATTATTCTTTCGTGTGTCCATCAAAAGAGGCCGTAGAAATATCACTTCCCACAATCAAAATGAATCTAAAATTGAGTTGGGTAATGGAAACAAGAAAAAAAGAAGATAATGTATGTTTCAAATAGACTCATTCTTAATATGTAGTACAAGACTCAATTGAAGTTTTGATAGCTTTGTTATTCTTTGTAATTTCTTTCACCTTTAGATAATCACAACTTAAAATTTTGTGGTTGATGCAGGTTTTACTAACCAGGTCTTAATATTTATAGTGTCTCGCTATACCTATGGTATACCCTAATGCACTACAGGTGAGTGTACCGGTCGTGTAGTGTAGTAAATGGTAAAGCGAGGTTAGTCCCAAGAGCTATGTGTGTTGGATTATTCTTGAGTCTAATTGTCCTGAGAATAATAATGGTTTCGATAGGATTTAATTAATTAAACTACTAATGCGGGAATAAAATAAAAAATAGATAAATGGTAAAGGAAAATCAATAGAGGAATAGTGGTGCTAACCTAGTCAATCCTCCTAGCTAGTTATGTCTACGTCTACCTACTTCCAATTACTTGAGGTGGGGTCAAATTCGAGAGGACAACATTTGGTCAATTAAGCCCAACCTATCAACAAACATGCCACGGTGTTGCAAAACAAGGCCTACAAGGCGATTAATCACCGATTAGGTCTCTTGGAGCCACCAACCTTGATTTGTTTGTGTAAGCGGGTCAAAAAATCGGTCAATGGCGGTCAGAATTGTTAGCGGTGGTCAAACTTGCAAAACTTGCAAATCTTGTGAGAAATACCCAAAACTTGTCTTGAACAAGTTTTAATCAATTATATTTGATGTTTTTATCATTCAGAAGATGATTTTCAATTCCTTAAGAATACCCACCATCTGTAGAAAACCCCAAAACACCCAAAATTAAATCGATTAATCACCAATTAATGCCGACCGATTACAAGCTACGAGGAGTTAGACAGCCCGACTACCGATTCACGATTTTGCAACCTTGCATGCCACCACAGGGGAAATGGTAGTAATAAGTCATGTTGTTCCTGGTCCACTAAGCCAAGTCATTAAGTACCGCTACATGCTAGATTCTAAATAGTGAGAGCCCGGCCGTTAGGACAGACACTACACCCATTCTTAAGTTCATCCAAGCGATAGGTGATCAGGTTAGTCAGTCGCACAAGTAGAAGGGTCGTCGGTTAGTCATAACTTACACCCCGCTAAATTCGTCCGCTCACCTAGAGTGAGTTGATCATATCTCCTAGGCGATTGGCCTCTGCATTATTCAAAACTACCAGAACCAAGGGTGACTACCAAAGAACTATGCATGCATACACTTAGAAATAATTGTACGGAAGTAAAGGTAAACGCAAACAAAACAATTAAGGAATTGATGATTCAATTGTTATATAAAAATATCAAATCACAGAATAAGCGAGAGAAATTACAAATCAGTTTAGGAAAAGGTCGACCGCATAAAACCAGCGAATACTCTATAAGTGATACGGGTAAGTGATTACAGTGCGTTTCCCAACGAGGGTGTGAATTGAGGTGGCGTTTGAGGTTTGGAATTAAAGTGCTTGAATGGATGGAATTTTTATTTTAATTACGTTATCTACAAATTAATGAGCGAGAATGTAAATAAAGCATGTAAAAAGAATAAGGACTAAATTAACAACTACTAAGCATAAGGAACAATAAAACGAAGCTAAATTACGTCCTAGGGCATTAAAAATAAAAAGCTTAAAATTTAATCCCGAGCCTCAAAGGTGAGAATTTGAAATTTAAGGCCTCACGGTGCAAAACCAATTTTTCTACACTCTAAATGACTAAAATAATTTTAGAAAAAAGCGTTATTTTTCGACTTTTAAATTATTTATTATGAATTAAAAACTAATTTAATCTAATTAAATTATAAAAAATACTAAACTAATTGGAAAATTCTGAAACTTTTTGTAAAAATACTAAACACTAAGAGGGATTTAGGAAAAATAAGCTGAGATCAACAGCTTATGTGAATAAGTTGTTTAAAATTAAAATAAGCTAAATGGACTAAATGGGAGAATAAAGATTAAGTAAAAACTAAGGGAACTAACTACCAATTAAAGTCCCTAGGATGGTAGCGTCGCGTGGTGTTGTGAGGTCCTTTGTGCGTAGTAGGTCAGGTTGGAATCCCTCTGCCTACCCTTTGCTATTTTTTTTTTTTCAAATTTTTCTTTTACAACTTATAAGGTCAAGTTAAGCACTTTTGTAAAATAAACTTTGTAAAAGCTTAAAGAGTAAGTTGTTTGAAACAGACTTATCTCAAACAATGAGCAAAAGACCAAACAAACACCCCTATTGCAGATTGAATGGTACAAGAAAGCAATGAATAAGCACTTTGGGTGATGGAAATAAGCAATTATGAACTAAGTTATTATGGCGCTTAATCAAATGAGAAAGGAATAAAATGTACTAAATGGGAGATAGACATTTTTTTTTTTTTTTGTAATTCCTAAATAAGAATAGAAAATGAACATGCAGTGGGCTAAATAAGCACTAAAAAGCATAAAATAAGCAAATGACTAATGAAACCTATTCTAAATAATCAAAAAACATGAATAAGACTAAATAAGCTAATGAATATCAACTAATAAAAGAATAAAAATCAAATGGTATTTACTCTTTATGACTTAGGTCCATATCGGTGTAAAGGGCAAGTTAAAGCTTAAAAAAAATAAGCTACTAAGGCTATTCCTAATCCTACAAGGATCCTAATGTGCAAACTAGGGATGGAGGGCTACCTAAAAAAACACTACTTAGGACCTAAATATAAGCCTAGGATAGCTTATTGATTCGTTGAGGTTTAGGGGTGTGTGTGTATGGATAAAACCACAATATCGATATCAAAAATAACCACGAGTAGTAATTTAAAATCCCTTTAGGAAAAAGGATAATGAATCAAAACGTGGTGATAGTGATACGGATTAGGAAATCCGAGTCGTTTCCCAACGGTGTGAATGGAGCAGCGTCGGTATCGGTTTAGTTATTAAAATGCTTTCGATGTTTGGATTTGTGATTATGATTTAAACTACGAGAAAATGGGAAAGAAATTACGGAATTTACACTCACGGAAATCTAAAGCGTAAAATTATACTAAAAGCGTAAATAAAGAAATGTAAATAAAATGCAACTACGTCTAATCTAAGTCCTAAAAATAATCTAAAATTACTTTCTAACTAAAATGATATTATAAAATTAACTAAGAATTAAAACGAATTTTATGAATTTTTCGGAATTTATTTGAATTAAAAAAAACAAATTTTAAACTTTTAAAACTAATTAAAAATACTAAAAATATGAAAACAAAAGTGAAAATTATAAAACTATTTTCTAAAAATCTAAAATAACTCAAAAGACTTTTCAAAACTATTTTTGTATTTTTTAGAATATTTTTCTATTTTCTATGAATTAAAATCTATTAAAAACTAATTTAAATGCTAAAAATTACAATTAAGCTAGGAAAAATCTAGAAAAATTATTTTTTTGCTTTTTGTTTTATCTTAATCTGAAAATTGAAAAATTATTTTTGGAACTTTTCGATTTATTTGTAATAAAAGCTAATTAAAATGCTTTAAAAAGATTTTAAATCAAGAAAAATAGCAAACTAAGTCTAAAAATTATGAAAAATTCTGGAAAAGTTTAAAATAATATTCGAATCTATGAAAATATAAAATACTAGGCTTATGTGTGGGAAATGAGAGTGATGTGTAGCGGCTTCCAAATAAGCTTAAGAATAAGCTAATAAGCACCATACACTACCAAACTGTTTCTGAGGCTCTATTATACTAAAACTAACTACAAGCAACTAATTACTGCTACTCCTAATCTCTTATAAGCAAACTACCAAGATTTGAGTCTAACAAACTACTTAAGCAAAACAGGTTTTAAGCTCACTTTAAGCTATATACCAAGCTTATCTAAAAAGCCAATATTGAAACCACAAATGGAACCTCAAGACAACCAACCAAAGACGCTAAACCAAATATGGGACCTAACTAGCTCAATGAGACCTTGTGCAAGCTTTGCAAACGGCCTGCTCACACTCAATTTAAGCGAGGTGTGAGCAGGCATTATGCTTATTGAACAGTGATTTGATTCTTAAAATAAATCACAAAATTCCACAAAATTGATAATTCAAGACTTGACCAACTGAAGATTTATATCCCAAAATTTCACTAAGATTGGACCAGAAATGAGTCTATTAAAATCCACAAGTTTGGATGAAATTTTGACACTTTTGACTTTTGAAAAACAGTTATGAAATTTTGACCAAAATGAGATTGGAATCAAAGTGGTGGCTGGTTATGATATAATATGATGAAATGAAAACAATGCAAGCTCACTTATCAACTTCTACACCTATATGCAAGTTTTCACTCAACTGTCAAAGCAGTTTTGAGATTAGAAGCAGTCAGTCGATGTTGACTTTCAACGATTTATTAGGCAAATGGTGGTGATTAAAACCTTATTATCCCTCTTGATGCAAATGTGACAGATCTAAAACACAAACTAAGCCATAATCTTACTAAACCAACTGAACCAAACACTACTTAACAAATCATTTATGCAATTTTTTAAGCTAAAACAAAGACAAACTTACTCATCATCAAAACAGTTCGATTACACTAAATAAAACTAAATGATAGCAATGATCAATACTAGAACATATCTAATGAAACAATAAGCTGCTACTCTTTATTAAGCCAATAATGAGATTAAGGCTAAACTTACAAGATGTCCAGCCACTATGGCTTGCAAATCAACAAAAGTACCACTAATCCTAAACCATTTAACATCAAATCAACCCAGATCCATTACTAGTTCACAATTCAAACCCCTTACCAGCACTTTGACTTCCATTGGTGATTTTGTAAATTGTTTGTGAGTTGAGGTTAAGCACACATAAACCTTCAATAAGCTATGAAGAAGCTTAAAAAGGTTATTAAACATTAGCTTAGCTTAATAAAGAGATTGAGAGTATTTTTTTATTTTTCAAATATTTTTCTTATTTTTATTTTTCATTTTGAGAAATTTAAGTACTATAAAGCATTAACTAAATAACTGAATATCAAAATTGATTTGAGATACAATGAAACAGATAATCAAAAAGCTGAATTAACTCAAAACTTAAACAAATTTTATAAATGAGAATTTTGGTTACAAAAAGTGAAATCTGAAAATTAACTAAAATATTGAAATGAAAATACAAGATTACTACTCTACTCTCTACTACACTACTTTATCTCTCTAAAACTACTCCTTAACAATTGTGATTACAAGGGTATATATAGCCAGCGAGAGCTCAAACCAAGGAAGGATCTAGAAATCTCATTGTGCTTTCTACGGGTATTCTGAGCCCGATCACTCTTCACATCCCATTTGATCTTAGCCCTTGAATTAGATCATCCACGTTTCATCGTATGAGAGAAGCGGTATGGAATGTTGCACAGCGGATTGATGAACTGGACATCCCCACATGTGTGGGGTGTCGAGAATACAGATATACCCTTAATCATTGTAATTTTGACCAATTGACCTTGAGTGGATTAGGGTTCATAGCGTTTTACCGAGTTTGGGGTAAAAGCGGCGGGTGATTTTAGTATTGTTTGATATTGGTTGAGGGTTGTGGGTGGGTTTGACTTGGGTTTGGTTGAATATAGAAGCGGGTAAATGGGTTGATATAGTAACCGTGGGTATTGGGTATTTTGGATTGGACCGGATCTAATATTTTGGGCCTCATAGGTTTTGGATTGGATTTAAGATATATTTTGGATTAAAAGTGTACATTTAAGCATAGAGACTAAACGTATAATCTGAAAATCTCTTTCAAGGGTTGAACTTGTCCTTCTTCAATAGACCAGGGACTGATTTTTGCAACTTTTGAAACTTGAGGGTATTTTACGTCATTCTTTGAAAGTTAGGGGACCATTTCGACATTTCTTCAACTTTGATCAAATCTTCACAAATCATCCTCGAGAGATTAGAAATCTTCATAAATGCAAAATTGACCTTAAAACCGGCTTAAACTCTCTTAATCTCTCGTGCTTTCGGTTTACGTCTGATTTGGCTTCTTTTGTGTGTTTTACATATCCGTACACGCACAAGTATAAACTCAAGAAAACCACAAATATTAGCAATAAACGGCTCTTTCTTGGTTATTTTGAGTCAGTTTTGACAATGAAAAGGTATGTGTTTTAGCACATACCAAAATACCAGACGAACGATTATGGTGTCCCAGCGCAATGCAATCAACTTCGCTTCTAAACCAATGATTTCAATCTCTTTCTACTAAACCTATGAAGAAGTAGTAAAGATTCCTCAAAAGAGATTAAGAAAGCCTTAATTCTAAAACGCCCCGTTTACCTTTTAATTCACATGTAGATATTATGATTAAGCACATTCAGATTATGAGTGACGGTTTGTTGAACTTTCATGTCGATCAATAACTCCAACATTTTTCAATCAACACTTTAGGATCATGGAGTAGAAAACACAACACGGTGAAGTGACCATCGGGATAGAATACATCGTCCCTGAATTTTCACAAGTCCCCAAACTAAGCGTAAAATCGAAATCATTGTTACAAATGACTCTAGATGCTAACACTACCCATGGAAGTTACTTGTGTAATTACCTTTTGCTCCCATTTTCCTATTTGCCTCTAGAATTTTTTTTTTTTGTGAGAAATGAATTTCTTCATAATTCGTTTCGATAACTTTTATTCGATAAAGATATGAAGCTAAGTCGCTAATTAGTTATCCACTTCCTGAAAACCATGGCACACAAGAATGAGGTCCACATCAAGGTCCTAATTTCACACGATTTAGGGAGAATATCCTTTTTATGGCGGCCAAGACAACTCATCTGAGTCGAGCGAGAAGCTTTATTTAGACATCTCCGGATCGAAGTTTGGCTTAACACTATTTGGCATATTTGTTTTGCAATATAGACCCGGTCTTTTAAACTACTAACTCAACGGGATTACCGCTTTATCAGAAGTCTTATTATGACTTTGGATTTTCCTCTGCCTTTATAGAAGTCTAAGACAACTTTTATAGCTTTGGATTTTTCAACTTTAAAACATTTGGGCTTTATTTCATGTTAATTTTTGTGCCAAATTCCAAACCCTACGGCTTTTATAACAATAGAAACAATAGCGACAAACTATAGAATCAGTTGTCTATTACACCATAACAGCTAGCGGTACCTCGATGTACCCAACTCTCATGGGCAAAGATTCTCTAAAAAAGACAAAGAACTAACTATCGCCAAAAACTCAACATCTCTAATTATTATTAGACAAATATGGGGTGAAACAATTTTGTGGGAACAAAAAGCCATAAGTACCTTTGATGGGCTCTAAAGAGAACCAACTACTCCACGTTTAGCATCTAAACTCATAAGTAACTCTTTCATTTCTCGATCTCATAAATTTAAAATCCCAAATAATGAGATCCGCGGATGCTTAGCCGATAATTAAATTATCTATGGTTAAAGGAACAAGCTAGGGCTCAACAGCGGTCAGTCGAGAATTCTATTCCTACTCTCACGTGAAGAATCAATCAAGGTGTCAAAACATATATTAACTTAGCAAATGCTTTGTCTAAATGAAATTAAGTCATGCATATTTAAAATCACTCAAGGAAACTTGCAAATTCTTAGCCTTGTGAGCTAGAATTCGCATTTTATAGCTTGTTGTCTAAGAGACTAGCAAACTTTTCAATCAAAAAGACTTAACAAAAGCTTAAAAATTTTTAAAATTTTCACAATTTTGCACAAAATTTTCATTTTCTAAGGAAAAACGGGGTTGCGAGAGAAACACGACAAAAATAAAGCAAGCGCGGTCAAATCAAATCGAAGATTACGACCCAGAACTAGAACGAAACATTGTCCTCAATGTTTAAAAGCAAGGGTATCAACGAAAATCTAAAAGCCGTATATTAAGTATGCTCAAGATAGACATGTCGATAAGATTTGGATATCGGTTTTCCATCAGCGTCGATCATGAAACTCGAGTGGAGAAAATGACAAACTTTGAGCACGAGAGTCTTCATATCGGCAAAATCTACACACATCACAAATAACCAAACACGAGAAATCGAAGAGGCTAACCCCTTCACGTCACTTATTAGAAAATAGAAAGAAGATAGATATAAGCATGGGGTGCCTCCCGAGCCTTCTTGTTTTGGTTACCGAGTCGCTAGCTTGACTCGATCCCGGATTCATTGTCCTTAGGGAAAGTTTGGAGATCGAGACAACCATAGATGGGATGTCCCTCAAAATAATGTTTCACACGATGACCATTCACTTGAAATTTGGGCCATCGGTGAAAACTCCCCGTTCCATACGGGAAAACACGAACAGCGGTGAATGTTCGGACCAACGGGTTTTGAGTTTGCCGAGAATATCTTCAATCGAGTTAAAGGAGAACTTGATCACCAATGTTGAAAGCGCGGTTTTGATTTTAGAATCATGAATCCTCTTAGTCTTCTCTTTGAAAATCAAAGAATTCTCGTAGGCCTGATCCCTAAGCTCATTTAATTCATTCAATTGAACTTTTCGGTGATCACCCGCGGTCTTAAGATCAAAATTAGCGTGTTTCAAGGCCCGAGAATGCCTTATGTTAGAGCTCGATGGGCAAGTGACAAGCTTTTCCATACACCAACTTAAATGGGATGCACCCAATGGGTGTCTTGTATCGGTCGGAAAGCCCATAATGCATCATCTACCTTATCGGCCCATGAAGCTCGATTTTCTCCTACAGTCCTTTCTAAAATTCTTTTCAAACCACGATTGGAGACCTCATTGTCCCTTCGTTTGCGGGTGATCTGTGATAGAAAGGCGATGGGTAACTCCATATTTAGCCATAACTTTAGCGAATTGTTCATTACGAGAAATGGGTACGCGATCGCGATAATAGCACGAGGTGCTCGAATCGGAAAAACAAATTCTTCAAAAACTTAACAACCACCCTCGGGCATCATTGGTGGGGCGCCTTCGCTTCAACCCATTTAGACAAGTAGTCGACGACCCGCGAGGATATACTTATTACCCTTAGAAGATGGAAATGGCCCCATAAAATCGATGCCCCTGCGTCAAAAATCTGCAAACTTGAATAGCATTTTGTGTCATTTCATCCTTTGCGAAATTTTCCCTGGCGTTGGCAAGAATCCTGAATTTGACTAAATCATGAGCATCTCGATATATGGTAGGCCAATAAAATCCGGAATCAAAACCTTCTTAGCGGTGTAGCTTGCACCATGATGTCCACCAGTGGGTCCGTTATGGCAAGCATGAAGGATATCAAGAGCCTCTTGGCCATGAACACCGCGCGGATTACTTGATCCGCACAAATCTTAAACAAGTAGGGATCGTCCCAGAAATAATGCATAACATCTTTGAAAACTTTTCTTCATTTGGACGACATCCCTTTCATACGAAATTGCGCATGGTAATTTGCAAAGTCGGCAAACCATGGGGTGTTTGGGTCCTTCTTAGCAATCATCCCAAGTGTCTCGAGAGGAAATGTTTCCGTGATCTCCTTTTCTCGAGCACACTTTGATGGGGATTCTCAAGTCTAGAAAGGTGATGTGACAAGGTTCTCCGCTCCTTTTTGTCAAGAATAGTAACATCAAACTCTTGAAGGAGGAGAACCCACCGAAGTAATCGTGGCTTAGCATCTTGCGTTGCCAAAAGATACTAGGAGGCGAGATGGTCAGGTATACACTATGGTCTTCGATAAGACAAGGTAGGGTCGGAATTTCTCAAAAGCATAAACAACGGCTAATAATTCCTTTTGAGAGTCGTGTAATTGTGTTGGGCCTCGGACAATGTCTTTTCGCATAGTGTATGGGTTGAAAATGTTTCGATTTACGTTGCCCAAAGACTGCCCCAATTGCGTAATCACTTGCATCACACATGAGTTCAAAGGGCAAATCGGTCGGGGCAACTAAGATCGGGCTTGAGTTAATTTCTTTTAAGAATATTAAACTGCTTCACATTCATTGGTGAAGATAAGCGGAGCATCCTTCCGAGGAGATGGGTCGAGGCGGGCTATCTTAGAGAAATCTTGGATGAGCGGCGATAGAAACGGCATGACCCAAAAACTCGAATACCTTTGGCGGTAGTGGGATGAGGGAGTTTAGCTATACGTCGACTTTAGCTTCGGTCGACCTCAATCAGTTTTGAAATCTTATGGCGAGGACAATGCCTCTCGAACCATGAAGTGGCACTTCTCCCAATTCAAGACCAAGTTGGTGTCTTCACACCGTTTAAACATGTGGTCTAGATGGTGATTGGTAAAACCAATTATAAAGTGTGTAGTATTACGGGGTAACTCCAAGCGTGTTAGGTTTGAGCAAGATCGTTCGAGCGAGGGTTGAATGGAATTTCAACTCACGCGTCGCGATTATCGAGTTTGAATGTGTTAAAAGGATTTTGAGGATTTCAAAACTACGGGGCAAGCAATAATAATAAAAGGCATATAAATCTACTAATCCTAAGGTGCGAACAAGTAATCTCAATTAAGTACGCAAATTGAACTAAAGGCCTAAATTACTTTATTAAAAAGCGTATCCTAAAATGCAAATTAATCTATTTTAACCCCTAAAAGTGATCTAATATTTCTCTACAACTAAAAATGTGATTTAAAAATTATCTAAAATTTAAAACTATTTTTTTTTTGTTTTTGATTTTTGATTATTTTGAAAATAGCGAAATATATAAATATTTTTTTTTTGACTTTTTAATTTTTTTTTTTTTTTATAATTTTTTTTTTTTTAAAAACTAATTTAACTAATTAAAGTTTAAACTAAAATTTAAATGACAAACTACAACTAGTGACGATTAATATTAAGCTAAGAGAATGATACTAAAAAGACTTAACAAGCATCATACGAAAAATTAAACGTAACGTTAAACTAAGATTCTAAGCTAAAAATGATAAAAAGTTAAGAGAATAAAACCGGTGATTTAGCAGAGGAATAAAACCACCCGATCTTATAAGCACAAATTAATACAAAAGTTTACAACTTTATTAATCTTATCCACTAATTAGTAAGTAAAGTTTAAAACCTTATTCACCAACAAGCAAAATTACTAAAGCAAACTTTATGTATTAAAATGCTTAAAGACCCTTAAGCTCCACGCCTTATGAGGTAGAGATGATAATAAACACAAAAAGATACAAACTTAATAAGAGTTAGGCAATAATAAGCACTACTACTAAATGTAAATAAGCTAAAAGTGATCTAAAAATTAAAAGATTTAAACTTTATAACTAAAAACTATTAGATCTAAGTCCACCTGAAGCCAAGTTGTTCCATCAGAGATTAAGCGTTGAATGGGTATATTTAAGACTTGATCTAAATGAACAAGCTATTAAATAGCTTATTGTTCAATAAAAACTTAAAAAGTTGCAACCTTTTTATGAAAAACTTGATAAAACTAATAAATCTAATTAATAAGCTAAAAATAGAAAATGTGCTCTCAAACTTAAGAGATGTCAAGGCTTATTTGTACAATAAGCAGAAATTTAATAAGCTCATGCATCTCTTTTGTTGTTTGAATCGAGCTAGAGGATGAAGAAAATATGTGATAATAAGACATAATAAGCTAAAACTTATAAAATGTAAACTTTTTATAAAATAAGTGAAATAAAAACTATTTATGAAAAGTAATAAAGAAAGTTTTATAGAAGAAAAACAAATAAAAGAGCTTAATGGATAAGCTTATAGAAAAGCTAACCCAAAAAGCAAAACCTAAATAAGCTATAATAAGCTAATAAGCTAATATAGCTTAATAGGTAAGAAAAGAAAAAGAAAATAAAGAAATAGATGAGAAGAAGAAATAAGATGTAAAGATAATAAATAAGATGAACTAACTTGAAAGAAAAACTTTTATAAGCATTAAAATTACAAGAGTTTGGGTCAAAAATAAAATAAAGATTGATGAAAATGAGGTGAGGAGGTGGGTTTATATAGACCCAAAGTTACACTGGTCCTAATAATATTTCATAATAGCCCCTAAACTATTAGAACTTGGTACAAAAATTATCCTATTAAAACTTGGTCCCCAAGTTTAAAATTACAAGAATTATACGGAGTAGCAGATTACATTTTGTTCGGATAGCTTGTGAAGATTTTGGTCTTGGGCTCACTGGGCTTCACTTATGCTGTTGGGCTTTTGTGGACCTGTTGGGCCTCGATTGGATCTCGTGGCTAGGAATATGCAGCTGGGTTGGACTTTGATATAAAAATAAATATGTAAACAAATATTAATAAGCGAATGAAACTTTGAACCATGGCCTAACTTGGCCAAAACATGTCCCACCCACTTTGGGCGTCTTTTGTGTTTAATGTTGCATTTAATTTTCATTTAGCCTCCATTTTTCTGCTGATCCATTTTTCCTTCTTTTTAAACATCTTAATTAATTGTAGTCTTCGTTCGGGCTTTGTTTGGCCTTTAAAATTTTCTTTTCTTTCCTCGATGCTCCAAATAAAATTATCATTAGACCCGTAACTTCGTGCTCCTTCCATTCTCGTTTTTCGTTTTGTCCATTTGTCTTTTCTCTTTTTTCATTTTGTATCCGATTACGCATACATAAACACAAAACACAAATATTTATGGCTTTAGGGGTTAGTTTTTGGTCTTTTTGGTCTGGTTTTGATAAAGAAAAGGTATATGTTTTTACATATACCAAAATACCCCAGACGAGAAGATTACGTGTCCTCACGATATGTAATCAACTCACGCTTCTAAAAACAAAGATTTCAATCTCTTTCTACTAAACCTATGAAAAGTAGCAAAGATTCCTCAAAAGAGATTAAGAAACCCTTATTTCTAAAAATGCCCCGTTTACCTTTCATTTCTCATATAGATATTACGTTTAAGCACATTCCAATTATGAGTGGCGGTTTGTTGAACTTTCATGTCGATCAATAACTCCAACATTTTTCAAACGGCACGTTAGGATCACGAGAGTAGAAACACAACACAGCGTGAAGTGACCATCTGGATAGAATACATCGATCACGATTTTTCACAAGTCCCCAAACTAAGCGTAAAATCGAAATCATTGTTAAATATGATTCTAGATGCTAACACTACCCATGGAAGTTACTTGTGTAATTACCTTTTGCTCCCATTTTCCTATTTTCCTCTATATTTTTTATTTTTGTGAGCTGAATTTCTTCAAGTTTCTCGTTTAGATAACTTTATTCCGATAAAGATAAGAAGCTAAGTCGATAATTAGTTATCCATCTTCCCTCGAAAACCGTTGCACACAAGAATGAGGTCCACATCAAGGTCCTAATTTCACACGATTTAGGGAGAATATCATTTTTATGGCGACCGAGACAACTCATCTACGAGTCCGAGCGAAGCTTTATTTAGACATCTCAGGATCTAAAGTTTGGTTTAACACTATTTCAGCACATTTGCATTTTGCAATTTAGGCCCTTGGTCTTTTCAACCACTAACTCAACGGGATTACCGGTTTAATGAAGTCTTATCGACTTTGGATTTTCTTACCTTTTAGAAGTCTATGACAACTTTTATGGCTTTGGATTTTTCAACTTTAATACATTTGGGCTTTATTTCATGTTAATTTTTTTTTTGTGCCAAACTCCTCGGCTTTTTATAACAATAGAAACAATAGCGACAAACTATCGAGGAATCGGTTGTCTATTACACGCACTTGACGGTACCTTGATGTGTACCCAACTCTCATGGGCAAGGATTCTCTAAAGAAGAATAAAGAACTAACTATCGTCAAAAACTCAACATCTTTAATTATTATATCACAGATATGGGGTGAAACAATCTTGTGGGAGCAAAAAGCCATAAGTACCTTCGATGGGCTCTAAAGAGAACCATACTCCACAAGCATCTAAACTCATAAGTAACTCTATCATTCCTCGATCTCATAAATTTAAAATCCCAAAAAATGAGATCATGGATGCTTAGCCGATAATTAAATTATCTATGGTTAAGGGAACAAGCTAGGCTCAACAGCGGTCAAGTCGAGAATTCTATTCCTACCCTCACCAGTGGAAAGTCAACAAGGTGTCAAAACATATATTAATTTAGCAAATGCTTCGTCTAATGAAATTAAGTCATGCATATTTAAAGTCACTCAGGGAAACTTGCAAATTCTTGGCCTTGTGAGCTAGAATTAGCATTTTATAGCTTCTTGTCTAAGAGACTAGCAAACCTTTCAATCAAAAAGACTTAACAAAAGCTTCAAAATTTTTAAATTTTTCACAATTTTGCACAATTTTTTCTTCAATTTCTAAGGAAGCGGGGTTGCCGAAGTACACGGCAAAGTGCTAGGCAAAAATCTAATCGAAGATTACCCACCCTGAGACTAAAATCAAACATTGTCCTCAATGTTTAAAAGGTAAGGTTCTTAACGCAAATCTAAAGCCATTGGTTAGTTATGCAAATAGATAAACGATAATCGATAAAGATTTTGGATATCGGATTTCCATAAGAGCATCAAAACATGAAACTCGAGTGGAGAAAAGACAAAACTTCAAGCACGAGAGTCTTCGTATCGAGGAAATCACGGACATAAACAACAACAACGAAACCGAGAAATGGAAGAGGCGAACCTCCTCACGTCACTTATTATAAAACATAAATAAGATAAAAGGATATGCATGGGGTGCCTCCCACGAGCATTTTTGTTCACCGGAGTATTAGTGACTCGTCCCCGAATTCATTTGTCCTTGGGGAAGTAAGCGGAAGGGATACCCGGATCAAAGATGGTATCCTCACTCCGGAGTGAAAGAGAATGGGTGGGTTGGGAGGTGAAGAAAATGTCGGGCTCAAGCACATAAGGGATAAATTCTCCCAAACTCGGTATATCAAGAAGAATGATCCATCATCCGGTGGTTTTACGGGTGGACGACGGGATGACGGATCAAAGAGAAATGACTCCATAGAAGAAGGAGTCCATGGTACGAGAGAAATGTAGTTTGAAGGTTTAACAATGAAGGCATCAAGAGAGGATCCTTTTCGGTTAACTTTTGTGATATGAATATCGCTCAGATGAGAGTATCCCAGGTTAAAATCTTGTCCTCGGAAAGGGGCCAATCAACGTATCATCTACGTGAAAATCCTCACGAGAAGAGGAATCACTCTCGGATAAAAAATATGTGGGACCTCGGTATCAATAAGCTCATCGATGAAATCTTCACTTTCTTATCTTTCTTGGGTAGAATGGATCATCATATTTTTCTTCATTCTCGAAAAGAATGAGGAGGTGATGGGAGCAAGTTCATCGGTGAACTTCCGAAGTAAACCGCGGATCTTGATATAACAAATATTCAATTTCGCGTAAGTCGGCTCTAAAATCAAAGTCGTCATCCTCACTTCCCGGTGGAAGAGGATCCATGCGAGCGAGTTCATCGGAGAACTCCTCGAAGTAAATCAATAGAAGAATCCTTGAGCTCGGGCTCCGAAGGATTAGTAGATGGCTTAATTTCATTTTCTTTCGAAGAGAGTGAAGAGAGCATTTCTTCAATTAGCGAATATCTCCTCGATGTGCGATGTCGGCATTATCAATTTCGGTGGCTGAATCACTTTTCAAATAAGCCTCAATTTCTTCCATGATAGAATCATCCTCCTCAGATTTAGTGAGGGAAGAGGAAGAATCAGAAATGATTTGTTTAGAATAAAGTTCAATATTTTGAGAAGAAGAATGGGATTGCCACTCAAAGAAAACTCGGCGTTCTTAAGTTCAACACAACAAGCAGAAAGCGGAGGTGGGACAAGTGGTGTGCTCTTAGAGCTAGCATTTTCCACCACAACCGTTGTAGACTCCTTTTCTAATTTCTTTATTTGGTCGGCCGCGTATCGTCGACAAACTCTTAACCGTAAAGCGTGAAAGACTGGATCAATTCTCGATGTCTTAGGCCCACTTTTGAACCACCGGAGTTGGACGTTTGGTACTTCGTTATTAGTAGGAAATCCGGGTCCTTTGTCACCTCGGTGTCATTAATTTTGGCCACATCATATTGGTTGGTTAGAGATTTGGAAGTATAGTTAACATTGAACGTGGCGGCTTTTTCTACTCGTAAAGTGATCTCTCCTTCATAAACATTAATCAACGCATGGCCCGTCCTTAAGAAGCTCCTTCCGAGAATGAGGGGCACACGAGGTTCGGCATGAAATCAACGACAACAAAATCCAGCGGGGAAATCGAGCGTCCCACTTTAACAAAACATCCTCGGCTATCCGATTGGTTTTGTCGTGATGCGGTCGGCTAGCTCGAGGGTCATACGTTGGGGTAAGTGGGGCAATGAAAGCTTTTCATAGATTGATTTGGCATCAAATTGATACTCGCGCCAAGATCGGCCAAGGCGGAGCATTGAATAATTCCTTGAAAATCACATGGAATGAGGAACTTGCCGGGGTCACCTAACTTTTCCGGAAGTTTCTTGAGAATAACCGCCGAACAATTCTCATTCAAAGACGTTTTTGCCAAATCCACAATTTTCTCTTTGTTACTTAATAATCCCTTTAGTGTCGAAAAAAACTTAGGCATGAGAAGAAGAGCATCCATGAAGCTAATTTAAGTGAAGATCTTGAAATATTTGAAAGAATTTTTCCATTTGAAGATTTGCTTGTTTGCGTTGCTTTTGATCATTCATCCTTGACCAGATGCGGAAGTGTCGTTTTCCGATTAGTCTTTTTCGGCACTAAGGAGCATCCTTGGGCTCAGGGCGTCGGGACAACCGTAGGTTGGACATTCTCGGTACTCCCCATTAGTAGGAAGCACGGGTCCTTTGTCACCCGGTCTCACGGTCTACCACACGAGACGGAGAAGAAGAAATAATGGTAGGAGCCATGGGTCCATCGTAAGCAACACCACTTCGGGTAGTGATCGCTTTCATGTCTCGGGTTAGGAATCGTATTACTCGGAAGAGTACTAGAACGATGGTTGAGAATAAAGTAGAAGCTTGATTGGCTTGAAAGAAACTAGCCATCATATTCCTCATTTCACTCATCTGCTTGTTACTCGTAGCTTCCATTTCCCTTTTGAAATCATTCCTCATACTGGTGATTTGAGTTTGCAAACTTTTAATGGTATTATCAGAGTTCTTCATGTAAGTTAGCTTCGTTGTTCGGGTAGCTTGATGAGGTGGTTGATCGGTTGTTGATAAACTTGAGGTGGAAGAGCTTGGTAGTTTTGATTACCATGATTGAGATTAGCTCCTCGGTTTTGATTGTAAGATTGGTTTTGATAACTGTTTTGGTTTTGTTGAGAGGGGTGCAAAACGGGTGGTCCCATTTGGTTTGCACGGTATCCTTGGTTGATTTTGAACCGGATTAGAGAAGCTACGGGCGTTTCGAGATCGCCATCCGTGGCTTGACAATTATAGTATGGATGAGGACCACCGCAAATAACACATGTTTGATAGCGGCTGGTTGATTTACGAATCTTAAACTCTCTCATCATAAATTAATAGCATCGGTGACCACTCAACTCACTCCTCTGAACATAGTTATCATTAGTAGCAATCTTAGAAACAACCGGTCGGTTTCTAGACGAGACAACTTTTGACTTATTTTCGATTATCGTTCTAATATCGGCGGGCATATGACTCAAGATGTTACCACCGTGCGCGTTAAGCGAATCTTGATCGGACGGCGTTAAAGCATTGTAGAACGTATCAATCTGATGAAGATCGGTAAAACCATGATTTGGGCATTTACGTAAAAGTTCTTTGAATCTATCCCTTCTCAAAACTTTCATGAATTTTGTTGAAAATTAATGATTTGATTTCGTAACATTGTAATTTTAGAAGGAGGAAAGAATTGATTCACAAACTTCTTAGAAAGATCGGCCCATGTTGTAATTGATTGGGGTTCTTTTTGAGCCAAGTCGTGCCTCAAGGGAAAATGGAAACAATCTCAATTTAATTGACTCATGAGTGACGCCCCGAAAGTTTATCGTAGAAGCAACTTGATTAAATCAACGGAGGTGTGCGTGGGGCTCCTCATGATCCAAACCACAAAAAGGTTTATTTGAAACCAATTGAATTAAGTTCGTTTTGAGTTCAAAATTCTCGGCATCAAGTGGTGGAACAACGATAGCATCACGTAGCCGTCACGGGAGCTTGAAGTAATTCGATCATCGTTCGGTATACGCTGCATGGCGAGGGTTCTTCAACGATAGTGCGTAACTTCGGAATGCGTCTATTCTACGATTCGATTACGTCATTATTGCGAGAACGAGTGCATGCACAAAAATTCAAAATCAAAATGTGAAAATAATTTTGAAAAAGGAAAATCTTTTAGGTTTTATATTGAAAACTTTGAAAACACAATATTTTGTAACCTTCCGTCAACGGTGCTTTCGGTAGCTCCCAAAAGTACTTTCCTTGTGGGCGGAACGAAGAGTGGATCGTTCTTGATCTGCAATTTAATGTCAAGACTTTCCTTATACCCGTGTATAGGTTGTACTTCGAGGTGAGCGGCGTAACAATTAACGTTCGGGTTTGTTTGTTGGTTTTTTTAATTTTTATGGTTTTGTAAACACTCTAGGAAGAATGTTTTGGTATTTTTAGATTTTTTTGGGTTTTGAAAAAGATATATATACAAAAATATTGTAACTTCACTCGGGGAAGGATCTTCAAATTAGCGATTGAGGCGGAAATACGAAAATTCACTACAAGCCCTCCCGCGTGGCGCCAAATTTGATTCTTAGAAAAATCAATAATAGAAAAGTTGTGTAGTATTACCGGGTAACTCAAACGTGTTAGGTTTGAGCACCGAGATCGTTCCGAACGAGGGTTGAATGGAATTCCAACTCAGCGATTATCGGGATTTGAATGTGTTAAAAAGGATTTTGAGGATTTCTAAACTACGGGGCAAGCAATAATGATAAAAGGCATATAAAATCTAATCCTAAGGTGCGAACAAGTAATCTCAATTAAGTATGCAAATTGAACTAAAGGCATAAATTACTTTATTCCAAAAGCATTATCTAAAATGCAAATTAATCTATTTTAACCTAAAAGTGATCTAATATTTCTCTACAACTAAAATGTGATTTAAAATTATCTAAAATTTAAAACTATTTTTTTTGGTTTTTTGATTTTTGATTTTTTTTTTTGAAAATAGCGAAAATATATAAATATTTTTTGACTTTTTAATTTTTTTTTTTTATAATTTTTTTTTTTTTAAAAACTAATTTAACTAATTAAAGTTTAAACTAAAATATAAATGACAAACTACAACTAGTGACGATTAATATTAAGCTAAGAGAATGATACTAAAAAGACTTAACAAGCATCATACGAAAAATTAAACGTAGCGTTAAACTAAGATTCTAAGCTAAAAATGATAAAAAGTTAAGAGAATAAAACCCGATGATTTAGCAGGGAATAAAACCACCCGATCTTATAAGCACAAATTAATACAAAAGTTTACAACTTTATTTATCTTATCCACTAATTAGTAAGTAAAGTTTAAAACTTTATTCACCAACAAGCTTAAAATTTACTAAAGCTTCAAACTTTATGTATTAAAAATGCAAGCCCTTAAGCTCCACGCCTTATGAGGTAGAGATGATGATAAACACAAAAAGATACAAACTTAATAAGAGTTAGGCAATAATAAGCACTACTACTAAATGTAAATAAGCTAAAAGTGATCTAAAAATTAAAAGATTTAAACTTTATAACTAAAAACTATTAGATCTAAGTCCACCCGAAGCCAAGTTGTTCCATCCGAAGATTAAACGTGAATCGGGTATATTTAAGAACGATCTAAATGAACAAGCTATTAAATAGCTTATTGTTCAATAAAACTTAAAAGTTGCAACCTTTTTATGAAAAACTTGATAAAACTAATAAATCTAATTAATAATAAGCTAAAAAATAGAAAATGTGCTCTCAAACTTAAAAGATGTCAAGGCTTATTTGTACAATAAGCGGGCTTAATAAGCTCATGCATCTCTTTTGTTGTTTGAATCGAGCTAGATGATGAAGAAAAGATGTGATAATAAGACATAATAAGCTAAACTTTAGTAAAACTTTTTATAAAATAAGTGAAATAAAAACTATTTATGAAAAGTAATAAAGAAAGTTTTATAGAAGAAAAACAAATAAAAGAGCTTAATGGATAAGCTTATAGAAAAAGCTAACCCAAAAAGCAAAACCTAAATAAGCTATAATAAGCTAATAAGCTAATATAGCTTAATAGGTAAGAAAAGAAAAGAAATAAAAGAAAAGATGAGAAGAAGAAATAAGATGTAAAGATAATAAATAAGATGGCTAACTTGAAAGAAAAACTTTTATAAGCATTAAAATTACAAGAGTTTGGGTACAAAAATAAAAATAAAGATTGATGAAAATGAGGTGAGGAGGTGGGTTTATATAGACATTCAAGTTACACTTTGGTCCTAATAATATTTCATAATAGCCTAAACTATTAAACTTGGTACAAAATTATCCTATTAAAACTTGGTCCCCAAGTTTAAAATTACAAATTATGAGTAGCAGATTACATTTTGTTCGGATAGCTTGTGAAGATTTTGGTCTTGGGCTCACTGGGCTTCACTTATGCTGTTGGGCTTTTGTGGACCTGTTGGGCCTCGATTGGATCTCGTGGCTGAGGAATGCAGCTGGGTTGGACTTTGATATAAAAATAAATATGTAAACAAATGTGTCATGAATGGGACTTGATGGCCTCTTCTTAATAAACATGTCACACTTAGACCGTCTTTTGTGTTTAATGTTGCATTTAATTTTCAAATTTAATTTTTCTGGCGATCCATTTTCCTTCTTTTAAACATCTTAATTAATTGTAGTCTTCGTTCGGGCTTTGTTTGGCCTTTAAAATTTTCTTTTCTTTCCTCGATGCTCCAAATAAAATTATCATTAGACCCGTAACTTCGTGCTCCTTCCATTCTCGTGCTCGTTTTTGTCCATTTGTCTTTTCTCTTTTTTTTTTCATTTTACAATATCGTTACACTTACATACATAAACACAAAAAACAAATATTTATGGCTTTAGGGGTTAGTTTTTGGTCTTTTTGGTCCGGTTTTGATAAAGAAAAGGTATATGTTTTCACATATACCAATAAGAGAGAAGGCAAGTGAAAGAAGAATCTCCATAAACCTAGAAATGATCCATAAAACTTCCATAGACTTCGATCATGTCATGAAAATAGCCATCATGCTCTTTGGAATGTACGGGGCATTGCATAAGCAAATGGCATTCGTGGTAAGCAAATGTTCCATAAGGGCACGTGAAAGTCGTTTCTCTTGATCCTGCGGATCAATAATTTGAAAGTAACCGAGAAAAACCATCGAGCCAGTAGAACTCATTCCCGCTAAGCGTTCGAGCATCGATCCATAAAGGTAGCGGAAAATGATCCTTTGTAGCATCATTCAACTTTTCGGTAGTCAATACACACTCTCCATCCGGTGACGAGCGTGTGAAATCAATTCATTATCTTCGTTCATAACAACGGTCATTCACCTATTTGGAACCAATGGATAGGGCTAACCATGCCTCCGGAGATTGGATAAATGATTAAGGCATCGAGAGTTTAAGAACTTCCTTTTTGATAACCTCATGAATTTTTGGATTAACCCTACGTTGTTGTTGAATAACGGGTTTGCAATCGTCTTCCATTAAGATCTTGTGAGTACAAAAACGAGGATTTATGCCATTGATATCGAGAAATTTTCCAAATGCATTTTATGTTTACGAAGAATCTCCAAAAGTGCTGGTTTTCTCCTCATCTTTCAAGTTTTTTGCAATGATGACGGAAACTTGTTGGGTTCTTCAAGAAAAGCGTATGAAGATGAGGAGGTAAATCCTTGAGCTCGGTCTCGAGGTTTTTCGTTAGGCGTTTGTGCAGTTTGATTTCTTCAATCGTAATTTCTTTCGGAGGGAGTAACGGTGATGGATCTTCATTTAGCAATTGTTCAAGATAAAGGATATCTCCTAGAATCATAAACACCATCATCAATTCCGGTGGAATCGATTCTTCATTAGAAACTCATCGATCTCTTCAAAGAAGTCACCTCCCTCGAACGGAGTAAGAGGGGAAGAGTCGGAAATTATAGGCTCGAAGATGGTTCAAAAGGTGAATCATATAATTGTGAGCAAAACGAGAACTTCTTGGCGTACTCCTCACGAAACATCAATACGTCGATTCGATTGATGGAAGCATCGTCGAAATTTGAGGAGTACCTTGTCGTTTGATTAATGTTGAATGTGACGGCTTCTTGCTTAACTCTCAACGTAATCTCCTTGAATACATCAATTAAAGCACGAGGTCGTAAGAAACATCTTCCAAGAATAATGGGTACTCGAGGGTTGACATGAAATCTACCATAACAAAATCCGCGGGAAAATAGAACTCTCCCACTTTGACAAAGACCTCCTCGGCTATACCCTTTGGGCGGGTTAGTAGAACGATCGGCTAGCTCGAGGGTCATACATGTTGGGGTAAGTGGGGGTAACGAAAGTTTCTCGTAGATTGAATTTGGCATTAAATTGATACTCACGCCAAGATCGGCCAAGGCGGAGCATTGAACAATTCCTTGAAAATTACATGGAATGAGGAATTTGCCGGGGTCACCTAACTTTTCGGGAAGTTTCTTGAGGATGACTGCCGAACAATTCTCATTCAAAGATGTCGTAGCAAGCTCATATAGTTTCTCCTTGTTTGTAAGCAATCCCTTAATCGTAGAAGCAAGTTTAGGCATCAAGAGAAGGGCATCCGCAAAATTGATCTCCACATTCAAGTCTTTGAAGATTTGGAAGAACGTTTCCATTTGATGATTCGACTTTTCACGAAGAGTTTGATCTTTAAGACGAGGCGGATATGGGATAGACGGTTTCGGATTAGCTTTCTTCACATTCACGGGAGCATCTTCGGGCTCGAGAATCTTGGACAACCGTGGGTTGGACATTCACGATATTCCCCTTATTAGTAGGAAGCCTTGGGTCCTTTGTCACCTCGGTCTCACGGTCTACCACACGAGAGGAAGAAGAAGTGTTAGTGGTAGGAACCGTGGGTCCATCATGTTACACCACTACCGGGTTTGGAATATGTATTGCTTGGAAGAGAAGCGGAACCGAGGGAGGTTGAGCGTAGGCAGTGATTGGCTTGAAAGAAACTAGCCATCATATTCCTTATTTCAGTCATTTGTTTGTTGCTTGTAGCTTCCATCTCTTTTTTGAAGTCCGTCCTCATGCCGTTAATTTGATTTTGCAAACTTTAATGGTGTAATCGATTTCTTCATGTAAGTTAGAAAATCGTTGTTCAGGCTGACTTGAGGAGGTGCTTGATAAGATTGTTGAGGAGGAGGTGGTTGTTGGTAAACTTGAGGTGGAGGAGCTTGGTAGTGTTGATTTCCATGATTAAAATTAGCTCCTCGGTTATGATGGTTACCATTGAAACGGTTTTGATTCTGGTTTTGTTGTTGAGGTTGATTGAAACCGGAGGTCAGATAATTGTTTGAACGGTAGCTAAGAAGATTTCGATCTCCTTGCGGTTGATTGTAGTTTTCCGTAGCAGCATAAACATTCTCATGTGTAACCACCGATGGTGGGCACTTTCGGAATAAGAATGTGGACCTCCACAAGTCTCACAAGTCGGGTTTACCGCTTTTACTTGTTGATTGATTCGATTATTCATCCGAGTAATCCGTGAATATCGTCGATCTTTTTGTTCATGGCGGCTATTTCAAGAGAAGAGGACGTATTTGATCGAGATGATGCACCCCTTTCGGCGGTAGAATCCCAATAATTGTAATGGCGGTCATGTTCTCAATAAGATCGTAACATTCTCGAGGCGTCTTTTCATGAAAGTTCCACCAGGCGGCATTGATTGTTTCACGGTGTCTCAACGTCAAACCATTATAAAACGTATCAATTTGAGTGACAAGCAACATGTTATGATTCGGACATCGATCAATTGCAAGCTTATATCGTTCCCAAGATTCAAACAAAGATTCGTCGGGATATTGCCGAAAATTCGATATCGTTCTCAATTTCATCACCATCGGCGGTGGAAAGTACTTTGCGAAACTTGAAACCATTTCGAAGGTATGAATCGAATTCTTCGGGAGTCGATCAAACCAAGGCGTGGCATGATGAGTCAAAGAGTATGGGAAAAGATAACTGGTGAAGGCGTCATCGGAGACCCCATTCATTTCATACTCGAATGACGGTCAAAATTAATGTTTGTTTGCATCGTCATCGGGTAAACCATGGAATTGACAACTGTTTTTACTTGTTCTATCATATGGTGTTTCAAGCTAAAATCGGTAGCTTGAAAATTAGTCGGTGCAATTGGTCCTCCCCTCCCGTACATTGTAGGTTGACATAACTCCTCCATCGTTCGGAGATCGGGAGCTACATTTTGATTATCGGGAGGAGGATTAGGACTGGGGTTTGGTGGTCCGTTGGGGCAGCCATATTCGCGTAACTTCAGTGCGATTCGATTACTTGAAGTCGTCTAGATCGAGATCGAGTGCGTATGCACTTAAAAACCAAGGCAATTAAAATGATACGGTATTCGAAACCACGATTGAACTTAACCAATAATCCCAAGTGAATAAATCACCTCTATAAGACAAACGCACAAGCGGCGGAAATTTGTTTGGTGTCGCGAAGCTTATTAAAACCCGCTTCTTTTCACCGAATTTAATGTTAGGCCGTCCTTATACCCACCACACAGTTTGTTTATCAAATAGAAATAAATCGACTCACAAGCGACACAAAGGCAAGTTTTTATCTTTAGTTCGGGAACTTACTAATGATAACACCTCCGTTGAGAATGTTATATAATTGATGTATTCTATTTAGCTCAAAAACAAAAGAGAAAATCTTTTGTATTTTAATATGATATATATATACAAAAGAAAAAGGAAAATATTTTTTACCTTTTTTTTTTTAAAAAATAGTAACTTCACAAAGGAAGGATCTCGAGTCACTAATCGTCAAAACTTTAACGATATTGTGTGACACAACCTCCGACAGCTGGCCAAAATTTGATTCGTTGAGGTTTAGGGGTGTGTGTGTATCGATAAAACCACAATATCGATATCAAAAATAACCACGAGTTGTAATTTAAAATCCCTTTAGGAAAAAGGATAATGAATCAAAACCCGTGAGTGATAGTGATACGGATTAGGAAATACGAGTCATTTCCCAACGAGGTGTGAATGGGCAACGTCGTTATCGGTTCGTTATTAAAATGCTCGATGTTTTGGATTTGTGATTATGATTTAAACTACGGAAAATGGGAAAGCAATTACGGGAATTTACACTACGGGAAATCCTAAAACGTAAATTATACTAAAACGTAATAAAAGAAATGTAAATAAAATGCAACTACGTCTAATCTAAGTCCTAAAAATAATATAAAATTACTTTCTAACTAAAAATGATATTAGAAAATTAACTAAGAATTAAAACGAAGTTTTATGAATTTTCTGGAATTTATTTGAATTAAAAACTAATTTTAAACTTTTAAAACTAATTAAAAATACTAAAAAATATGAAAACAAAAGTGAAAATTATAAAACTATTTTCTAAAAATCTAAAATAACTCAAAAGACTTTTAAAAACTATTTTTTATTTTTAGAATATTTTCTATTTTCTATGAATTAAAATCTATTAAAAACTAATTTAAATGCTAAAAATTACAATTTAAACTAAGAAAAATCTAGAAAATTATTTTTTGCTTTTGTATTTATCTTAATCTGTGAAAATTGAAAAATTATTTTGGAACTTTTCGATTTATTTGTAATAAAAGCTAATTAAAATGCTTTAAAACAGTTTTAAATCAAGAAAAATAGCAAACTAAGTCTAAAATTATATGAAAAATTCAGGAAAAGTTTAAAATAATATTCTGAATCTATGAAAATTATAAAATACTAGGCTTATGTGTGAGAAATGAGAGCTGATGTGTAACGGCTTCCAAATAAGCCTAAGAATAAGCTAATAAGCACCATACACTCTACAAACTTTCGAGGCTCTATTATACTAAAACTAACTACAAGCAACTAATTACTACTACTCTAATCTCTTATAAGCAAACTACCAAGATTTGAGTCTAACAAACTACTTAAGCAAAAGCAGGTTTAAGCTCTACTGCTATATGGCCTTATCTAAAAAGCCAATATGGAAAACCACAAATGGAGACCTCAAGAAAACCAACCAAAGAGCTGCTAAACCAAATATGGGACCCTAACTAGCTCAACGAGACCTTTTGCAAGCTTTGCAAACAGACTGCTCACCTTCAATTTAAAGCGAGTGTGAACAGGGCATTTATGCCCCTATTGAACAGCTGATTTGATTCTTAAGAATAAATCACAAAATTCCACAAAATTGATAATTCAAGACTTGACCAACTGAAGATTTATATCCCAAAATTTCACTAAGATTGGACCAGAAATGAGTCTATTAAAAATCCACAAAGTTTGGATGAAAACTGTTTTTGACACTTTTGACTTTTGAAAAACAGTTATGAAATGTTGACCAAAATGAGATTGGAATCAAAGTGGTGGCGGTTATGATATAATATGATGAAATGAAAACAATGCAAGCTCACTTATCAACTTCTACACCTATATGCAAGTTTTCACTCAAGCTGACAACAGTTTTGAGATTAAAATGATTCAAGTGATGTTGACTTTCACGATTTATTAGGAAATGATTGGTGATTAAAACCTTATTATCCCTCTTGATGCAAATGTGACAGATCTAAAACACAAACTAAGCCATAATCTTACTAAATCCAGACAAACACTACTTAACAAATGTTATGCAATTTTTTAAGCTAAAACACAAAGAAACACTCTATATCCAAAAGCAGTTAAATACACCTAAATAAAACTAAATGACAGCAATGATCAATACTAGAACATATCTAATAGAAACAATAACAACTCTTTCTTATTAGCTAATAATGAGATTAAGGCTAAACTTACAAGATGTCCATTACACCAAACTGCAAATCGACAAAAGTACCACTAATCCTAAACCATTTAACATCAAATCAACGAGATCCATTACTAGTTAGACAATTCAAACCCCTGCGGCTTTGACTTCATTTGGTGTTTTGTAAATTGTTTGTGAGTTGAGGTTAAGCACACATAAACCTTCAATAAGCTATGAAGAAGCTTAAAAAAGGTTATTAGAAACAGATAGCTTAGCAATAAAGAGATTGAGAGTATTTTTATTTTTCAAATATTTTTCTTATTTTATAATTTTTACGTTTTGAGAAATTTAAGTACTATAAAGCATTAACTAAATAGCGAATATCAAAATTGATTTGAGATACAATGAAACGGTAATCAAAAACTGAATTAACTCAAAACTAAACAAATTTTATAAATGAGAATTTTGGTTACAAAAGAGTGAAAAATCTGAAAATTAACTAAAAATATTGAAATGAAAATACAAAGATTACTACTCTACTCTACTACTACACTACTTTATCTCTCTAAAACTACTCCTTACTGTTGTGATTACAAAGGGTATATATAGCCACGAGCTCAAACCAAGGAAGGATCTAGAAATCTCATTTGTGCTTTCTCTGGAGTATTCTGAGCCCTTGATCACTCTTCCACGCATCCCATTTGATCTTAGCCCTTGAATTAGATCATCACGTTTCATCGACCAATGAGAGGCAATATATGGAATGTTGCAGCGGATTGATGACCGGACATCCCCATGTGTGGGGTGTGAGAGAAAGTGAGATATACCCTTAATATTTGTAATTTTGACCAATTGACCTTGAGTGGATTTAGGGTTCATGCGTTTTACCAGGTTTGGGGTAAAAAGGCGCGGGTGATTTTTTTAGTATTGTTTGATATTGGTTGACCGGGTTGTGGGTGGGTTTGACTTGGGTTTGGTTCGGGTATAGACCGGGTAAATGGGTTGATATAGTAACCGTGGGTATTGGGTATTGTGGATTGGACCAGATCTAATATTTTGGGCCTCATGGGTTTCTGGATTGGATTTAAGATATATTTTGGATTAAAAGTGTACTCATTTAAGCTTATAGGGACTAAACTTGTATAATCTGAAAATCTCTTTCAAGGGTTGAACTTGTCCTTCTTTAATAGACCAGGGACTGATTTTGCAACTTTTGAAACTTGAGGGTATTTTCTGTCATTTCTTTGAAAGTTCGGGGACCATTTCGACATTTCTTGGACTTTGATCAAATCTTCACAAATCATCCTCGGAGATTAGAAATCTTCATAAATGCAAAATTCGACCTTCCGGCTCGGCTTAAACTCTCTTAATCTCTCGTGCTCCGGTTACGTCGATTGGCTTCTTTTGTGTGTTTTTACATATCCGTACCTGCACAAGTATAAACTCAAGAAAACCACAAATATTAGCAATAAACGGCTCTTTCTTGGTTATTTTGGGTCAGTTTTGACAATGAAAAGGTATGTGTTTTAGCACATACCACTTATAAATAAGCTATGAACAACTTAATGTAGGGGCTGTTGTGATGCAGAAAACAGTCCTAAGGGGCTAGTTTGAGGGCACGATTAAGCTACTAAAAAGCTAATTCTAAAAATTATAAAAAATACTACTAACTAGCTAACCTACTGAATAAGATGCATGCTAAATTTCAGAATCTAAATCTAAGTATTGAGCGAATTAAAAATCAAAAAGATAAGCTACTTGGGCATAAAAGCTACTGAAACAGAACAAATATGGATTTTTTTTTTCAAAACTTAACACAACTTGTTAAATCAGTTTTACTTATCTCAAAACTTCTTTAAAACCATAAAACAACTTTGACTTGTGAAGTCAAAGAGGGTGAAAATGGTTTTGACCCAAGATAAAGCTTAAACCAAACACCCCTGTACAGGGCTGGAAAGTGGTGAAAATACTTTGAAACTGTAAAAAAAAAATTTAGAAACACCTTGATATCGTAACCAAAAGCTCAAATGAGCTTTAACAAACTTTTAACAACTCTTTTAATTTGAAGACAAGAAAAACAAAGAACATGAGAACTTAAGTCAATAATAAAAAAAACTGAATAAACTTTAAAACACTGGAATTAAAAAACAGAAATTAAAGTGCATTGAAATTAAAAATTACAAGAAAAGTAAATGACAATGAAAATTAAACATGGAACTAGAACATAAAAATTCTAGACAAGATTTTACAAAAGTGCTAACTGTCCTATTTATAAAAAAAAACTAAAACCAGTCCACTTTTGTCTTCTTTCTTTGTGTGTTTTCTGTGTGAGGAGAGAGTGACTTGAGTCCATTGTGCTTGTTCAAAACTCCATCACAGCCATCCATTTTGCTTGGAGACCAAGCTGAGAAATCTTAACCATTGGATGCCTTTTATTGTTGTGGATTGCCAAGGTGGACAGGGTGAAGCGGGGAGCCATGTACTTGTCTCTTGGCCTTACGGAGTTGAGAGTGATGGGGGAGAGAGTGGCAGGAGGGATTTGAAGCCAATTGAAGTTTTTCCGGGTTTTGATTTTGGTAAAAAGGGTGTGGGTAAAAACATTATATGGGTTGGGTGGTTCAATATAAGGTGAAAGGGTTAAATGGGGGATAAGATGTTTAGTTGTTTTTATTTGTATTTTGTATTTTTGGGATTAAGAGTATTTTAGGTTTAGTAAAAAATATTTTTAGTTTTTAGTTTTTGTGAAAATGTTTTAAAGAAAAAAGTAAAATTGGTTTTAAATAAAAATGTTTTTAATAAAAATAATTGTTTTAAAAATAAAAATTGGTTTTAAATAAAAATATTTGTTTTAATGAAAAACGTTTTAAGTTTGGTTTCGGGTTCAAGGGTGATTTGGTTAATTGGGTTTAGGGTTCGGTTTTGATTTTGTTTTCCCCACTCTCACTCCAAATATGCGTCTCAGGATTCAAAAATGTAGAAAATCCACTCCCGGCTCCGTCCGCTAAGCACGTTTTTCCATTCCAAGCTCATTTCTGCACGTTTTTGCCCTGTTTTCGATCCTTTGTACCTGAAATACATAAAAACACATTCCAAGGATATATGCAGAATAATTGGTAATATTTCCGTGTTTTTAGACGTTTTTGTGGGCTTAGATGGGTAAAAATGATGAGTGAATAAGCACTCATCAAATCCCCCACACTATCAATTGCTAGTCCCTATCAATCCGATCATATGAAGTAATGAAAGGATCAAAAATACCAAGTATACCCCGTTTCGACTTTTTATTCCACTACTAGAAATTTAAACTTGAACATAAATAAATAACGTGCTTGATTTTCAAAACATGGCATCATAGAACGGGATTCACGCAAAATGGGTGTCTCCGGGGAATTGTAATCGTCATCCTCTTTTTGATACTCTCAAACCAAGCTTAAACTTATTGTGCAAACGTTTTTTGTAAAATGCTAACACTACTTATATCAATAATCTATGTAATTCGAGACTTAACTTTTTACTCCCGCAATTTATACAATTTAATTGATTGTGCTCATTTTCAAAAGTTTGATCATTAAAATCGACATTTGTTATGGTTGTTATCCACTTAACTAAAGTACTAACTCACCGGAAACGATGAAAGTCTAAGGATCGAAAGGGCCTTTTCCATGTAGCGGCTTTCTTCTCGGCACATCCCAAAACATTAGTTTTAAGTGACCGGGCTTTTGACACCTCACAGAGAATAGTACCGAATTAGCGGAATTGATTCCAAAGATTTCGAAGCTACCGTTAAGTTAAAACTAAACCTAAATGGATTACAACCGACGACAATTTAGAAATTCGAGATTCAAAGGTGAGATCACTCCATGTAGCGACTTTCTTCTCAGCTTATCCTTTTAAGGAGGCTAGGTTTTCACCCTCGAGAATAGTATCGAGCTTTCGAGGATCTTTGAAATCAAGGATTTCCAAATTACCGTCAAACTTTTAGACAACTTTGACCAATCTGAGTTCAACTTCCGATTTAAATTTAAGAAAAGCAAGTTTAGTACATTTATTCATAAGCAACATTGTGCTTTTATTCACGTAACTCATATTTTTTCATTTTTTAATTTTCATTTTTTTTTCAACTTTTTCATTTTTTTTTTTTTTTTTTGACTTTGAACTTTAAACTTTGCAACTTTTACAGCATTCAAGCACTTTACGGTACTTTCATTTTGCAACATTATTCAGATTATAAGAAAGTATGCTTTCTCGGAAATTTAAATAAAAAGTTGAACTCGGACTCTAAATCAATTTTGCTTAAAAACTTTTTATTGTAACAAGACGATTTGAATGTTCAAAAGTTTGACAACGAGCACGTATATTAGGTCCAATTAGTTAGCTTCGGGAGAAAAAGCCATAGATTACTTATATAAGCTCTAAAGAGAACCAACTACTCCACGCTTAGCATTTTCATTTGCACAACGCGTAAAACCTTAGCCTAATGTTAAGAGAGCAGCTAGATCAACACTCTAGCAGAGTCGGGATTCCCCTTGCTCTAGCCTAATCAAGACTAAACTACCATTAATACCGAAGTATTAACGCTTTATTTTTGTGCAAAGCACTTCTTGTAAATGTAAATACTTGACTTAAAGCGATAAAATTTTAAAAATTTGGTCAAAACGGGGGTGCTAGGGTACTAGAAGGTACACATGTGATCAAAATTCGTTTAGAATTCCCCCCCACACTTAGAATTGAATATTGCCCTCAATATTCAAAGTACCGGCCGGAGCCGAAACTATAGAACGGAAAAAGGTAATACTACTAGCCAAGTGTGGAAGCGAAATCTTTTTCACAAAAAGGATTAATAAAGATATCCCTAGATAATCGTTAGCAATAAGATCGGATATTGGGGGCCGGATTGAAAACAGCATCAATCATCACAATCTACGGGAATCCGAAACAGAGAGAGCAAACACACAACAAGCAAACATCACGGGAATTCCCCCACACTTAGTGTTAGAAAATAGAAAGAAGTCAGAAACATGGGTTGTCACCCATGAAATGCTACATTTTTGTTCAGATTCGCTAGCTTGACTCGACCCCGAATTCATTGGTCCATGGGGGAGCAAGTGGAAGAGAAAATCTCCATCGGACTTTTATTCAAATGGTTTGGATAAACATTGAATGTGCTGAAAGTTCCACTCCGATGAGATATAACCGGCTCAAGAGAATGAGAAATGCCGGGGTCAAAGATGGTATCTTCACTCTCGTAAGAGTTAAGATATGGAGAAGTAATGACGGGATAGAAAGGAGAGTGTCAATGAGTTGACAACGGGTGGGATGGGTGGGCATTAGATTGAGGAACATTGAGTGAATGTTCAACAATCTTATCCACCATTGAAGCAATGAGAATATCCGTATCGGGCTTAGAAGAGGTTCCATCATCCGGCGGTTTAGCAGGCGGGCGAGTGGATGATGGACCTAAGCCATAATCGTCACTCTGAAAACCCAGAGGTATCGAGTCATCCGTAGAAAGAAAGTCGACCTCTTCTATAAGAGTGTCACTTGACGAATCAGAAGGCGAATTGTATAAAATATTTTCCAATTCAGTAAGGTCAGCTTCAAAGTCGAAGTGCACATCATCATCTCCCGGTGGAGAATGATCAATAAGAGTGAGTTCATCGGCGAACTCCTCGTGAAGGTCTAAAGTCGAAGTGGGATTGCCACTATTCTTTTCTTCAGAAGTAGAATCCTCGAGCTCGGGTAAAGAGGTAATGGGGTTTTCCAAGTAAAGGTCACTATCCTCATTCTGAATGTCAAAGATTGGGTTATCTGAAACTAGAGTGAATTCAGAATCGAAGTCAAAAAGAGGATTAGTGAATGCCATAGTGAAAGGTTCCTCACACACAACAAGATTATCTTCATCATCCGTTTCGAAATCAGTGTCAATTTCTCGATCTTCCGGTTCAAAATCTCTCACTTCTTCTAAGCTGACGAGCTCAGAAGGAATTTCCTCAACATACTCGATGTCTCCACATGATAAAGAATCGTCAAACGACGTATAGTCATTTTCAGACTCGGAGATCATCTCAACAGAATCATTAGGGGTGGGAGGAGAAGAATCATCATCAACAGGCTCATCACACATCATATCGGAGACACCCTCGCACTCACTTGGGGTTGGGACAAGGTTCTCAGTACAAGACGGTTCCGTTTCGGAATAATAGTGCTAAGATGCTCATCCCGTACTTAGAGAGTTAACGGGCTCTTCGGGTGTGATTTCGGCTGACGAACTTTCATCATCATCGTCACTATCATCATCATCGTCAATGTAAGTCACGAGCCATCGGGCGCGTCTTGCAAGTGCTCGTTCCTCGATTCGTATTTCTTCAAGACATCTTTGAATCTTAGCGGCTCGTTCCTCTTTTTCAAGTAATTCTAGCATAGATTTTTCGTTGCGAGGCGTTTGGTCTTGGCAAGTTCTTCTAGCATACTTTTCTCACGAGGATGTTGATCAATGACAGGAAATTGTTCAATGACGGAAAATTGTGGGGGTTGGAAATTGTCAAAACAAGGAGTGTTATAACAAGGGTCAGGCCCAAAGTTTTGATTCCATGATTGACATTGATAATCAAAATGAGGACCTCTACAATTTGCACAACAAAGATATTGAGGAGAGAAGTTCTGAAACGATGTATCATTGAATTCTTGATAGTACGGTTGTGGTTCGTATGCATTCTAAGGGGGGTAGTTGAAATCGTTCTGAGGAAAATTGAAGGAATTAGGATTAGAATCATAAGCGCATTAATTCTCGGCACAAATCGAACAAAATCCATCAGTAAGATAGTTTCCACACCACTCGCACATACATTTGTAGCAACGAAATCCTTTTGGTAACACGTCTCCACAACCGTAGCAATAATCGTGATCGAACGAAGATATCTCGGGTATGGGAGTAGGAATCGAGGGCTCAACAACATCACAATTGGTATTTGTAGCGGTACTTCCCGAAATTAACTTTAGACGAAGTTCATTAAGGTAGTTATCAATCATGTTCATTCCGTCCCTAAGGAAATCTTCTTAAAAACGTCTTGAAGATTCGGAGGTGGGACAAGTGGTGTGCTCTCAGAGCTAGCAGTTTCCACCACTTTCGTTTTGGTCTCCGGTTCTTGCTCTTTTCTCTTAACCTTAACCGTAAATCGCGAAAGATTTTGATCAATTCTAGATGGTTTGGGCTCAGAAACAATAGAACAAACATCGGGTTGTGGCGGATGGTCGGAAAAACTTGGAGAATCATCGAGAGAGTTTTTATCGGATAATTCGCACCAATAGCAATATTTGCTTGCACCCATCCTTCCACACCGCTTACATAAACAATCCTGATTTTGACAATAAAGTTGATCCTCTTCCATACGGCTTTTGCAGTGGAAACAACGACGATAATCGATCGTCGCCATGAGAATTAAACTTGTAGAGGGTTAAAGAAATAGAATTAAGTGATCGAGAGGATACGAAGAATAGAATCAAACGGATGGAGGGTAAAAGAAATAGAATCAACGAATAAGAGGAATAAAGAAGAATATTTTTGGGTTTTTGATAAATAGAAAATATAAAAGGGAAAATAAATTTTGAAAAAGGAAAATATTTTTGGGTTTTTGGGTTTTTGGAAAGAAAATAACTTCACGAGGAAGGATCTTCAAGTCACTAATCGTCAAACCGTAACGATATTGTCGCAACACAACCTCCCCGGCAGCGGCGCCAAAATTTGATGAGTCAATTGTTATATAAAAATATCAAATACGAAATAAGCTGAGAATTACGAACCAACCGTTTAGGAAAAAGGTCGACACGCGAATACTCTATAAGTGATACCGGGTAAGTGATTACCCGGGTCGTTTCCCAACGAGGTGTGAATTGACGGTGACGTTTGAGGTTTGGAATTAAAGTGCTTGAATGGATCGGGAATTTTTGATTTTAATTACGTTATCTACAAATTAATGAACGAGAATGTAAATAAAGCATGTAAAAGAAATAAAGGACTAAATTAACAACTACTAAGCATAAGGAACAATAAAACGAAGCTAAATTACGTCCTAGGGCATTAAAAATAAAAAACGCGAAAACCCGGGCTAATCCCGAGCCTCAAAGGTGAGAATTTTGAAATTTAAGGCCTACGGGTGCAAAACCAATTTTTCTACACTCTAAATGACTAAAAATAATTTTAGAAAAAAGCCGGGTATTTTTTCGACTTTTAAATTATTTATTATGAATTAAAAACTAATTTAATCTAATTAAATTATAAAAAATACTAAACTAATTGGAAAATTCTGAAACTTTTTGTAAAAATACTAAACACTAAGAGGGATTTAGGAAAAATAAGCTGAGATCAACAGCTTATGTGAATAAGTTGTTTAAAATTAAAATAAGCTAAATGGACTAAATGGGAGAATAAAGATTAAGTAAAAACTAAGGGAACTAACTACCAATTAAAGTCCCTAGGGCAGATGGTAACGTGCGTGGTGTTGTGAGGTCCTTTGTCTGTGGCGTAGGTCAGGGGTTCGAATCCCTCTGCCTACCCTTTTGCTATTTTTTTTTTTTTTTTTCAAATTTTTTTCTTTTACAACTTATAAGGTCAAGTTAAGCACTTTTGTAAAAATAAACTTTGTAAAAAGCTTAAAGTAAGCTGTTTGAAACAGCTTATCTCAAACAGTGAACGAAAAGACCAAACAAACACCCCTATTGCAGATTGAATGGTACAAGAAAGCAATGAATAAGCACTTTGGGTGATGGAAATAAGCAATTATGAACTAAGTTATTATGACGCAATCAAATGAGAAAGGAATAAAATGTACTAAATGGGAGATAGACATTTTTTTTTTTTTTTGTAATTCCTAAATAAGAATAGAAAATGAACATGCAGTGGGCTAAATAAGCACTAAAAAGCATAAAATAAGCAAATGACTAATGAAACCTATTCTAAATAATCAAAAAACATGAATAAGACTAAATAAGCTAATGAATATCAACTAATAAGAATAAAAAAAATCAAATGGTGACTGCTACTGTGACTTCAGTCCATATCAGTGGCAAAGGGGCAAGTTAAAGCTTAAAAAAAATAAGCTACTAAGGCTATTCCTAATCCTACAAGGATCCTAATGTGCAAACTAGGGATGGAGGGCTACCTAAAAAAACACTACTTAGGACCTAAATATAAGCCTAGGATAGCTTATAAATAAGCTATGAACAACTTAATGTAGGGGCTGTTGTGATGCAGAAAACAGTCCTAAGGGGCTAGTTTGAGGGCACGATTAAGCTACTAAAAAGCTAATTCTAAAAATTATAAAAAATACTACTAACTAGCTAACCTACTGAATAAGATGCATGCTAAATTTCAGAATCTAAATCTAACTATTGAGCGAATTAAAAATCAAAAAGATAAGCTACTTGGGCATAAAAGCTACTGAAACAGAACATATATGGATTTTTTTTTTTCAAAACTTAACACAACTTGTTAAATCAGTTTTACTTATCTCAAAACTTCTTTAAAACCATAAAACAACTTTGACTTGTGAAGTCAAAGAGGGTGAAAATGGTTTTGACCCAAGATAAAGCTTAAACCAAACACCCCTGTACAGGGCTGGAAAGTGGTGAAAATACTTTGAAACTGTAAAAAATTTAGAAACACCTTGATATCGTAACCAAAAGCTCAAATGAGCTTTAACAAACTTTTAACAACTCTTTTAATTTGAAGACAAGAAAAACAAAGAACATGAGAACTTAAGTCAATAATAAAAAAAACTGAATAAACTTTAAAACACTGGAATTAAAAAACAGAAATTAAAGTGCATTGAAATTAAAAATTACAAGAAATGTAAATGACAATGAAAATTAAACATGGAACTAGAACATAAAAATTCTAGACAAGATTTTACAAAAGTGCTAACTGTCCTATTTATAAAAAAAAACTAAAACCAGTCCACTTCTGTCTTCTTTCTTTGTGTGTTTTCTGTGTGAGGAGAGAGTGACTTGAGTCCATTGTGCTTGTTCAAAACTCCATCACAGCCATCCATTTTGCTTGGAGACCAAGCTGAGAAATCTTAACCATTGGATGCCTTTTATTGTTGTGGATTGCCAAGGTGGACAGGGTGAAGAGGGGAGCCATGTGACTGTCTCTTGGCTTCTTCTGGAGTTGAGAGTGATGGGGAGAGAGTGACAGGAGGGATTTGGCGCCAATTGAAGTTTTTTCGGGTTTTGATTTGGGTAAAAAGGGTGTGGGTAAAAACATTATATGGGTTGGGTGGTTCAATTATAAGGTGAAAGGGTTAAATGGGGGATAAGATGTTTAGTTGTTTTTATTTGTATTTTGTATTTTTGGGATTAAGATTATTTTAGGTTTAGTAAAAAATATTTTTAGTTTTTAGTTTTTGTGAAAATGTTTTAAAGAAAAAAGTAAAATTGGTTTTAAATAAAATGTTTTTTAATAAAAATAATTGTTTTAAAAATTTGTTTTAAATAAAAATATTTGTTTTAATGAAAAACGTTTTAAGTTTGGTTTCGGGTTCAAGGGTGATTTGGTTAATTGGGTTTAGGGTTCGGTTTTGATTTTGTTTTCCCCACTCTCACTCCAAATATGCGTCTCGGGATTCAAAAATGTAGAAAATCCACTCCCGGCTCCGTCCGCTAAGCCGCGTTTTCCATTCCAAGCTCATTTCGCTGCGTTTTGCCTGTTTTCGATCCTTTGTACCTGAAATACATAAAAACACATTCCAAGGATATCTGCAGAATGATTGGTAATATTTCCGTGTTTTTAGACGTTTTTGTGGGCTTAGATGGGTAAAAATGATGAGTGAATAAGCACTCATCAGGAATCATAACTAGGCTAGCACCAAATGGTGCTTAGCCGCTCATATTAATCATGCAAATCAATTCAATATTCACTGGTACAAAATACATGAATTGAAAGTAAAATAAATACAAAACGCTAAAGCTTATCGTAATGGTGTGACTTCTCCCTTGGAAACAGCTCCGTATGCTCCCCTAGACCTGCCTTGAGCTTTTTCCCACGTTCTCAGAGTGTTGTGTGTGGAATGGGATGATTAGAAATGCTGGAATTCGTGGGGGATTTATAGGCCAGGTCTGGGTTACGGCGTAACCAATATAGGAGTTACGCCGTAGTTACGGTGTAACCTTATAAGTGGTTACGCCGTAGTCTTCAATAAACTCGGTTACGTCGTAAGTGATGCAGTAGTTACGGCGTAAGTATCAACGGCGTGGAACCTCTTTTGACCTAATGGAGTTACGTCGTAATCTT
>OU343216.1:9607767-9682767 GCA_910596185.1 Chrysanthemum makinoi | reverse complement strand
TCTAGGGAGATCTGCATTTGGTGAAAGAAACATTCAAAGGAAGAGTTCTAATTTTCAAAGCAGTTCACGAGGTATACATATTGTTTATTACTATTAATAATAGCAAGGTTTATAAATATATTTACCAACAAATGTTTGTGTAAATGTTTACAAGAGTAAACATACATGAACAACAAATAACTCCTTTAGAAAATGTTGACCCCATGATTACTAGCATGGTAATAAAAGGGAGATGTATATCTATTTGGCATTCTCACAAGTTGAATGAAGAACATGATCCATACAGTTTGGATTTTGTTTTGCAAGATGGGGAGGTAATTTGAATTTATACGCGCACAATTTATACATATTGAAAATTTGGATCATGATATGTGTGGATCATGTTCTATAAAAATTTGGATCATGATACAAACAAACTGTATGGATCATGATCCAAATTCTCAGATATGATCCACTCTGATGGAAATTATCTTAATTTGCAAGTATGCTGTATTATAAAATATCATAATTTACTCTGCTTGCGCAATCCATCTGATGCAATTTTTATAGGCGCATGATCATGTTCTTGCAAATTGTGCGCGTATAAAAAAAGTATCTGTAATTTATACGCGCACAATTTATACAAACTGTATGGATCATGTTCTATAAAAATTTGGATCATGATACACATATCCAACTTGTGTGAATGGTTCATTAATAAAACCAACACTGGATCATGTTCTTCATTCAACTTGTGAGAATGCCAAATAGATCCAAAAGTTGAATGAAGAACATGATCTACAAAGGGACGAAAGTGACCAGAGTTGAGCATGATTGTGTATCATGATCCAAACTGTATGTATCATTAATAAAACCAAAAGTTGAATGAAGAACATGATCCACACATATCTTGAACACAGATAATGAGTATCATGAACATGATTGTGTAGGTATGTGTTGGTTACTATAAAAATTTGTAATTTTATATTCAAAAGTTGATGTTTTAATCTTTCTTATTTACATTATTGTTGGCAGACGTTATAGGAACAGTAGTAGCTATTGGAAAAATTGTACCTGTCAATAGCCATGGTGGCCGGAAGATCCGCAGGATTGTTGTGATTGAAGATGCTCAGTATGTGTTATTCGTATTTATTTACACAAAATATTATATTAATGGTGCTGTTATAATTTAAATAAACACATATCTATTTCACTCCACACAGGTCTTTCAGGATTGATTGTACCTTTTGGGATAATTGGGCATTATGTGGAATGATTACGAAGAGAAACTTGATCAACTTGGACATATAGACTTTCTATTGGTGTTGGGGAAAGTCAAATATTGGGATAGTAAGTTTCTTATTTGTTTTTTTAATTTAGCGCACCATAGCCGCATTAAAATAAGTATGTTTTTTCATTCATATGATTTCATTAAACTTACACATAACGCAGATACGCCATCTATACATAATGCTTTATTTGGTAAAGATTTTTATTAACAAAGATCTGCCGTCGTTGGTTTCATTCCGAAAAAGGTAACATGAATAATAAAGGTTTATATAAATAAGTATGTAATTTGTTTAAAGTTAATAAAATTCATACATACTACAGCTACGAATCACAAGAGGGATATGACCCTAGGGAATTCAAGATTGAATCCTACGACCAGGTCAGCCGTAGTTACACCAGCGAAATTCGTGCAAGGATGTGTGAAAAGATTGGTAGGCATGTGATGCAGGGTTTACTGACCAGGTCTTAAATTTATAGTGTCTCGCAATACCTATGGTCTACCCTAGTGCACTAATGGATAGTGTACCCGGTCGCGTGTAGTGTAGTAAACGGTAAAGTCGAGGTCGTCCTAAGAGCTATGTGTGTCGGATTATTACTAAGTCTAGGTGTCACAAATTATTAATGGTTTCGATACGGATTTAATTAATTAAACTACTAAGGCAAATAAAAGAAGATAAAAGCGAATAAAATGATAAAGGGAAATCAATAGAGGAGAGTGGTGCTAACCTAGTTAATCCTCCTAGCTAGTTATGTCTACGTCTACTTACTTCCAATTGTGTTAGGATTTGTAAAATCCAGTAGGTAAAGTGTCGGTCACCTCAAGTATATGTAATCGTTAGAAAGCTCGTAGTCGTAGTTATTTAATGTTAAGTAGTATTTAGTTAAGTAACACCGTGGAGGACGGACGGGTCTTTACCAACTGTATGCCTGATCCACAGCCCGTCAGGTGGCGTTTTATGTAAGTACTATAAATACTCTCTACCTCCCAAGGTAGAGAGTTGGAGCTCATAATAAGATTTTTCTTTCTCTCACTCAAGTTCCCTAAACCTCTAACTTTCTCTGTAAAACACGTTATATGCCTATTTGATCTTATGGTTTAGTGTGTTTGTGAAATCCAATATGTTACAAATGGTATCAAGAGCCATGGTTTGATCATCTCTTACATATCTTTGGATTTCTAGTGACTTTTAGGTGGTTTTAGAGTTTGAAAAAGTTTAGTGGTTTTTGCATCATTTGGATCATTTCTAGTGTTAAAGTTTGAATCTTGGGTGTAGTTTTGTGTTTAGAATCATTGTATGTGCTTGGGTTTTGATTTGGTAACCTTGAATCATCGTGGTTGGGTTGTTTTTGGATTGAAAAGTGGTGTTTATGTGTTTTTTCTAGCTAGCGACTTAAGCCACGGATAAGTTGTCTTGGTAGCGACTTGCTTTGAAATTTGATAGCGAGTTGCAGTTGAAGTTCTTAGCGAGTTGAGCTAGCGACTTGTCTATTGAGACAAGCCGACAAACAGTACACTTAGTGGATTCTCCACTACGAGTAGCGACTTGGTGAAAGTTAGCGACTTGTACTTATGTTTGTTAGCGACTTGGTGTTAGCGATTTGGTGCTTAGCGAGTTGCTCTTTAGAGACTTGACAACTTAGCGATTTGGTGATTAGCGAGTTGCTCTTTAGCGACTTGACAACTTAGCGACTTGGTGCTTAGCGACTTGCTGTCAAAATTTTGCTAGCGACTTGGTGCTTAGCGAGTTGTTATTTAGCGACTTGACTGTGTCTTAGCGACTTGGTTCAGTTTTCTTAGCGACTTGGTTGACTCTGTTGTAATACGGTTTCTCTTGATTTAGTAAAATCCGTGAAAGAATCTATTTCCGGTTTAATCATAGAGTTACAAAATCCGTTTAATCTGTCAACATGTCTACCAACGTTCCTACAATCATCTCCACTGTTGCCGAGGATGTTCAAGCAGCTGGTTCCGATACTCGTCCACCCATGCTTGACAGAACTGACTACGACTCTTGGGCTCAACGAATCAGATTGTACTGTCTTGGCAAGGAAAATGGAGTCAACATTCTCAAATCTATTGATGAAGGACCGTATAGGGTTGAGACTACTAGAGACATAATTGATACAGCTGAAGATGGAACAATGATCTATGGAATAGACAGAGCAAAAATGTATGATGAGCTCAATGATAAGGAGAAGAAGAGATTCGATGCGGATATCAGGGCTTCTAACATCATATTACAAGGTCTTCCAAAAGACATCTACAAGCTTATCAATTACAACACTGAAGCAAAGGCTGTATGGGATAATGTCAAGATGCTTCTCTCAGGTTCTGAATTAACTATGGAAGACAGAGAATCTCAATTATATGATGAATTTGAACACTTAAAGATGAAACCAGATGAGAGTGTCTATGAGTATTACGTGAGATTCCACAAGCTTGTTAATGACATGAGGAACATCAGAATGACTATGCCAAATATTCAGTTGAACTCAAAGTTTGTGAACAAAATGAATCCCGAATGGCACAAGTTTGTCACCTCTGTGAAGCTAACCAAAGGATTGAAGAATACAAACTATGAGCAACTCTATGCCTTCCTTCTTTAGAATGAGAGACATGCCATGTTTGAAAAGAGGATTCTTGAACAATTCAAAACAAATCCAAGAGAGACAAGCTCATCAAATGATTCAACTGCCTTCTACTCAAACATTGGGATTACCACTAAAGCTTCACAAGTTATACCCATGGGTGATGGAACTCACAAACTCATTCCCGATCCAATGTTCAAACAAGCTGATGCTGATGCACACGTGGGTAACTTCATTAATCAACTGGCTCTCCTGATTAGTCAAAACATGAACTCTCTCCCACACACCAACAATAACCTCAGAACAGTGTCTAATCCACACAATCAAGCCACTATCAGATATGGGAAGGTTATAGTACAACCAGTTCAAGAAAGGCAGTATGAACAAGGAAGAGGTTGAGTTGGTAGAGGTTTTGTGACAAATCAGAACAGGGGAAGGAATGGAAATCAGGGACAAGTTAAGACGTTCAAGTGTTACAACTGTGGAGGTGAGGGACACATTGCATGGAACTGCACATCGCCAAAACGCCCTCAGAATGCTGAATACTTCAGGGATAAGATGTTGCTTGTTCAAGCCCAGGATAATGGTGTAGCTTTGGATGGAGAAGAGTTGTTATTTCTTGCTGCGGGTAATGCCAAGACATATGATGCAGATGTGGATGAGCAGCCAATTCAGGAGATAGGCCATAATCATCAGAATGCCTTTCAGGTAGCTGATTGTGATGCAACACTTGATGTTGATGATGAACCTACTGCACAAACCATTTTCATGGTAGCATTTCTCCAATGGTCTCTCCTAAAGTCTCTTCATCACCACAAGCTGGTCCATCCAAAGACAAAATCATTTCTGAGGTACTAAAACTATACAATGATGCTGATATGCAAAAGATGCATGACAAAGTACAATCAACTGAAACTATTGAGTCAAATATTGAAGATATGGGTAATATCAATGTTGTCTCATATGATCAATATGTGAAACAAAGTGAAAGTGAAGTTGTACCAAGTGATGTATCTTCTGCAATCAATGATGGACTATGTTTGATGAATACACTGCATGTGCCCCTGATGATTCTGTTATTTCTGAACTTAATGCCTATAAAGAACGAGTTGCCATTTATGAACAACGTGCTAAGTTTGAGCTAACTACTCGTGAGAAGGAGTTGGATAACCAAATGCGTACAATTATTAGAAAAAGTAATTTTAGAGAAGAAGTGTTGAAACAAGAGTTAAACTCCTTACAAGAAAAGCTTTCAAAAACTGCTAAGCAAAAACAAGAACTTTAAGAAAATGTTAAAGTGCTTAAGCAGGAATTTCATGCTAAGGAATCTAAACTTTTAAATGATTTTTCTAATCTAAAAACTTTGAAGAACAAGCTTGAAAATAAGTTGTACGTACAAGGGAACACCATTCAGCCACATGATCACTAAGCATAGAGTCTTAAGCGATAGGCATAGCATTCCCCTTGTTGAGGAACCAAATCCGTAGGTCATTAAAAAGGCTAGAAATGCTCATAAGGTACTTTATGATGGCAATGAAATCCTTAAACCTAGACAGAAACCTAGTTGCGTGGAGTGCACTGAGGAAGATAAGAAATATGATGAAGTCATAGGGAAAGATGAACAAGAAGTTAGATGATCCTAAATGTAAAGAGAAGAAAATAAATATCACACCCCATGATTACAAGAAGTAGAATTGGATTTCCTTGAACATGTTTAAGCCTCAGACGTTGTTAACACCGAACAAGTGTTCTGGAAAAAGGATTTAGATAAGCAAAAAGCAGAGAATCTTGTTGAAACGAACCCCCCTTTAGGAAAATGCCTTCAGCGACTGTGTATCCTCCCAATACACCAATGCATTTAGTTCCTAGGACTATTGCCACTAAAAGCAAGACCTTAATCAGTCAATATGTTATTCTTCAACTATTTGTCGATTTTGAGAAAACTTGTAAGAAAAGGATCACACCCACTGGGATAACTGAAGGGGAAAGGGGTTTTGAGCAAACAAAAGAATGCTATCTAACTGAGGTCATGCCTTTCTTTAATCTACTAAAAGATCATTTGAGGAGTCTTAAAAGGGGATAGATTCATATATTAAAGAATGGAAAAGGAATTTGATGCAATGATAGTTGAGGTTAGTGACTATGAGCGAGCATTAAATATAATGAGATTGAGAGGAAGAACTTGCATACCTTGAATGAGAATCTTATTTTTGAATGTATTGCTCAAGATGTGTTTTACACTGCTATGAATTGCTCCATTAATGCTTCTCATTTTCATGAATTATCTGTGCTTGAAAGTCTCTCATGATCGTGTCATTGAGCTTGAAAAGATTAATTCGAAACTTAATCAGAAAATTGATCAGGCTGATCACGATAATTTGGTAAAGCATCTTTCTAAACTAGAAGTTGAACATTTTGATTTGCAACTAAAATATCAACATCTAAAAGAAAATGTTAAAACCTCAAATATCAAGACATCCATGGATGCTCTTGAATTTGATGCAGTTTTTGAAATTAGCAAACGTGATGAACATATTTGAGCTCATTGTAACACGATCAAAAAGTTGAAAGCCTAAATCTCTCAATTGAAGGGTGAAAAGAACAATGTGACTGGATCCCAAATGCCTCCTCCTTTAGATTCTCAGTACTCTCAAACTTTTCATCTTCAAAACTTAGTTAATTCCTTACAAAAGGAAAACGAGAGTTTTCTAGAAGAAAATGAAAAGGTTAAACGACACTTTAAAGAGTTATATGATTCAATGAAAGTCACTCGTTACCAAAACAACAAAAAATAAGTCTTTACAAAAGGAAATTGAGAATCTGAGAAGTCAGGGAAATGGGAAACTCACTTGTTTTAATAAGAATGTGTTTCAAAGTCACCCTTAGATTGCAAATACACTATGACGGTTAAATATATTCCTCCTCATCTTAGGAATAATGAACCTGCGTTTCATGACTATTGTGCTTACCTTAAGGATAGTCTAGAATGTCTCCGTGAGATTGTCGAAGAGGATTTCATTAACAAACCTCTTGAAAGAGAAATTAGGTTTGCTTGCCTCCAGGCCAAACGATCTCAAGAGTTGCTAGAATGTGTAATTGCAACATGTCCTAAATCCTTAGGTGCAAAAGGCAAAGAGGTGATGCCTTGTTCTATGCCTAGTGCCAAGCATTCAAACCATTCTAGGCCCAGTTTTAAGAAAGTGAACATCAATGTGTCGTCTAGTAATACATATCCTTACACGTCTAGTTCTGGAATGCAAAAAGTAGATCAACCAACTAATGTTCCCATAATTCCCTCTACAGGAGTAATCAGTGACATTAAAGCGAGCATGTCAAAGTCTCAAGACAATACAAGGAATGGTAGGACCTCGCAAGCTAAAAATGTGCATTGGAAAAGAGTAGAAGACTAATCTAGGAACTTTAAGTTTGAGTCGAATAAAACGAATCGTGTTGATTCTAGTATTAGCCATAGGCGTATTGTAATTAATTCAAATTCTGATACTATTTGCAAACCTTGTAATGATGTCTGCTTGAATTCTGTTGCTAATCATGAATGTGGTGTGAATGCTTTCTCTAATGCTGTCGAATGCCCAGTTAAAATTGTTAATGCTAATAATCGTGCAAAGAAGGCTAAAAGGCAAAGACGAATGATTGTTAGAAAATAGTGGAACCCACAGGAAGAACATTTATAAAGATAGGTTATTATTGGATACCTTTTGGCCATAAGAATAATCAGTTTGCCCTCAAACTGCTAAGACTATGCCCACTAGAAAATGGATGCATACTGGTAGAACTATTCCCTTAAGAAGTGAACATACTTTGAATAGGTCAAATACAGACACCAGCATTGCATCTATTCCCAATGATTCCATTGCTTCTACTTCTGATATGGATGTTTCTATTTCTGATGTGGGTGTTCCAATTACTGTTACTAACCAAGTGGAACCCATTCTTGCATGGGGATCCCAATTATCCAGTTATCCATTCTTGTCTGTGTTCAACTGCAGATCGTTCAAATCGTTCTGTGGTACTTGGACTCAGGTTGTTCCAAGCATATGACTGGAGACCGACCGCGGCTCATGAAATTTGTGAGCAAATTCATCGGGACTGTTAGATTCGGAAATGACCATTTTGGAGCAATTATGGGTTATGGTGACTATGTAGTTGGCAAAAGTGTAATCTCCAGGGTATATTATGTGGAAGGTCTTGGTCATAATTTGTTCTCTGTTGGTCAATTCTGTGATTCCGACCTAGAGGTGGCCTTTAGAAAACATACTTGCTTCGTTAGACAACTTGATAGTGTGGAATTATTAAGAGGTACTCGAGGTTCTAACCTATACACCATTTCTATCGAAGACATGATGAAGTCTTCTCCAATCTGCTTGCTGTCAAAGGCTTCTAAAAAAAGTCATGGTTATGGCATCGTCGTCTCAATCACTTGAACTACGGCACCATAAACAACCTTTCCAGAAAGGATCTTGTCAGAGGTTACCCAGATTAAAATATGAAAAAGATCATCTTTGTTCAGCTGCCACCGGGAAAAAGCACGAAATATGCCCACAAACCAAAACCTACAAACTCTGTAATGGAAGTCCTTCATACCCTTCATATGGATCTGTGCGGCCCAATGAGAGTGAAAACTATTAATGGGAAGAGATATGTGTTAGTAGTGGTTGATGACTACTCCAGATTCACTTGGGTTAAGTTTTTGAGGACGAAGGATGAAACTCCAGATGTCATCATTAAACACATTAAACAACTTCAGATCCGACTCAACAAAATAGTTGAATCGTCAGTAGACAATGGAACTGAGTTTGTTAATAAAGAACTCAATGAATTTTATGGATATGTTGGAATCAGTCCCCAAAGAAGTGTCCTCGCCCTCAACAGAACGGTGTAGTTGAAAGACGAAATTAAACTCTTGTAGAAGCTGCAAGGACAATGCTGATTTACTCAAAGGTTCCAATGTTTCTATGGGCTGAAGCTATTGCCAATGCTTGTTACACTCAAAATCGATCTCTAATTCACACTTCTCATGGAAAGACTCCTTATGAACTTGTCCACAATAGAAAACCTGATCTATCATACCTTCATGTGTTTGGTGCTTTATGTTATCCAACTAATGATGGTCAAGATTTAGGAAAACTGAGACCTAAAGCGGACATTGGAGTTTTTGTAGGCTATGCACCAAACAAAAAAGGTTACCGAATCTATAACAAGAGAACCCGAAATATCATGGAAACAATTCACGTCACGTTGATGAGCTGACGGTCAAATGGCTCCTGGACAATCCAGTCTGGACTTGCACTTCAAAACAGTCCCATTGGTTCATCTCTTGTACCAAACTCATCTCCAGCAACTCCATATGTACCTCCATCCGAAGATGATTTAAAGAAATTGCTTGATCCATGTTTGATGAACACTATGAACCGAATATGATGAAATGTCAGCCCATCAACAGAGGCTGCTCCTATCCCTGTGAATGAAGTGAACCCTTCAGTCTCAATTTCATTAAGTCAAGAAGCTCCTGCTGCTGATCACTCTGTCTCATCAACAAATCATCTATCATCAAATGTACATCATGGAAGTGTTTCTGGCATTAATGATGAAGTTAATCCCTTTGCTACTCCGAAGAGCCCATTTGAAAATATCTTTGCTCCTGATCATTATCAGAACCATCTTCATCCGGAGACCTCGACTCGCTACTTCAGTTCCACAACAACAACCACATGAACACCTTAGAAAATGGACACGTGATCACCCATTGGACAACATCATTGGAAACCCCTCTCGTCCAGTATCCACACTGAAACAACTTGCAACGACATGCCTTATGGTGTTTCTTCAACTCCGTACTCTCTAAGGTCGAACCAAAAGACATTAAAGCCGCCATGAATGAAGACGCGGTTCAATGCCATGCAAGAAGAAATTCATGAGTTTGATCGACTTGATGTATGGGAGTTAGTACCTGCTCCAGATTATGCTATGAACATTGCTCTGAAATGGATTTTCAAAGTGAAACTTGATGAGCATGGTGATGTCCTAAAGAACAAGGCTCGATTGGTTGCCAAAGTATACCTTCAAGAAGAGGGTATTGACTTTGAAGAATCTTTTGCTCCTGTTGCTCGAATAGAGGCAATCAGAATCTTTTTGGCTAATGCTGCAAGTAAGAACATGATAGTCTATCAAATGGATGTAAAGACGACATTTCTAAACGGAGATCTTAAAGAATTCGTCTACGTCAGTCAACCTGAAGGATTTGTGAATCCAGAGCATCCTACTTACGTGTATCGTTTGAAGAAGGCGCTTTACGGGTTAAAGCAAGCCCCAAGGGCATGGTATGATACTCTATCAAAGTTTCTTTGTTCTATGGCTTCAGCAAAGGAGAAGTTTGATCCTACATTGTTCACCCGGAAGTCAGGCAAACAATTAATTCACGTTCAAATTTATGTAGATGATATTATCTTTGCCTCGACTGACCCCAATGAATGTGATCGTTTTTCTAATGAAATGGGTTCCAAATTCCAAATGTCTATGATGGGAAAAATGTCATTTTTCTTGGGATTACAAATTTCACAAAGTCCCGGAGGCATTTTCATAAATCAATCTAAATATGCAAATAAGATTTTAAAGAAATTTGGATTTGTATCATGTGACACCGTTGACACTCCATAATGGAATGAACCAAGCTGGATGAGGACCATCAGGGATCATGTAGATCAAACAAAATATCGTAGCATGGTTGGATCCCTGACGTATTCACACTCTAGCAGACCAGAAATCTTGTTCGCTGTGTGCATGTGTGCTAGATATCAGGCTAAGCCTACTAAAAAGCACCTTGAATCGGTTAAATGGGTCTTTCGGTATCTCCAAGGAACCATCAATATGGGACTTTGGTACCCGAAAGACACCGGTATGTCACTAACAGCCTATGCAGATGGTGATCATGCAGGATGTCAAGATACTCGTCGAAGTACGTCTGGAGGCGCTCAATTTTTGGGTGATAAGCTTGTAAGCTGGTCTTCAAAGAAGCAAATGAGTACTTCTATTTCCTCTACAGAGGCTGAATACATAGCCATGTCATCTTGTTGTGCTCAAATTCTTTGGATGAGATCCCAATTATCTGACTATGGCTTTGAATTTAACAAAATCCCTCTGTACTGTGATAATTAAAGTGCTATTGCTCTCTCATGAAACAACGTTCAACACTCAAGAGCAAAACACATCGACATCGACATTTCAATCAGGGAGCAAGTGGAAAACGGTGTAGTGGAACTCTATTTTGTGAAATCAAAATACCAGTTAGTAGACATCTTCACTAAAGCTCTTCCAAGAGAACGTTTTGAGTTTATTCTTCCACGACTTGGATTGAAAAGCCTTCAACCAGAAACACTCAAACGTCTTCAGGAGGAAGACGAGGAGTAAAGGTCTTTCCTTCATCTATATCTTTGTATATATTTATCAAAAAATCAAATAGAAAATTATAAAACTTTCAAAATCCATAAAAATGTGAAAAATTCGAAAAAATCCTCAAAAAATATTGTCATTTTTCTGCTTTTCTCGACTCGATAACATCTACGGTTAATGCTGTCTTCAAAGAATGATACGGGACTTTAGATGTTGTTCGAAAAAATTTTGGGAAAAAGAGAAAAAATGGTTTATTGTCATTTCAGGCAATAACCCGCTTTTCAAAGATAGAACAGAGCCATACTTTATATTGGTTTTCAAATTCCTTGCTCTGATCTTAAACTAATTTACTATATAATGAGAACAAGTTGTTTTGAAAAATAACTCGGACTCTATTTTTGATAATCATCAGGACTTAAAAAAAAAACTTGTCAAAAACATCTATCTCTCAATCAACAACTTATGTCATTGATTGAGGGGGAGAATGATTTCAATTAAATCAAAAAGTTATTTGTCATACAATTTTTTTCAAAAGATAATCATGCATGGTTAATCATTGGAGTTTAAAGTCTCAAAATCAGATCCTTATCAGTTAAAATGTTTTCACAAATCTAGTCACAATTCTCCTTAAAATCCCACAAAATCAATTTAAATCTACAGAGATCACAAATCTCAAATGATTTGAAAATTGTGATTGGGGGAGAATTTGTCATTCAAATTTGATTTAAACTGATAGTTTGATAAATGGTTTCATAAGTGTTTAGCATGTTTGCCTCCCCGCATGTGCCGCAAGTGTCAAACGATTTCAAATTTTCCATGCACATGTTGAGGGGGAGCAACTATTTTAAACCTCAAATTATTGAAACGTGACTGAATTGTCTCTAAGTGCAGATTCCCTCTAATATGTGCAAAATTCTTTCAAAATTCGAGGGCACATATGAGGGGGACCAAACTTTTGAAAAAACTCATCCTTCCTCAAATGTTTTATCTACTCAAATTGATTGGGAAGTGATGATGATCATTTTAGAAAATGTTAATAAAAAGATTGGACCTTTCACTCTTAATCTAACGATTTCAAAGATCTCTTGCCTCGATGTGCTAAAACAATTTCTAAAATATTATGCATATGTTGAGGGGGAGCATTTCTAAAATATCAAAACAATTAAGATACAAAATGCTTTGATTCTATATCACAAGTATCTTGATTGATTTTTCAAATGGTTTTCAATTGGTTCCTATGGCAGATGACGATACCAAAAGACCGACCAACTTACTTATGTATGGTGATATAAGGATGATAAGGTTAGGTTGAGGTCCCATGATCCGCCAGAACCGGAGGGATCTACCCAGGGACAATCCACTAGATAGTGTAGAAGTCCTTAGGTATGATGCAAAAAGGAGAAAAGTGAGATATGGGAAGAGTGCGGCTCGAGACTGAGCTAGTACTGGAATAAACCCAACAAGGTTCTAGTAATGAAGTCTGGGTAAGCACTGAAGGGGTTGAAGAATGAAAAAGAATTGAATGTGAAAAAGGGTGAAAAGAAATAGCCCTCCATTTATTCAACCTTAGGGCGGATTCGGGTTCAGTTCATATACTACTGGTGGTTACCAAGGTAACATCGGTATTGAAGACAAGACATCATGGACCTAGTGACGCACTGCACTTCAACTTTCCAAACCACTCAAGTTCCTCTTAAAAGGGCTTGTTTCATTCTCACGGGGAACCTACATAATCTATTGACTTTCTCTTAGAGATTGTTGATATTGAAGAAGGAGACCCTCTCCCTAGTCTCCGATATAGGATCCAAATATGCACAAATTGAGTCTAGAGCCACGAGATCATCAATAAATCTCACTAGGACACTTTCAATGAAGACTCTCTGTTTCACACAATGTGGAAAGAGAGATTATATATTATGAGTCCTACGCATTATCCTTGTGGTATTGCCAGAACATCTAAGTGATATGCATTCATATTCACAATGAAGATGGAAAGCCTTCTGGAGCCTACATTAAACAAGCTCCTGGTGGGTGGCATGTGAGATCTATCCAATAGATCAACCATGGGACAACTGGACGAAACAATGGAGGATTCAATTTGTTGAATCACTCCTGGTCAGGTTATGGATTGACGGATACCTTTGAAAAACCGGTCGTTGTGCTTAAAAACTCTTTTCTTTAGCACATCGACTGGGTACTTATTTCTCAAAATAAAAGGTGTTTATGATTGATAATTGACTTTCTTTAAAATCTTCGTTGTATTGCAAAAACAATTTCTATTGAGCAATACATGATTGTTTTTTTTCAAATCTTTTTTCATCAATCAGTGAATCTCGTTTCGCTGGTTCACTCACTTTGTGTTGTCTTCTTTGAGATTCCGGTTGAGAAACAGACTAGAGCAGGTGTGAAACCTGTCAAGGAAATTCTCGAATTATACCTGATCACAGGCCAGTACTTGTAGTGATCAACGGGGAACTGGGGCCGTGTACTCAATTCATCAAAAGTGATCAAAGACACTTCCGTGCGATTTATTGCTAACTGTCGTATGCAGGTACGCCCTACGTTTGCAGTTGATCAGAACGGAGCGGTCAATCCATAGCCGCATGCTCACACAACACATTCATATCTAAAGAAATCCTGATTGGTGCATCAATGACTCTGATATTTTCACTCCATGCTTCTGCTACGCTGCATGCAATATCATGAATAACGAAAGCTTCCGCTACTCTGATGAAAAGAAATCATGATCCAGAATGTGAGCATGTCGATCCAAAAGTCAATACATCACATAATACCAAACCACAATGGATGAGTCGAGATTTAATGTTGTGATGATTCAAAGCGGCTCAAAACTCAGTATCACGTGGATCAGTTATAGACCTCCACTCAGATTATCCTAAACATGCAAAAATGAAGAATCAAAGACTACGAGCTACAGAACAAGAATCCAAGAACAATCTCAATGATATATTTGTTTGGTTTCTATGTAATTTAAATGTATGTTTGAGGTGACCTCCCTTAGGGGGAGATTGTTAGGATTTGGAAAATCCAGTAGTTAAAGTGTCGGTCACCTCAAGTATATGTAATCGTTAGAAAGCTCGTAGTCATAGTTATTTAATGTTAAGTAGTATTTAGTTAAGTAACACCGTGGAGGACGGACGGGTCATTACCCACTGTATGCCTGATCCACAGCCCGTCAGGTGGCGTTTTATGTAAGTACTATAAATACTCTCTACCTCCCAAGGTAGAGAGTTGGAGCTCATAATAAGATTTTTCTTTCTCTAACTAAAGTTCCCTAAACCTCTAACTTTCACTCTCTAAAACACATTATACGCCTATTTGATCTTATGGTTTAGTGTGTTTGTGAAATCTAATATGTCAAATTTGAGAGGACAACATTTGGTCAATTCGCTCTAACCTATCAGCAAAGATGCCACCACAGGAGAAATCAGGCGCACCGTCATAAGCCCTGTTGTTCCTGGTCACCTAAGCCAAGTCATTAAGTAACGCTACATGCTAGATTCATAACAGTGAGTGTCTGGCCATTAGGAACTTAGACACTACACCTCCTAATTCTTAAGTTCATCCAAACGATAGGTGATCAGTTGGTCAAATCGCACAAGTAGAAAGTCGTCAGTTGGTCATATCTTACCCTTCCCTCTCATCCGTTCACCTAGGGTCAGTTGGTCATATCTCCTAGGAAATTGGCCTTTACCGCCATTCAAAACTACCGAACCAAGGGTGGCTACCAATGAACTATGCATGCATACATTAGAAATAACTACGGAAGTAAAGGTAAACGCAAACAAAACAATTAAGGAATCATAACTAGGCTAGCACCAAAGGGTTCTTAGCCGCTCATATTAATCATGCAAATCAATTCAATTTTCAAACGTACGAACTACATGAATTGAAAGTAAAAGAAATATAAAACGCAATGCTATGTCAGTGGAGTGATTCTCCATTGGAACAGCTCAGTATGCTCCTCTAGACCTGCCTTGAGCTTTTTCTCACGTTCTCAGAGTGTTGTGTGTGGAATGGGATGCATAGAAATGCTGGAATTTGTGGGTATTTATAGGCCATATCTGGGTTACGGCGTAACCAATATAGGAGTTACGCCGTAACCTTCTATTTCTTCGTATTTTGCACTAGATCTGCTGGTTACGGCGTAACATAATGAGTGGTTACGCCGTAGTCTTCAATAAACTCGATTACGTCGTAGTTGATGTAGTAGTTACGGCGTAAGTATCAGCGGCGTGGAACCTCATTTGACCTAATGTAGTTAGTCGTCAGAACCTTGGGAAGAGTTATGTCGTAACCTTCTGATAAGTTGGTTTTCTAAGTCCGAAATATAGTTACGGCGTATGCGGCGCAGTTCCGCTGTAACTTCTTCAAAATAGCATACTATGATAAATCTTTAGATATTTCTCAAGTTCCGCGTCTCTTTAGCTCCAATGCTCGTAATTTACCTGAAAGCGGAAAACAATGGAAAACAAGCGTAAATCCATATAAATGATATAAATAACAAGCATTATCGGGGGAAATTGACACTTAATATTCAGGACTATTTGATGTTATCAAATATCCCCACACTTGAACTCTAATTGCCTTCAAGTAGACCTTATTAGAAAGATTCCTAAAAAGATATCTCCCATAACCTGGAAAATATGAGTTTATAAATCCCTTATGCTAGAATAAAGCAAAGCCGAACACCTCACGAAAGGGGAACAAACACTCAAATCTCTCAACTATTCTAAGTGGCAATTTCGGGGTGATCACTCCAATCGCACAGTCATAGAATGTATTCTATCATAAGATTGTCGTTACACAACTCTCCACCACTAGAGTTAAGGGCTAAACAATTCTCGCAAGCAAAATGGGGCTAGACACGACAAAGGTTTAAGGGGTGATCGTCATTACTAACATGTCACGGCGAAGTGGGACAAAATCATTGATAAATGACCAATCCATGGCCAAGACACCAAAGATTGCTCGCCGCATCACCTAGACACGCTTCATGACTAAAGGGTAGGATAAGACATGGGATATATAATTGGTGTAAATAAAAAACAAGCAGGTAGTCTAAATCTATAAACAAGTCATCACCACTTACCGTTCGCCCAAAGTTCAAGCTTTGAAGTCAAGAAACCGGATCATGAAATGCAAGGTAGATGTGTCATTAAAGGACGTCATGATGGGCACACTACCTTTTCTCCAACTGTTGGCATAACTACCAACTCCAATCTTCAAATATGACCGAGGTGGCCTCCTCGATACTAAATGAATAAAGCTCATACTACAGTGCTTATAACATCGCACTTTATAATATCATAATCATAACAACTTTTTTTTTCAACATAACAATAACATAACATAATATCCCCCACTTGAGATGAACAATGGGAATTCGGGGGGTCTTCAATGATCTTCATAATTGTTGTCGATGAAAGCATTATTTCGAACCTTCCACTCGAACCTTGAAGAGGCAAACGATAACTTCCAATCACAAATAAAGACTACATGGTAGGCTAAGGTGTATAGGTGTATCGAAACAATATATCGGGTTAACAAATGAAAGGAATGGCTCAGAAGGGTGTATCTAGGGGTATCTTGCACTAAAGATGAGTGCAACAAAAGGGTTTCACATAGGGGTTGGGAAGTCGAGGTGACTAATCGATAGACACATAATGGTAGGCTATTTGGGTGATAATTGTTAGGATTTAGTAAATCCTATTATTAAAGTGTCGGTCACCTCAAGTATATGTAATCGTTAGAAAGCTCGCAGTCTTAGTTATTTTATGTTAGTTAGTATTTAGTTTAGTAACACCGTGGAGGACGGACGGGTCTTTACCCACTGTATGCCTGATCCACAGCCCGTAGGTGGCGTTTTATGTAAGGAACTATAAATACCCTCTACCTCCCAAGGTAGAGGGTTGGAGCTCATAATAAGAATTTTACTTTCTTTCACTAAGTTCTCAAACCTCTAAACTTTATCTCTCTAAAACCTTAAAGTATACACCTAAAATAATCATGGTTTGATGTGTTTGTGAAATCCAATATGTTACAAATGGTATCAAGAGCCATGGTTTGATCATCTCTCTTACATGTTCTTGGATTTCTAGTTGTTTTATATGGTTTTTGGGTTTGAAAAAGTTTAGTGGTATTTGCATCATTTGGATCATTTCTAGTGTTAAAGTTTGAATTTTGATTGTACTTTCGTGTTTAGAATCGTTGTAAGTGCTTGGGTTTGATTGGAATGCTGAAATCACTGTGGTTGGGTTAGTTTTGGATTGATAAGTGTTGTGTTTGAGCTTTTCTAGTTAGCGACTTGAGTCTCGGAATAGTGTTCTTTGTAGCGACTTGTATCTATATTATTCAGCGACTTCTTGTTGTTGTGGTAGCGACTTGAGCACTAGCGACTTGTCTTTTGAGACAAAGTGACAAATAGTACAAAGTAGTGGCTCTACCATTTCGGCTAGCGACTTGTCAACATAGCGACTTGTCTTTACGATCTTCAGCGACTTGACTTTGTTGTGGATAGCGACTTGTGCTCTGGCGACTTGTCTTTTGAGACAAAGCGACATATAGTACAAAGTAGTGGCAGTACTGTTCTGTCTAGCGAGTTGTTCTTTAGTGACTTGTCTACTTAGCGAGTTGTTACTTTAGCGACCTGTGTCTAGCGACTTGTAGCGACTTGTGCTTCTAGCGAGTTGTTACTCTAGCAACTTGTGAGCCTAGCTACTTGTCCACTAAAGCGACTTGGTGACTTAGCGATTTGTCTTCAAGGTTTTTAGCGACTTGGTTAATTATCGTTTCTGATACGGTTTTCTCTTGATTTAGTAAAATCCTGTGAAAGAATCTATTTCCCAGTTTAATCATAGAGTTATAAAATCCCGTGAAATCTGTAATCATGTCTACCAACGTGCCTACAATAATTTCTTGTAGCGAGGGCGTTACGCAGCGGTGGATCAGATACTCGTCCACCCATGCTTGGACCGAACTGACTATGACTCATGGGCTCAGCGAATTAGGTTATCTTGTTTTGGGAAAGGAGAATGGGGTTAACATTCTCAAATCAATTGATGAAGGACCTTATGAGATTGAAACTACTAGAGACACACTTGAAACTGCTGCGGATGGTACAGTGATCTTAGGTTTGGAGCAGACCAAGGCGTATGATGAGCTCGGTGATAAGGAGAAAAAGAATTACGATGCTGATATCGGGGCTTCAAACATTATACTTCGGGTCTTCAAAAGACATCTACAAGTTAATCAATCACAACACCGAAACCAAGGCAGTTTGGGACAATGTTAAGAAGCTTCTCTTTGGTTCTGAATTAACAAAAGAAGACAGAGAATCTCAACTGTATGATGACTTTGAGAACTTTAAGATGAAACCAGAAGAAAGTGTCACTGAATATTATGTGAGGTTCTACAAGCTTGTGAACGACATAAGGAATATCAAAATGACTATGCCAAATATTCAGCTAAATTCAAAGTTTGTGAACAACATGAATCCCGAATGGTACAAATTTGTCACTTCAGTCAAGTTAACTAAAGGTTTGAAGAACACTAACTATGAGAAGTTGTATGCATACCTGCTTCAGAATGAGAGACATGCTACGTTTGAACAAATGATCCTGGAAAAATTCAATTCAAATTCTAGTAATGCAAGTTCGTCAAATGATTCAACAGCCTTCTACACCAATGTAGGAATTAGTACCAAAGCTTCACAAGTCATACCTACTGGAAATGGTAACCACAAACTCATTCCTGATCCAAGTTTTAAGCAACGATGTTTGAAGCAACCATGGAATATTTCATCAATCAACTGGCTCTTATGGTTAAGCAAAATCTGAACCTCACTCCACACACTAACAATGATATCGAGAATCGCATCCAATCTACACAATCATGCTATTGTCAGAGACGGTAAGATCATGGTGCAACCAGTGCAAGGAAGACAGTATAAACAAGGAAAGGGTAGAGTAGGTGGAGGGTATGTGGCTAATCAGAACCGTGGAAGGAATGCAAATCAAGTAAAGCCAATCAAGTGCTACAACTGTGGGGGTGAAGGACATATTGCAAGGAACTGCACGTCTACAAAACGCCCTCAAAATGCAGAGTACTTCAGGGACAAGATGCTACTAGTGCAAGCTCAGGAAAGTGGAGTAGTTTTGGATGAAGAACAGTTGTTGTTTCTTCTTTGAGGAAATGCCAAAACCTATGATGATCTGATGTGGATAGTAGCCAATTAGGGAAATAGGTCACAATCATCAAAATGCCTTTCAAGTCGCTGACTGTGATGCATTTGACTCTGATGTCGATGATGAACCTACTGCCCAGACAATCTTCATGGCTAGCATTTCACCAATTGTCTCTCCAAAGGTCTCATCACCACAACAGGCTGGTCCATCCAAAGATTCAATCATCTCAGAGGTATTAAAACTATACGATGAAGTTGATAAGCAAAAGATACATAACGAAGTACAATCTCATGAAATTTATGAATCAGATATAGATAATGTGGGTGATAGTAATATTGTCCCATATGACCAATATGTGATACAAAGTGAAGGTGAGATTGTACCAAATGATGTATCCTCTGTTGTCAATGATGACTATGCTTTTGATGAATAAACTGCATGTGCCCCTGACGATTCTATTATCTCTGAACTGAATGCATATAAAGAACAAGTTGCTATTTATGAACAACGTGCTAAGTTTGAGTTAACTACCCGTGAGTAGGAAATGGATGACCAAATGCGTACAATTATTAGAAAAAGTAATTTTAGAGAAGAAGTGTTAAAACAAGAGTTAAAATCCTTACAAGAAAAGATCTCTAAAACTGTTAAGCAAAAGCAGGAACTTCAAGATAATGTTAAAGTGCTTAAACAAGAATTTAATGCTAAGGAATCAAAACTTTTGAATGACTTTTCCAATCTAAAAACTTTGAAAAAAAAGCTTGAAAATAAGTTGTATGTACAATGGAATACCATTCAGACTGCTCACATGGTCACTAAGCATAGAGTCTGAAGCGATAAGCATAGTATTCCTCTTGTAAAGGAACCCAATCCTGAGTATGGTAAGATAGCAAAGGCTGCTCAAAACATAATCTATGATGGCAATTAGATTCTTAAACCTAGACAGAAACCTAGTTGTGTTGAGTGCACTGAAGAAGATATTCAATTAGAAGATGCCTTTAGGAAGAACATGGATAAGAAGCTAGATGATCCTTAGTGTAAAAAGCAAAACATAACGGTCAAACCTCATGATTACACTAAAGAAAATTAGATCTCCCTGAACAGGTTTAAGCCTCAAACTCAATTAACCCCAGAACAAATTTTTTGGGAGAAAGACATGGATAAGCAAAAAGCAAATGTACTTGTTGAAACAAACACTCCCCTTAGGAAAGTGCCTGCAGCTACTGTGTATCCTCCAAATACACCAATGCATTTAGTTCCTAGAACTATTTCCACTAATAGCAAGACCTTAATCAGCCTGTATGTTGTTTATCAACTATTCGTTGATTTTGAAAAGACATGTAAGAAAAGAATCACACCTACTGAGGGATAGCTGAAGGGGAAAGGGTTTTGAGCAAACTAAAGAATGCTATTTAACTGAGGTCATGCCTTTCTTTAAACAATTAAAAGGTCAATTTGAGAGTCTTCAAAAGGGATAAACTTCGGATATTAAAGAAATGGAAAAGGAATTTGATGCAATGATAGTTGAGGTCAATGATTATGAACGGAAACTCAAATATAATGAAATTGAAAGGAAGAACCTGCATATCTTAAATGAGAACTTAGTATTGAGTTGTGTGGCTCAAGATGTGTTTTATCTTTGTTACTAAGCATTCTATTACTGCTTCTCAATTTCATGAATTATCAGTCGCTTTGAAAGTTTCCCATGATCGTGTCATTGAGCTTGAAATCAAAAACTCAAAACTGAATGAGAAAATTGACCAGGATGACCATGATAATTTGGTAAAACATTATTCTAAGCTAGAAGTTGAACATTTTGATTTGCAACTAAAATATCAACATCTCAAAGAAAATTTTAAAACCTCAAACATCAAGATATTCTCGGATGTTCCAGAGTTTGATGTAGTTTTTGAAATAAACAAACGTGATGAACAAATTCGAGCTCACTGTAAAACGATCAAAAGATTGAAAACCCAAATTTCACAGCTCAAGGGTGAAAAGAATGATGTGTCTGGCTCCCAAGTGCCTCCTCTTTTAGATTCTCAAAATTCTAAGAACTTTCATCTTCAAAACATCATTAAAGCACTTCAACTGGAAAATGAAGCTTTTCAATCTGAAAATGAAAAGATTAAACAACATTTCAATGAGTTATTTGAATCAATAAAGGTCACTCGTGACAAAAATAACGAAAAAATAACTTCTTTGCAAAAGGAAATTGAGAATCTGAAGAGTCAGGTAAAAGGGAAAATGCCAATTGTTTTTAATGATAATGTTGCATCAAGTGCATCTGCAAATTCTAAATATACTGTGACTGTTAAATGCATTCCTCCTCATCTTAGAAATAACAAACTTGTGTTCCATAACTATATCTGTCACCTTAAGGATAGTCTAGAATCTGTCTGTGAGATTGTAGAAGAGGATAGCATAAATAAGCCACTTGATAGTGAAATTAGGTATGCATGCTTATATGCCAAAGGATCTCAAGAGCTTTTAGAATTGTTAAGAGCAACATGCCCAAGATCCTTTTGTAAGAATGATAAAGTCATGATGCCTTGTTCTATGCCTAGTGCCAAGTATGCAACCCATTCAATGGCCAGTATTAAGAAAGTGAACTTTAATGTGCCTTCAAGTAGCTCAGATCCCAACACTTCTAAATCAGAAAAGCAAAAAGTAGCAATACCAACTAATGTTCCTATTATCTCTACAGGAGCAAATAGTAACACTAAAGCAAGCAGGTCAAAGCCTCAAGGAAATACAAAGAATGATAGGACCTTGCAAGCTAGGAGTGTTCAATGGAAGAAAGTAGAAGACTGATAAAGCTACACGCGTCGTTCGGGGTCAAAGGAACTTCCTTTTCTTCGAGCAAGTTTTATAACACCCTAGGCAGTGAACCTAATCATTGTAGTGTAGCATTAGGGTAAGCCACGGGTATTGATATCATTCTCTAGGGGAATAGGAATGCTAGTGAGAAGTTACTACGCTAAGGTTGGGGTTGAGGAAGATTATTTTTTATCTTTTTGTGTTTTTTTAGAAAATGGAAAGGTACGAATCTCGGGGTTTGAATTTGGGGGTTTGGTATTTCTACCGATTACTCTACTTATCTAATTATCTAAACTAGGTGTATGTAGTCTATGTCTAATTATTGTGTGCTCGTATGATAGTTTAAAAATGTGTTCACTTAGGTTTTATTACTCCTTAATTATCTCCTACTAATGGTTGAATTGTCACGTCCTTATTCTTAATCGCGTTGTGTGTCTAAAGTCGTAGGGTATGCGTTTATCCTAACTCTTTGAACTTACCAAAGGGTCTCAGCTACAAAATCTCAAGGATTTATACACTCTAACTCTAAGGTACTCTTTGGATGGTTTAGCCTACAACTACTCTAGCTGTCATAGTCTAAGGTTCACAAAGATTAATCAAGCATTAACTACACAATGAATGACCTATCGCATTACTAGATCATTAACAATTAAGATAAGAGACAACCAATCAATATTCAATAATTAAGTTTCATATTCCCTAAGCAAACACACAAGTAAATTAGCCGGACATGGAGAACATGCAAGCATACACACAAATAATCAAAGACATAATTGAATTAATGAAGTAAAACACTTATCTTGATGTAAGATAGGGTTTGGAACCATAAAATCTGTACAAGACACCTTGGTTCGGTTTAGTTTTTACTCCAAAAGACTACACACAAATCTGAAAATTCGGATTCTATATATAAGATTACAAGTGCGGCGGTGTGCTTATGATGTGGCCGTCGGTGCGCTCATTAGGATTTCATCTTGGCCGTTAGTCTTGCGGCGGCATCACCTTGTGCTTGTGAGTCCTCTTCACTTATGCGCCGTCTAGATCAAATCTAGGTGCGAGTTCGACGGCCTACTCTTTTAAAGCTTGACATCGTCACTTGAAAATAAGAGATTTGGCTACTGTCCCGTCATAAAATGCTCGGCGGCGTCGCGATTAAGCATGGCCGCGTCACCTTACTTCAGCAGACTTGAGTGTCTCGATTCTTGACTTTGGCCATTTTCTTCGTATATGCACGCCTTTTCGTCCAAATAAGTGCCATTGACAATTTGCCTTGAGACCTAAAAGTGAAAAGAACGATATTAAGCAATAACGGATACAAAAGTGATCAAATAAGGGCTTAAAATACCCTAAAAGGTACATTTTAAAACCTTATCAAATATCCCTACACTTGGTATTTGCTTGTCCTCAAGCAAAATGTGCTTTTAGCCAATTAATTTATAAGTTAGGGGTCATGAAGCATTGGTTTAAAACAGTCCACAACACATATAAGCCCGCAAAAGTCATAACAAGCACAAATTACATACTAGCACCTCACATGGGGTGTTTGGATACTCACATCTCTCCGGTGTATATGAAATATAACAAGTTGGAAATGGAAGATAAACACTCATTAACCGGTCCTAGTACATAGATTACCATAGGCTTGAGAATAGATCAAACCTCCATCGCTTTGGCGTAAGCACCTAGGAAAGACTATCAAAGAGGTCTTTTTAAGGGTTGTAATGTTGGGCTACGGTAGGAAACAAAGGGTTTGGTGGGACAGGATATTTAGTGGTGGCATGTCAAAAATCTTTATGTTACAAGCATGAGAAGAATGGCGTTGCTAAGCTAAGACTCGACACTCTAAACTCTAGATAACTGAAATAAACAAACATAAATTTAAATGATAGATGTAGGATGGTAGCCCGTATGTTTTTTTTTTCAACACCCTATTTTTTTCTTCTCTTTTTTTTTTTTTTTTTTTTTATACACTTTTACTCTACCATCCTCTACGGTAACATCAAAATGATACGGATTTATAGGCACATCCCTACACTTGAGTTTTTATTACTCTAACACTAATTTGACCCGAATTGAAAATATCAAAACATTTGGGGTACGTTATTACGCAAATAAGGGAATTTAACGTTCCCTTCTAGTCATTTTATAAACTTTAACTTTTTCCCATGAGTCCCAATCGTCCCAAAACTGTGTACAAAGGATATGACTCGGCTTAGCAACTCATGCAAGCAACTAGATAATTGAACTAAGGGTTTATGGTGATAACAATAATGCACTAAAAGTGAGTGCATACAAGGTAGGCTAAGGCGATTTGGGTGTATATTTAGGGGTGGGGTGTAAACAATGCTCTTCATTGATATTCCGGAAAAACCAAAATATCACGAGAACCGCGAAAAGGATAGGCTCTGCGGGGTTAACTAGGGGTATCGTGTACTAAAGATGAGTACAACGCAAAGGTGTGGGGGAATTACTCAACCGAGGTGGAAGAAGTAATTATATTACGGGTATCAAACAAGGGTTATCCTAATGCCTCTTATCATTTAGTTATTCCTAACTACACAAGTGTAGTCTTACTAGCGATCTCGGAATGCATCACAAAACAAGTTCTAGAATCTAATATACTACTGGTTCACACTCTAAGCATTAAAGATGAATGCTTTAATTCCTACTGATCTAAGGGCGATCCTCACATTTTTGGTGGAATTAAGGTGGTAAAGGGTTTTTGTGCTAGTCATGCAACTTCCTATCCGTGAGGCGCTTTTGTTAAGACTAATGGCCCACTCCTATATGTCATGAAAAATTAAAAATTTGGTGCCAAAATTACCCTAACCGACATTTTCTCATGGTTTATTACACAAATACAATTGGACAAAGCAAATAATCAAGGATAAGCATAGTTTCAAAGTTCCGTTTTATTTTCCCTCCCTACACTTAAACGAACATTGTCCCCAATGTTCCCCGAAAGTATCAAAGTTATGATAATGGAAGGTAATTAAAAGTGAATGAAACTAATACTCCCGATTAGCTCGGTAGGATCCGTGTAAAGTGGTGGTTAAATCCTTTCCAAGAAAAATGTATGCGTGAAAAGCTCCTTCCAATCTTTTGTTTCTTCTTCTTGATAAATTAAACCTGCACATTCGAAGAAAACAAACGAAATCTTCGCGTAAAATGGCGGTAATAATATATATAAGACTCTACTAAACTAGGATATAATGCTTGTGGAATGGATGTTTGCAGATTTTTTTGGAAAATTAAGACACAGAAAATTCCAAAATTTATAAGTAGCTTAGAAAGCGAGAAAAAAGTAATCTATTGTTTTACTCCTTCACGCCCGTCAGGTTATCCGACAAAAGCGGTCGTGATTTTACGGAAAAATTCGGAAAATTTACATCTTTAGAATGGAAAAATTTACGCAAAACATCCATTATGACTCGATACAAGCATTTGACTTGAACAAACACATATATATATCTTTTAATTAATTGCTATTCTCATGTTTACGTTTCTTTTGAAAACGTGTGTAATCCCCCTACACTTATCCTTTATGTAAAATACCTTTATATGCAATTAAGACGAGGTTAAAACAAAATAAAGCATTTTTACAAATTTAAACATGAGAATAAGCAATCAATAAAAGATATATGACACTAAAATAAAAATGAAAAACAAATACACATGGGTTGCCTCCCCGAAGTGCTTGTTTTGTTCGAGAGTCCACGAGCGACTCTACCCTTATTTAACGGATAAAAGGGAGGTTTTCCCTACACTTAAGTGTAAGTGCGGGTGATAGTAGCGATACACACCCTTAGGGTGGAAATTTGCTACGTGAGGAGAGGGTGATGGGTGATTTATATGCTCAAAGGAGTGTGCTCCATTCATTATAACTTTACCTAAGTCTATTGGTGTAGCGGGTGAATCAAATCTCTCTCCTAAAAATGGATCATCTTCTATCAACTTCAAAAGATTCTTAGTTAAGGTTCCATCTTGACCTAATAAACCTGGTTTAAACCCATAGTTTTTCTTGTTATTAACCATGAATGGGTTATATAAGTGTGTAAGGTCATGGGTTACTCCTATATTAGCTTCCCTTTCTACATGGCTTAGAGTCTACCACCTTTATCAAGCAACAACCGGATATTTATTTTGATGGGTGGATTGGGGCCTAATTCAATTCCAAGAATCACATCTAAAGACGGAAAATTGGGTAAGGTTTTGGTTGAGGCAGTTTTTATCAAAATTAGGAACTTCCCTAGGACTAAGAGAGAGTTCATGACAACAAGCATCTAAACCTACATTCTCTAGTGGCGTTTGGTCCAAAGGTTCTATATCAATCGGGGTTCCTATACTCTCTTCTACTTCTTCCGGGTAAGTTATAGGCGATGTTTGTTCCTTAAGTGATGGTAGGGCTTGTGGGCTTAGTTTTCATCTTATTCTCCATTATATCTAGATCTCCTAAATGTTCATCATGTGTTTTAGTATGATCTAACCCAAATACACTCCTAAGCATCTCAAATCCTTCTTTGGCCATTTCAAATTCTTGGTCCGATTCATAAGAATTGTTCTTAAAGACTTGACTACTATGTTATTTGCCAAGGATTCCTCCGCATTATATCATATGTTTTGAATCTATCCTACACATGCAACTAAGTATTTTAACTTCAACCATCTCACAATCTTGTTCGGGGTTTAGGTTCCATGTTCTTAAAAACTAGGTCTTTTTGATCATGATGCCTAAGGTTAGATAAATCCTGCTTATCCATTTCCTGAGTTGTAACAGCTGAAGGTTTATACATAGGAGGCTTTTCTGAAAATTTCTCCAGATGGTGTCACTAAAAGGAGTTGATCGACAACGATTCTTTGAATAGAAGCCACACAAGTCTGAGAATATATCAAATCCATCAAACTTACACCCTTCTCCTTTTAGATATCTTTAAGATCACTCACAAATTCATCAGAACAATGAAAACGAACCCGACTTGCGAAATTCAATTGTTCCTCATTTATTAATGATTCAAATGCAACTTCACTTGCCATAGAGACAAATGAAAAGGGTTTTACAAACACAAACACAAGAAGGGGATAGACTACGAAAGCTAAAATGAGAAAAATTTACTTGATAGGAATCAAGCAAAGAAAACTAAACGAGGTGGACTACAAACTAGCTATTCTATTCGGCGGCGCAAAAACTTGATAACGCTACACGCGTCGTTCGGGGTCAAAGGAACTTCCTTTTCTTCGAGCAAGTTTTATAACACCCTAGGCAGTGAACCTAATCATTGTAGTATATTATTAGGGTAAGCCACGGGTATTGATATCGTTCTCTAGGGGAATAGGAATGCTAGTGAGAAGTTACTACGCTAAGTTTGGGATTGAGGAAGATTATTTTTTATCTTTTTGTGTTTTTTAAGAAAACGGAAAGGTACAAATCTCGGGGTTTGAATTTGGGGGTTTGGTATTTCTACCGATTACTCTACTTATCTAATTATCTAAACTAGGTGTATGCAGTCTATGTCTAATTATTGTGTGCTCGTATGATAGTTTAAAATTTTGTTCACTTAGGTTTTATTACTCCTTAATTATCTCCTATTGATGGTTGAATTGTCACGTCCTTATTCTTAATCGCGTTGTGTGTCTAAAGTCGTAGGGTATGCGTTTATCCCTAACTCTTTGAACTTACCAAAGGGTCTCGTCTACAAAATCTCAAGGATTTATACACTCTAACTCTAAGGCACTCTTTGGATAGTTTAGCCTACAACTACTCTAGCTGTCATAGTCTAAGGTTCACAAAGATTAATCAAGCATTAACTACACAACAAATGACCTATCGCATTACTAGATCATTAACAATTAAGATAAGAGACAACCAATCAATATTCAATAATTAAGTTTCATATTCCCTAAGCAAACACACAAGTAAATTAGCCGGACATGGAAAACATGCAAGCATACACACAAATAATCAAAGACATAATTGAATTAATGAAGTAAAACACTTATCTTGATGTAAGATAGGGTTTGGAACCCTAAAATACTGTACAAGTAAGCCTTGGTTCAGTTTAGGTTTTTACTCCAAAAGACTACACACAAATACTGAAAGTTTCAGATTCTATATATAAGATTACAAGTGCGACGGCGTCACCTTATGAATTGTGACGCCGTCGGGTCGCCGTCATTAGGGTTTCGTCTTGGCCATGTTAGTCTTGCGACGGCGTCACCTTGTGCTTGTGGCGCCGTCCTCTTCAGCTTATGACGCCGTCTGGATCAAATCTAGGCCGTCTAAGTTGCGACTGCCTACTCTTTTAAAGCTTGACACCGTCACTTGAAAATAAGAGATTTGGCTACTGTCCCATCACAAAATGCTCGGCGACGGTCGTCATGATTAGCAGTGACGCCGTCACCTTGTACTTCAGCAGCTTGAGTGTCTCGATTCTTTACTTTGGCCATTTTCTTCGTATATCCGCGCCTTTTCGTCCAAATAAGTGCCATTACAGCAATTTGCCTTCAAGAGACTTAAAAAGTGAAAAGGAACGATATTAAGTAATAACGGATACAAAAGTGATCAAATAAGGGCTTAAACGACCCCTCAAAAAGGTACATTTTAAAACCTTATCAAAGACCAACCTAGGAACATTAAGTTTGATTTGAATAAAATGAATCGTGTTGATTCTAGTATTAGCTATAAGCGTACTGTAATTAATTCGAATTCTGCTACTTCTTGCAAGACATGTAATGAATGCTTGATTTCTGGTACTAATCATGAATGTGTTGTGAATGAGACGAGTAATATTGCTAAATCCCCTGTTAAAATGGTTAACGCTAAACAACAGGATAAAAAGGCCAGAAGACCAAGGAGGAAGAGGGCTAGAAAATATTGGAAACCAACAGGAAGAAAATTTAGTAAAGTTGGTTATCATTTGATACCCACTGGCCAAAAATTCAATCTTAATAAATTATGCCCTAAATTATCTAGATCAATGCCCATTAGGAAATGGATGCCCACTGGTAGAACTATACCTTTAAGAAGTGAACATACTTTGAATAGGTCTAATGTGCACGCTAGTATTGCATCTATCCCTAATGATTCTATTGATTCTGCTTCTGATGTGGGTGTTCCAATCATTGTCACTAACCAAATGGAACCCATTCTTGCATGGGGATCCCAATTATCCAGTTTTCCATTTTTGTCTGTGTTCAATTGCAGATCGTTCAAATCGTTCTTTGGTACTTAGACTCAGGCTGTTCCAAGCATATGACTGGAGATCGCTCGCGGCTCATGAACTTCGTGAGTAAATTCATTGGGACTGTTAGATTCGGGAACGACCATTTTGGTGCAATTATGGGTTATGGTGATTATGTTGTTGGTGATAGTGTAATCTCCAAGGTATATTATGTTGAAGGTCTTGGTCATAATCTGTTTTCTGTTGGTTAATTCTGTGATTCCGATCTAGAGGTGGCTTTTAGAAAACATACTTGTTTCGTTAGAGAACTTGATGGTGTGGAACTTTTAAGAGGAACACATGGTTCAAACATATACACCATCTCTATCGAAGACATGATGAAGTCTTCTCCAATTTGCTTGTTATCCAAGGCTTCAAAAACAAAGTCATGGTTATGGCATCGTCGTCTCAATCACTTGAACTTCGGCACCATTAATAATCTTTCCAGAAAGGACCTTGTAAGAGGTTTACCCAGATTAAAGTATGAAAAAGATCATCTTTGTTCAGCATGTCAATTGGGAAAAAGCAGGAAATATGCCCACAAACCCAAACCTACAAACTCAGTTATGGAAGTTCTTCGTACTCTTCATATGGATTTGTGCGAACCTATGAGAGTGCAAACGATAAATGGGAAGAAATATGTTTTAGTCGTTGTTGATGACTACTCTCGATTTACTTGGGTTAAGTTTTTGAGAACAAAGGATGAAACTTAAGATGTCATCATCAAACTTATCAAGCAGCTTCAGGTTCGACTTAATATGATTGTTAGAATTATTCGAACAGACAATGGCACTGAGTTTGTTAACAAAGACCTAAGTCAATTTTATGTAAGCATTGGAATCAGTCATCAAAGAAGTGTTCCACATACGCCTCAACAGAATGGTGTAGTTGAAAGACGAAATCAGACCCTTGTTGAAGCTGCAAGAACAATGCTAATATACTCAAAGGTTCCAATGTTTCTTTGGGCTGAAGCCATTGCCACTGCTTGCTACACCCAAAATACTTCCCTCATACACACCACTCATGGAAAAAATCCATACGAACTTGTCCATAAACGAAAACCTGATCTCTCCTACCTTCGTGTCTTTGGTGCTTTGTGCTATCCAACGAATGACGGTCAAGATTTAGGAAAATTAAGAGCTAAGGCGGACATTGGAGTTTTTGTAGGTTATGCATCAAACAAGAAAGGTTACCGAATCTACAACAAAATAACTCGAGATATCATGGAAACCATTCACGTCACGTTCGATGAGCTGTCCGGGCAACTGGCTCTAGCACAATCAAGTTCTGGACCCGCATCTCAACCTTCATTAAGTAGTCCCATTAGTTCTTCTCTTGTACAAAATCCATCACCAGCAACTCCATATGTACCTCCTTTAGAAGATGATTTGAAGAAATTGTTGGATCTAATGTTTGATGAACACTATGAGCCTAGTGCTAATGATATGTCAAATCCATCAACAAAGGCTGCTCCTAACCCAGTCAACGTAGACAACCCTTTAGTATCTCTATCATTGAGTCAAGAAGCTCCTACTGCAGATCACTCAATCTCATCATCAAATCCTCAATCATCAAGTGTACATCATGGAAATGTTACTGCAGTCACTGATGAAGAAAACCCTTTTGCCACTCCTGAAGATGCAGCATTTGAAAATATTTTTGCCCCTGATCCATCATCAGAACCATCTTCATCAGGGGAAAACAACTCTGCTACCTCAGTTCTTCAACGACAACCACATGAGCATTTCAGAAAATGGACACACGATCATCCGTTTGATAATATCATAGGGAATCCCGGTCGTCGGTATCCACCCGTAAACACCTTGATGCCTTATGGTGCTTCTTCAATTCCATCTTGTCAAATGTTGAACCAAAAGATGTCAAAACCGCAATGTCGAAGGACAGTTGGTTCAATGCAATGCAGGAAGAAATTCATGAGTTTGACCGACTTGATGTTTGGGAATTAGTACCAGCCCCTGACTGTGCTATGATCATTGCTCTAAAATAGATCTTCAAAGTGAAACTTAATGAGCATGGGGATGTATTAAAGAACAAGGCAAGACTTGTTGCAAAAGGATATCGTCAAGAGGAGGGTATTGACTTTGAGGAATCATTTGCTCCAGTTGCACGTATTGAGGCAATCAAGATCTTCTTGGCAAATGCTGCTAGTAAGAACATGGTGGTTTATCAAATGGATGTAAAGGACGCCTTTCTTAATGGAGATCTGAAAAGAAACCGTATGCGTCGGTCAATCAGAAGGTTTTGTAGATCCTGATCGTCCTACTCATGTCTATCGCTTAAAGAAGGCTCTTTATGGTCTGAAACAAGCTCCAAGGGCGTGGTATGATACTCTGACAATGTTCCTCTTATCTACTGGATTCAGCAAAGGAGCAGTGGATCCCACATTGTTCACTTGAAAGTCAGGAAAACAATTAATTCACGTTCAAATCTATGTAGATGATATTATTTTTGCCTCGACTGACCCTACTGAATGTGACCATTTTTCAAATGAAATGGGTTCCAAATTTCAAATGTCAATGACGGGACAATTGTCATTTTTCTTGGGATTACAAATTTCACAAAGTCTCGGAGGCATTTTTATCAATCAATCTAAATATGCTAATGAAATTTTAAATAAATTTGGACTTGACACTTGTGACACCGTTGACACTCCCATGGTGGAGCGTACCAAACTGGATGAGGACCCCTCAGGGATCATCGTAGACCCTGATGTACCTCACAGCCAGTAGAACTGATATTATGTTCGTTGTATGCATGTGTGCTAGATACCAGGCTAAGCCTACCAAAAAGCACCTTGAAGCGGTTAAACGGGTCTTTCGGTATCTCCAAGGTACCATTAACATGGGACTCTGGTATCCGAAGGACACCAACATGTTACTAACAGCATATGCGGTCATGAGACCATGCGGTGTCAAGATACTCGTCGAAGCACATCAGGTGGTGCTCAATTCTTGGGAGAAAAACTTGTAAGTTGGTCTTCTAAGAAACAAATGTGCACGTCAATATCCTCTACAGAGGCTGAATACATCGCCATGTCATCTTGTTGTGCTCAAATCATATGGATGAGATCCCAACTATCTGACTATGGCTTTGACTTCAACAAAATTCCTATGTATTGTGATAGCAAAAGTGCCATTGCTCTCTCCTGCAACAACGTTCAACATTCAAGAGCAAAGCACATCGACATTCGACATCATTTCATTCGGGAACAAGTGGAAAAAGGTGTGGTAGAACTTTACTTTGTGAGAAATGAATATGAGCTAGCAGACATCTTCACTAAGGAACTCCCTCGAGAACGTTTTGAGTTTATTCTTCCCCGTCTTGGACTCAAGAGTCTTCAACTAGAGACACTCAAACGTCTTCAAGAGGAAGAAGAGGAGTAAAGGCTAATCTTCATTCATCCCTTGTACATATTCTTTTCAAAAAAAAAAAAAATACAAAATTACGAAACCAACAAAAAGCAAATAGAAAATCATAAAACTATCTAAAATCCATAAAAACTTGAAAAACTTGAAAAATTTTAGAAAAAAAAAACATTGTCATTTGGTCATATTCTTCTTGATTCGATAACATCTACGGTCTTTGTGTTGTCATTCAAAGAGTGACACGGGTCTTTAGATGTTGTTCGAATGTACATAAATCATTTAAAAAAATAAAATAATAAAAAAACAATGGGAGAAAGAAAAACAAAGGCTTATAGTCACTTCAGACTATACCCCGTTTTTAAAAGAAAGAACAGAGCCATGCTTTAACTTATTTTTCAAATCTCATGCTCTGATTCTAAAAACAAATGTTTGTCACCCATATGATAAATTTTTCCTTCACAAATAATTTTCCTTTTATAAATTCTTCTGAAAAATATTTGTTATCTTATGAAAACTAATAATAATAACTCGGACTCAATTTTTGAAAATCATCTGGACTTGACATTTGTCAAAATCTCTATCTCTCACTCAACAACTTATGTCATTGATTGAGGGGGAGAATGATTTCAATTACATCAAAAGGTTATTTGTCATACAATTGGTTCAGACTAAGGCTTATGTCATGTTTTCAAAAGGTACTCAAGAATGTTTAATCTATGGAGTTTAAAGTCTCAGATTGGATCCTTATCGGCTAAATGTTTTCATAAGCAAGTCACAATTCTCCTCAAAAGCTTTCAAAATCAATTTAAATCTATAGAGATCACAAATCTTAAATGACTTGAAAATTATGATCGGGGGAGAATTTGTTATTTAAATTGGATTTAAACTGATAATTCGATAAATGGTTTTACAAGTGATTAGCAAGCTCTCCTCCCTACATGTGTCAAAAGATTTCAAATTTTCCATACACATGTAAAGGGGGAGCATCTATATCAAACCAAAAAAGGATTGAAACGTGATTGATTTGTCTCTAAGTGCAGGTTTTCCCTAATATGTGCAAAACACTTTCAAATCTCGATGCATATATTGAGGGGGAGCAATCTTAAGAAAACCTCATCCTTCCCAATATTCTTTATCTACTTGAATTGATCGGGAAGTGATGATGATCATTTTATAAAATGTTAATCAAAAGATTGGATCTTTCTTTCTCAATCTAAGATTTCAAAAGTTTTCTCGCCTCCATGTGCTAAAATAATTTCAAATACTTGAAGCACATGTTGAGGGGGAGCATTTCTAAAATATCAAAAACAATTAAGATACAAAATGCTTTGATTATATATCACAAGTATCTTGATTGATCTTTCAAACGGTTTTTCAATTGGTTTCAAGGCGGAAGAACAATACCAAAAGACCGACCAATTTTACTTTATGCATGGTGGTATAAGGATGGTTAGGTTAGGTATTCATTCCCACAATCCCGCCAGAACCGGAGGGATCTACCCAGGGACAATCCACTAGATAGTGTAGAGTCCTTAGGTGTGATGAAAAAATGAGAAAAATGAGAATACGGTAAGAGTGCGGACTGAGACAGAGCTAGTACTGGAATAATCCCAATAAGGTTCTAGTTATGAAGTCTCGGTAAGCATAGAAGCGGTTGAAGAATGAAAGAGAAATGAATGTAAAAAAGGGTGAAAAGAAATAGCCCTCCAGTAATTCAACCTTAGGGCAGAAACCAGGTTCAATGCATATGCTACTGGTGGTTACTAAGGTAACACTGGTATTGAAGACAAGACGTCATGAACCGAGTGACGCACTGCACTATCTTCCCAAGCTACTCGAGTTCCTCTTAAAAGGGATTGTTTCATTCTCACGGGGAACCTACATAGTCTATTGACTTTCTCTTAGAGATTGTTGATATTGAACAAGTAGACCCTCTCACTAGTCTCCGGCATAGGAAACCAAATATGCACTTTTGAGTCTAGAGCCACGAGATCATCAATAAATCTCATTAGGACACATCATTCTTGAAGACTCACAGTTTCACACAATCTGGAATGTGAGAATATATTTTGAGAGTCCTATGCATTATCCTTGTGGTATTGCCAAGACTTGCTTGTGACATATGGACTTCATCAATGGAACGATTCAATATTGAATCAATCCAGGTCCAGAAAAGAATGGATTGACGGATACCTTTGAAAAACCAGTCGTTGTGCTTAAAAATTCTTTTCTCTAGCACGTCGACTGTGTATTATGTTTTCAAAATTAAAAGGTTATTTATGATTGAAAATTGATTTTCACCAAAACCTACGTTGTATTGCAAAAAAACTCTTTGCATTAAGTAATACACGATTGTTTTTCAAATCTCTTTTCATCAATCAGTGAATCTCAATTCGCTGGTTCACTCACTCCGTGTTGTCTTCTTTGAGACTTTCCTGTTTGAGAACGACTAAGCATTTCGAAAACCACATCAAGGAGATTCTTCAGAATTATACACGATCATAGGCGGTACTTGTACTGATCAAGCGAGGAACCGTGGGCGTTACCTCAATTCAATGAAAGTGATCAAAGACACTTTCGTGCGCTTTATTGCTAACTGTTGTATGCAGGTACTCCCGACGTTTACAGCTGATCAGAATTGAGAGGTCAATCCATAACCACATTCTTACACAACACATTCATCTCTAAAGGAATCATGATAAATGCATCAACGACTCTGATATTCTCACTCCATGCCTCTGCTACGCTGCTGCAAATATCATGAATCAACTAAAGCTTCCGCTACTCTGATGAGAAGAAATCATGATCCAGAATGTGAGAATGTCGGTACAAAAGTCACAACATCACATAATGTCAACACTACAAAGGACCTACACTTGGATTAACCATACATGCAGAACACGAACAATCAAAGACTACGAGCTACTGAGAAAAGAACTTTAACAAGAATCCAAGAACAATCGTAATGTAATATCTGTTTGTATTCAATGTAATTTGAGGTGACCTCCCTTAGGGGGAGATTGTTAGGATTTAGTAAATCCTGTTATTAAAGTGTCGGTCACCTCAAGTATATGTAATCGTTAGAAAGCTCGTAGTCTTAGTTATTTTATGTTAGTTAGTATTTAGTTTAGTAACACCGTGGAGGACAGATGAGTCCTTACCCACTGTATGCCTGATCCACAGCCCGTAGGTGGCGTTTTATGTAAGGAACTATAAATACCCTCTACCTCCCAAGGTAGAGGGTTGGAGCTCATAATAAGAATTTTACTTTCTCTCACTAAGTTCCCAAACCTCTAAAATTTCTGTCTCTAAAACCTTAAAGTATACGCCTAAAATAATCATGGTTTGATGTGTTTGTGAAGTCCAATATGTTACAATAATCCTATAATATTGCCTTCTAAAACTAAAAAGTCCAAATACATCGAGCTAACTCAACATACCTCATCTATGGTTTCGAAATGATGCAAAGGCCAAGTTCTAAAGTTTACAAGCTACCGGCACACTCATAATTCGGTGGATTTGGGGTAAAATATTGGAAACGGATAAGGCTAATCTCACCATATAATATTAAGGGTTGTATGTGCTCGGCTGAGGTCTAATCTAGTTAGGTTAAGAAAAACATGTCAAAATTTAAAAATGGCATAATTTTTCAAAATAAACTAGAAAAATGAGGGCGAAATAAAGTTCAAGAGATAATTATAATCCCGTCCCCCCACTTTAATTGTACAAAGTCCCTTTTGTACTAGGTATTTAATTAAAGGTGAAGAGAAAGGTAGAATTAGAGCGAGAACTTCCCTGAAATTTGCTCCATAAAAAAGAAGGCCCACAAAAAAGAGACGCACCTTCGTATAAGCGTCATGAACAAATTTCAATCCCTGAAATCACAATACCGACAAGCATAATTCTAAAAAGAAAAAATGAAAAATGAAAAACAAACCTAACTCACTTTCGTAGGAATCACGGTTGCATTTAGCGAATGCAACAAGCCTTTTAAACCACTCGGTATCCCAAGTGGACGAGTGAAGTCTCGTGAGGGTTTACAGGGAACAAACACAAAAATTTCATTTAAAAACTAATACAAGGTTATTGTGTTTTAAAATGAAAGAATTAAAGCAGAGGAAAGTTACGTCGTAGCTCTTTTAAGGGAGTTACGCCGTAACTGGCAAAACCTGGTATGAGCTACGAAGCGAGTAGTTACGGCGTAACCACTGAGATGGTATTACGCGTAATTGGTAATCGTCAAGAATTCTGCACGCTAAAAGGTTGGTTACTGGCGTAATCACCAAGATGAGTTACGCCGTAACTCTCGTTGAATCGACAAACTACAGCAGCAATTACTTCCTCGTTTCCTGCAAAAATAGTTAGAAAATACAAAACCAAACAGAAAAGGAAATAAAACAAAAGAAATGGATAATTCGGGTTGTCTCCCAAAAGAGCACTTTTCTTTATTTACGAGTCTTTAAGTTAGACTCAGAGCCGCGGGGCTTCTATAGGGGCCTTCGGATCTGGCCCACTTCCACCACACGTTGGCACTCATTCTCCCCGGTCATCTTCTTCAGTAATAAGACTACTAGCAATACTGATGCTGGATCTTGCACCGTTCGTAGTGTTAGTGAGATGATTGTACTTATACTGTTTAACCAACCCCTTAGGGATTTTTGAGTTTCCAAATCTTATTTTGTACCAATGTTCCAATGCTAACTCAACATCATGTTTCTCTCCCTTATGAGGGTATATCCATTCATTCGTCTTTCTTTCACATTTTTGAGGACGAGTAAACGGTGGCCATGCTATCACTGATTCGCTATCATTGGTTGACATCGAGTTGTTAAAATGTTTGTTTGTAACCGCAGTTTCCTCAATGCCTTGGATATTTTCTTCCTGTTTCTGCTTACAATTATCAATACTCTCTCTACTATCATCAGTTATAGGATTAGAGTGTAGAGTGGAATCTAGCGATTGAACGTCAACATTATTTGAAATTTTAATTTTTGGTTTTAAATGCTCTTTCATACTAAAAGTTATTCGTTCATTTTCCGTTCCCAAAGTAATTTGTCTTTCAAAAACCTTAATCTCAGCCCTACAAGTGGCCAGAAAATGTCTTCCAACAATTAAGTTGTAAGCCTCCCGCTTTCCCATGTCAATAACCACAAAATCGATTGGGAAGAAAATTTTTCCAATTTTTAAAAGCACATTATTCACAATTCCCCTTGGTACAGCTTTAGATGAATCAGCCATTTCTATCATAATAGTTGTTTCTTTTAAATTGGTAAGTTTGATTTTTTCTAATAAAGAGGTAGAGATAAGGTTTACCCCGACCCCTAAATCAGCTAATGCGGGAATCTTAATGTTACCAATAGTGCAAGGGAGAAGAAAACTTTCTCGGTATTGATGTTTTTCCAGAAGTTGGCTTGGCAGGACCACGTTGTCTTCAGATTTATCATCCTCTCTTAGGTAATTAATCCCGGACAGATCATTAGTGATAGAGGATGTGCACTGCTCTTTCTTTGCTTTATCTTGCGCAAATATGGCCTTGCAGGCAATGGCTTTAGCATTACTTGTTTCAAGGTTTTTAGCAAATTGCCCAATTTGTGTTTCAAGGTTTTTAATCGCAGCATCTTGGTTACGTAGGTTCAAATTGGTGTCCTCCTTTATTTTGACCATCCATTCCTTGATTTTATCTTCCTTTTTCATAGACTCTTCGATGTGCCGGTGAATTATTTCCTCAAGGCTAGGTTTAGGAGGGTTGTTGTTGATTCTTGTGTAGAACCCAGGGGATTTTTCTCGATATATGGGCCTGTTATTAATGTAGTTGCTAAAAGGGGATTCTCTTCCATATTTAACTTCTCCGATCCTTTTAACTTCTTCTTTGGAGGAACATTCTTTAGAAGGTGGAGTCCCGTTTCGCTCTACTTGAATGGAATGCACATTTTCCTTCAGTTTCTTCATTTCTCTTCCAAGGCTTTCTAATTTGTTTTTTATTGCTGCAAGGCCTTTCATATCTTCATTCTTACTTCGGTTGCTCCCTCCATTGTACCATTTGTAAGAATGGTATGCCATTTTTTGAATAGTTTCTAAAGCCAGAGCGGGTGTCATACAAGGAATCGGCCCTTGAGAATCAATCATTTGTCTTGAGGAGATGTTAAGACCCTTGTAAAAGACGTTCACCTTTTTTTGGCTGTTGAGATCATGAGTAGGGCATTTGTATAACAATTCGTTATATCTTTCCCAAGTTTGGTATAATGTTTCGTCACCCTCTTGCTTGAAGTTATGTATTTCTTCCAATTGCTTAGCCGTCTTTGATGGAGGACAGTATCTATGAATGAAACACTTTTTTAAGATAGGCCAAGTGTTGACAATCCCAGCAGGTAATTGATCAACCCATCTTTTTGCAGCTCCCGTAAGAGAAATAGGGAAAACTCGTAACATTATAGCATCGAGTGAGACTCTGGGAATTTTGAATAGGCTGACAATGTACTCGACGTTGTCTACATGTTCATGGGCATCATCGGTGATGCTTCCAGAGAAAGGATTTGCACGTAATTCCCTCATGAATTGAGATTTGATTTCGAATTGAGCATCTTCTGCTATAGCTGGCCTACCAATCCCTGGTCCTTGTTCTTCTCTTGTTAATGCCAAATATTCCTCAAGAGTGAGGTCATTGATGTTAACAACTTCCATGGTACCTGAAAACTTGAAATATGATCGTGAGAAAAGTTTTAAAACCTAATTAAAGACTTAATATTAATCCTAAAATAACTCCCCGGCAGCGGCGCCAAAAACTTGATGCAGGTTTTACTGACCAGGTCTTAAATTTATAGTGTCTCGCAATACCTATGGTCTACCCTAGTGCACTAACGGGTAGTGTACCCGGTCGCGTGTAGTGTAGTAAACGGTAAAGCCGAGTTCGTCCCAAGAGCTATGTGTGTCGGATTATTACTAAGTCTAGGTGTCACAGATTATTAATGGTTTCGATAGGGATTTAATTAATTAAACAACTAAGGCAAATAAAAGCAGATAAAAGGGAATAAAATGATAAAGGGAAATCAATAGAGGAGAGTGGTGCTAACCTAGTTAATCCTCCTAGCTAGTTATGTCTATGTCTACTTACCTCCAATTACTTCAGGTGGGGTGATTCGTCGGGAAACCAATTATAAGAGTTTGTAGTATGTTGGGTAACTAAAACGTGTTAGGTTTGAGCACCGAGATCGTTCCGAACGAGGGTTGAATGGAATTTCCAACTCACGTCGCGATTATCGGGATTTGAATGTGTTAAAGGAGATTTTTGGAATTTCTACACTACGGGGCAATGGGAAATTAAGGGAAGCAATTTAAAGGGAATCTAAATCTATGGGGAAAGCCTAAGAATTATGGCAAACTACGCTAAAAAGCAAATTACGACTTTAAATGAAACGCGACTAAAATGCAAATAATACCAAAATAAGTCCTAAAAATGATCTAAAAATTACTTTTATACTAAAAATGATATTTGAAAACTATTTAAGAATTAAAACAAAATTTTCGGATTTTTCTTGAATTTATTTGAATAAAAAAAACTATTTAATAACACTAATTATCTAAAAATTATGAAAATAAGAGAGAAAATTATGAAACTATTTTTAAAAAATCTAAAATAACTCAAAAGACTTTTCAAAACTGATTTTGTATTTTTCTGATGATTTTTCTAATTTCTATGAATTAATTGCTATTTTAAACTAATTAAATGGCTAAAAATTACAAATTAAACTAGGAAAAATCTGGAAAAATTATTTTTTGGCTTTTTATATTTTTCTTAATCTATGAAAATTGAAAACTTATTTTTTTGAAGCTTTTCTGAATTATTTGTATTAAAAAGTGATTAAAAAGTATTAAAAACTAAGATTAAATGAGAAAAATAGTAAACAGAACCAGAAAATTATGAAAAATTCAAGGAAATTCTAAAATATTATTCTAAATCTATAAAAAATGAGAAAACATATGCTAGTGTGCAAGAAAAGTGGGCTGATGTGAAAAGGCTTATGAATAAGCTATAAAAATTAAGCTACAACTTCCACAGTGCACCAATTTAACACAGCACTAAGATATGCTAAAATTACTTAAATGGAACTTATATAAACTAATCTCAACCTCTGAAAAGCAATTTTCAATGATATGATTCTATTTAATCACTAGTGCCAAACAGCCCTAAGCGGCTTACTTTAAGCTACTGCGCAGGCTTATCCAATAAGCTATAGTGAAAAGCAGTAGGAATCTCTAGTCAACCAACCAAATAACAACTATACCAAGTTTCAGCCTCTGATTAGGTCAAATGAGCTTTTTAAAAGCTCTGAAATATGTTTGAAATTTCTCGGCTAATGCTGAGTTTGACCTGAGGGAATTCGGGGCTTAAAAGCGACTTATTTAACCCTTAAAAAGACTTGCAAAAATTCTCTAAAAATCAGATCTCAATATTTAAGCAACTAAACTAAATATCCCCAAAGTTTCAATGATTTTGAACCAAAACTGAGTTCATGAAAAATCAACAAAGTTTGGTGAAAAACAGTTTTGACAACTTTTGACTTATGATGTGATTTTGAAATATTGACCAAAATGAGATTTGATTCAAATTTGTGAACTGATAATGCTGTTTTAGGCCTAATTATGACTAATGCAAACTATATCTACTGTTTTTAAACCAATATGCAAAGATTTTGATCACTGATTCAAAGAGAAATGAAAATGAGAACTGATTAAAGGTGATTTTGACTAAAGTGAGTTGAAATGCAGTTTTAATGAATGAAACCAACTAGTTATACCTATATTAAACTAATGCAGTACTAATCTTCCAATAATTGAACCACTAACACATATTAACTATGAGATCCAAACACTAGTTTATGCTCAAATCAAAATTACTTAACTCTATAACTCCTAGATGAAACAAGCTCAACTACTTAATCTTAATTAAACTACTGAATAAGGTAACATGAAACTACAAACACAATTAAAACTAACAAACTCAAGCTGAGCTTAACTATGCATCAAACGGATGTGAAAAGGTAATTTGGCCGAGATTTTGAATACTCACATGTGGTCCAGCCACTATGGCTTGCATAAGCTAAGCAAAACCAATCACCAAATACTATTAAGCTCAATCCAATGCCAAATCCAAGCCAGATCAGCAATCCTATCCAATTCAACTCCAATTTCTACACCTTTGACTTTTGTTGACTGAGAATACGAATTTGAGTGATAAATGATTGAAAACAGTAATGAGCTCACTAAAAGCTATATAGAGCTTAAGTGAGTTTATCCAAACAGTAGCTAAAGCTTATTGAAGCTTATAGAGTAGAATTGACATATTTTTTTATTTTTTGGTTATTTTTCTGATTTTTTTGTATTTTTGAGTAAATTGAGAAATAAGCTGATATGATTTAAGAATAAGCTATCATGAACTTAAGCTAAATAAGCTGAATTCAGAAACATTTAAACAATGATCAATGATTTAAAAATAAAACTGAAATTTCATTAACACTTAAAAACTGAGTACAAAGAGGAATTACAAGAGCTAAATATTACTTGAAAACATAAAAACTGAAATGAAAACTACAATAGCTACTGAAAGAAAGGTATGAAAAGGTGTCTCCAACTTGTGAATAAAGGTGGTATTTATAGGCTCAGCTGAGCTCTTGGAAGGATCCAGAAACGAGCTTGGTGTGCTTTCTCTAGAGCGTTTTGAACCATCAGATCAATCCCACATATCACCAATCATTGTCAGCCCTTGGATAAGACTCACCACGCCTCTTCAGCCAATCAGGAGCAAGGGTGAGTTGTGGATTGCCAACCTGGCATTCCCTTGTGTCAGGTGTGTGTCAGAAAGTACTAAAATACCCTTAATTGCTGTGAATTTGGCCAATTGATACAAGGGGTGTTTTAGGGTTCTTCGTGCCTGGGAATTTGGGGGGGAAAATTGGCGGGTTGGTTTTTTTATTGTTTTTTGGTTTGTTTTGACCGGGTTAAATGGGATTGACCAGGTTGGATAAATGGTTGGATCGGGTCATGGGTTTAAAGTTTGGGCTTTTGTTATTTAGACTTGGACTTAGGATGTAATTTGGACCCAAAGTGTATTTTAAGGACCAAAACTACCTATTCTGAATTTTCAGGGGCCAAAGGTGTAAATTCTGAAAATATCTTCCAAGGGCCATTGTTGTCATTCTCAAATAATCCAAGGGCTGAATTTTCAACTTTTGAATCTTCAAGGGTCTATTCTGCCAAATACTCAAAGTAGAGGGACTGATTCTGACAATTCTTCAATCTTGATCATATCTTCTAAAAATCATCCTTAGAGAAATACAAATCTTCACAGATGCTCAATTCTGACCTTCCGGCTCAGCTTTAGCACTCTTCATCTCTCGTGCTCGGGTTTTTGTCTGATTTGGCTAACTTTTGTGTGTTTTGACATATCCGTACCTGCACAAGCACAAACTCAAGAAAACAGCAAATATTAGCAATAAACGGCTCTTTCTTGGTTATTTTGGGTCTGATAAAGAAATTATATATGTTTTAGCATATATCAAAATACCCCAGACGAGACCATTGTCGTGTCCCCACGCAATGCAATCAACTCACGCTTCTAAAACCAAGGATTTCAATCTCTTTCTACAAAACCTATGAAGAAGTAGCAAAGATTCCTCAAAAGAGATTAAGAAAGCCTTAATTCTAAAAACGCCCCGTTTACCTTTTAATTCACATGTATAGATATTACGATTAAGCACATTCCGATTATGAGTGACGGTTTGTTGAACTTTCATGTCGATCAATAACTCCAACATTTTTCAAAAGACACGTTAGGATCACGGAATAGGAAACACAACACAGCGTGAAGTGACCATACGGATAGAATACATCGTCCCTGATTTTTCACAAGTCCCCAAACTAAGCGTAAAATCGAAATCATTGTTAAATATGATTCTAGATGCTAACACTACCCATGGAAGTTACTTGTGTAATTACCTTTTGTTCCCATTTTCCTATTTTCCTCTAGATTTTTTATTTTTGTGAGAAATGAATTTCTTCATATGTTCTCGTTTTGATAACTTTTATTCCGATAAAGATATAAAGCTAAGTCGCTAATTAGTTGTCCCTCTTCCCTCGAAAACCATTGCACACAAGAATGAGGTCCACATCAAGGTCCTAATTTCACACGATTTAGGGAGATATCTCTCGGATTCAAAGTTTGGCTTAACACTTATTTAAGCACATTTGCATTTTGCAATTTAGGCCCTTGGTCTTTTCAACCACTAACTCAACGGGATTACCGTTTTATCAGAACTCTTATTATGACTTTGGATTTTCCTCAACCTTTTTAGAAGTCTATGACAACTTTTATGGCTTTGGATTTTCAACTTTAATACATTTGGGCTTTATTTCATGTTAATTTTTGTGCCAAACTCGAATCCTCGACTTTTTATAACAATAGAAACAATAGCAGCAAACTATCAGGAATCAGTTGTCTATTACACCGCAACACTGACAGTACCTTGATGTGTACCCAACCCTCATGGGCAAGGATTCTCTAAAGAAGAATAAAGAACTAACTATCGCCAAAAACTCAACATCTCTAATTATTTATTCAACAGATATGGGGTGAAACAATTTTGTGGTAACAAAAAGCCATAAGTACCTTGATGTGCTCTAAAGAGAACCTGTTATTCCCTATTCACTATCGTTAAAAAGGACAATTAAGTACTTAAAGCAATTTAACAGTGAATAATGACTGAAGTTAACATAAGTAAAACACACAAAGTAATTTTCAACATCATATTCTTATTAGAAATAAATCAAAAGAATACGTTACCCAAGTACTTGCGGAATAGTACTTGGGATTGAAATGACAAAGTTTGGGTGACTCCTCTCTAAGCTCAGGCTAAGTCCGAGCACAACTCTTAGAACCCACTGAGCTAGCTCAAGGATAAAGTTGTATTTGGAGGAGTGAAAAGTTGGCTTGTGTGTGTGTGTTTTACAATTCACAAGCTTAAACTTTTCACTCATTCTCTTATGCTATTTATACAAGTATGATTATTAACTTTATCCTAGAAGACAAAAACATGGATCACATCAAACACGAATATTGATATATTCGGTTATGTTTCACCTTTCTATAGTAGGCGTGAAGCTTTTTCCTTGATAGAGAATCGCGCTACTATAAATGGGAAGATATGATCTTGATAGATTGAGACTGTGTATAGACTGGATAAACACTTGTGGGACTTAGTTTTATCGGGTAAAGCTTTCGCCTAATCCAGCTCATTCTTCAGTCCTTAAAGTCTTCAGTCTCTTCCTTCGTTTGTCTTCAGTGTTTAACGTTGGAGAGAGTCGAAGGGATTCGATGAGTTATTGTCATCACTCACTGAATCCACTATCTTCTTCTTGACTTAGTCTTTACCCTTTAAGTTCCGCCTTGCAGAGTGGAGAGGCTCCTTCTTCGCCTCATACTAAGTGTCACGAAGATAGCTCGAGAGACTATGCGCTCGGTGTTTAACGGATTAAACACTTAGGATATTTTCTATTCAAATCCTAGTTTAAGGGGATTGGGTATTTACTGAACCCAACAGTCTCCCCTATTTGGATATACAAATAGCCTAAGTGTTTGATCAGTGTAAGTGAGCAAAAGGCTTCTTCTTACACTGAATGTACTAATGAATACAATAAGAAACATTTGAGTAACTTGACAAAAACATACATCTTTTATTGATCAGATTACATATTTCCTATCACTAGTACCAAAGGATAAAATGATGTCGGTCCGGATGGATACCCAGTGCTTGAGCTTCACTTTCTTGGTGATGAGTGTTTCCTGTCGGGATGGTCTCTTATCTTTGCATTCGGTCTTGACAGAACGATGTTTCTTTGGGGATTGGATCGAGAGGCCACTGGAATATAGCGATCATTGCGGCCACGCCAGCTGATCAATATCACTCCATCTTTGAAATGCTGGATTTCCGTAGACATCAATATGGAATAGCCCTCTTTCAGGTTCTTCAATCACTAAACAGTTCACAAATTTCACACCCTCAGGCAGCTCTCTGTTGCATTCTAGGCGAGCACTTTGATTTCAGGTTGGAACTCAACTCTTTTCCTTTTCCAGTGGAAGCTTGTGGTTGAGATCCTTGAGGTGCGATCAAAGGCGGTGAATTCCCGGTTAATTTGGTGCATCCCTCGACCTTTCATATCTTTTCTGAGCATTTTCATCAGATCCTTGACCACCTTGTTTTGCTTCTTTTCAATAATTGGACCAAGTTCATCGAGTTCAGTGATCCCAAAGTCGGTGAATTTTAGGGGATCATGAATCTCGAAATGTCTCTTATCATCCCCCCTGTAGACATTCATTGCTAGTGGTTTGGTATTGGGGATGATTTTAACATCGATGATTCTTTCAGGCTTCCTTCGACTTGTCATTGTCCGGTTGTAATGATCAATCCTTTCTAGCCCGAGCTCTTGGCTTTCCTTTTCTTTGCTTCATCTTGCTTTCTCATTGCGGTCATTTGAAACTGGCGACCTTGAACTTTTGTCTGCGACCCTTTTGAAGCTTGCTTGCATCTAGTCCCATGTTCTCGGCTTCCGGTGACAACCTTAGCGGTGCTTCCTGTTCCTTTTCTCTTCCTCAGCTAGTTTCATTCTTCTTTCTTCTTTAGCAAGATGTTTACTTAGTGTTCGGTGTGGCAGGTATTCAGTGTCACCAATTTTATAGGGGAATCTTCTCGGGCTTGATTGTCATTATGCCTTTGCCTTTGTCCGGCACGAGGAAGATGATGCGACCAAAGGAGGTGTAGTTGTCATGATAGGTGGTGTGATTACTGTCAGTATTGTTGTTGTAGTTGATGTTGGTGGTGGGGTGATGAGATTGGTATTGCTGATACTAGTGCGAGATGATGTAGGAGAAACTGGTGGTGTTTGCTCCCCTCGATGTGAAGAGGAGTTTCTTCAAGATATTCTCCCCTCAAGCTGTTGCGGAGTGTCGGTGAGGGCAAGAGTTGGTGTTGGTCTTTGAGGGGGCGGAGCAGCTTGACCCTTGAAGGCTGATAGATTTCAGGTCATCATAGCCTTAATCTCACGAGTGTCTGTCGAATGCGGTGACCTTTGCATCCAAGTTAGCTTGAGAAAGCTCCAAGGCAGTCATCCGAGGACCAAGATTCCAGGCCAGGGAAGAGGATGCACGAGCCATGGTCGCCACTGTGTATTCAGAGAGTCCATTGTAGCTTGAAGAGACTGGGTGATGATGGAAGACCCTGAACATTTGCGGACTTGAGCAGATTTAACGATTGAAGGCGTGAGGATTGTTGCAAGTATGCCTCGGTAGTCTTTAGCACTTGAGAGTTAAGATTTGGGTCTTCTCGACAAACTCCTTGATTTCATCGATCTTTGTGCCGCATCCGAAGGTGCCTTAAGAAGTTAGCCATATTTTCATCCAATCGGTGAATTTGGTCATACATCAAGTCCATGTGCTCATGAACATTTTCATCGAAGCCCTGTATCTCTGCTTTTAAATCGCATAACTTGCAAAGACCTCGATATGTTGTTCCCACAATGTTTTAGTAACCCACGAGTATAGCTTCCTTGAAGCCACGGTGATCCACGAGCCAAGCTGCTTTCGGTGAGGGAAGAACATTGTCAAACTCTTTGAATTCATGAGCACGAGGAGGATTGAAGCATGATCATCATGTTGGAATGGGGATTGTTATGCTCTGTTGGATCGGTGAGGTGTTTGATCAGATTGAACCTCGGCGTCCATTTCTTCTCCGGTGATAAAATTTCATCTTCGGTTTCACAAGGTCATCCTCGAGAAACGAATACCGGTGACATCAGCAATTGTGAGCAAGGGGTTGGTGATGGGTTCCATATCAGCGGGTGGTATATATCCTTCGAGTCTTTGTCCCGTTGACCCCTCGGACTGGTGGGAGTTTCCCAATGCCTTCTCGGTCGGGATTGGTTTTGGGTTCGTATCGGCGGGTTGTTTCTTTCCCTTCGAGTCTTTGTCCCCGGTGACCCCGAGACACGGTGGGTGTTTCCCAGTGCCTTTGGTGGAGTCGGTGATTGTTCTATCCCTATCGTGGGTTGTTTGTTTCCCCGAGTCTTTGGGATCGATCAGTGTGCCTTGGACAAAGACTTGGATTTGTTAATGTCATCATCGGCGTGGTGGAAGGCTCCCCTACCCATGGGTTGTTTGTTTCCCTCGGATCTTGGGGAGTAGTAGGTGTGACCAAGGGCACCGGCGTGATGTATCGGTGTCCTTCGTTGTCCGCGGGGGTGGTTGTTGCACTGGTCGTGGGTGTCTGTTTAGTCTCGGGCTTTTTGTGCCTCTTAGGCTGTGCTCCCGAAGCCTCGGGGCCCTGAGACTTTGGTTTAGTTTTAGTCCCGATGGAGACTTCCCTTTCTCTCTTTAGGAGCAGGGTTTGGAGACCGATCCACTTTGATTGTTTACATCAATCATGTGGGCCGTCAATTCAATGGGAGTGACAAGGGATGGATCCTTTTGAAAATTTGATGGGCTCGGGATGCGAGGTAAATTTCCAAATTTTCATCCGAGTATAATTTGAACCCAGTAACGATTGCAAAGCACAAGAGACAAACCTAGGATACGAAACGTATTTCGTCCTATTTTTGCTCTGTAGCTTAGATACGAGATCACATAAATGATCTCCCCTATGTCGACAATGACCCCATTCATCAAGCAGTATGCCATCATCAACTGAATAGAGTTAACTTGTTCGGTGGATGAGTGGTTCCCGCCGAGGACCTGAATCACAAAAGTGAAGAGGATCCTCCAAGCCACGTGGAATGAGCTTTTAGTGACTGGGGTCTTGTCCAAAAAGTTGGATCTAAAACAATTTGTTTTAACCCATCCTTCAACTGTGGAGGGTTAGGGATGGGCGACATAAGTACCTTTGTTATAATCTAACCCTGTTGAAGTGCAAAATGTTTTGTAATCCAGGGTGTATTGTTGCCCCTCATTAAGACTGAATCGATGAGATACTCACGAGTGGTCTAAGGTTATTCTCATCAGTTAGAAGGTGTCGGGTCGAGAGGCTTTTAGCTGTAGCCCAAAATTCCCGAGGTAGTTTGGGTACGAGTCTTGAGGACATTTTACAAAGGCCGTTTTGAGTGGGCAGTTGAATAAAAATTTTATAATGTCTTTATAGGTTGGGACACTTTCAGGGTATTCAAAATTTCCTATGACATTATTTGTTTTAAATTCAACATTAGTAAGATCCCTACCCGAGAAGCAAACGGAGAGATTGTGTTCTAGCCATTTCTATTAAAAAAGATTTTAGGGTAAAAAATGTTTTGACTAGAACAATCAAAGTATTTGGATCTCTCAAGTTTGTGATGAAAAACTTTTGTAAATGTTTACAAGGAGGGTTTTCCAAAAGAGTTTTTGAAGATTTTGAGAACACACAAATTTTTGATTTGAGAAAGGATTTTGACAGAGTTTAGTTGCAGAAAATAATTTGTGTGTGTTTTGTGGTTTTGAAGAGGGTATTTATAGAGAAGTGAGAGGGGTGGTTTTGTATAAATGTGGATATGTAAAGACCATTTTTGAAATCGTTTGATATTCCACATTTAATGCTACCCACCACTTCACGCGATAAAATCCGTCTTTCAAGGAAAAGCAGTTGCAATGCACAAAAAAGTGCACTTTAGCAGTAATAAAATATCCATAGGATATTTTATGTGAGAGAAAGCATTTAATGCCAAGTGGGATGAGGTAAATGATGATACTCCTGACGGTAAGACATGTATTCCTATATTAAATTGGTGGGATTACCAACCTAGGACAATTAAGTAACTAATACTTGGAGCATTTAGTTACTCATTCAATGCTACATCTGTCAGGGACCACGAGTGAGTCTTACTCATTCAGTGAGAGGTTTGTTTTGGATGTTCAGGGAGAATGAACCATTTCAGTAAACTTATTGAGATTGGTTTTCGGATACCGACTTTCAATGTCAAGCATTCCCAATTCACTTTTAGTCTCTCGAAGGTAGGTTCATCCAAGGGTTTTGTGAAGATATCAGCCGGTTGATATTGGTAGGGATGAAATGAAGTTCAATGTCTCCCTTCATTATGTGATCCCCGATGAAGTGATATCTGATATCAATGTGTTTGGTTCTTTGGTGGAGGACAAGGTTGTTAGAGATTGCAATAGCAGGTATTATCACGAGAAGATGGGCACCATTTTGTAATGGATGTCATAGTCACTGAGTTGACTTTTCATCCATAATACATTGGCACAGCATCTTGCTGCAGCTACATATTCGCGGTGAGGACATAGCCAGCGATTGTTGCTTTTTAGCACTCCAACAAAATAGTTTTCCTCCTAGAAATTGCAGGACCCGAGGTACTTTTTTCATCCATGTTGCAACCAGCATAATCGAATCAGAGTAACCCTTGAGATCAAACCCTGAGCATCTTGGATAATAGATTCCAAGGCTAGGGGTTCCCTTCAGGTACCTGAGTATTCTTTTGGCTGCAGTGAGATGAGATTCTTTAGGATTGGACTGATATCTTGCTATTAGACAGACTGAGAATAGGATATCTGGTCTAGAAGCGATTAGATACATCGTGAGCCTACAATCCCTCTGAAATGAGTTTGATTGACTGATTTGCCAGTGAGATCAGGTCCAAGATTGTTAGGTGGGACCATTGGAGTTTTCACGAGGCACTGTCGAGATATCTCATATTTTTCAAGAGATTCCTGGTGTATTTCTCTTGACTAATGGATATTCCTTTGTCGGTTGCACGATTTGTAGTCCAAGAAAGTATGTGAGTTCAACCATCATGCTCATTTCAAACTTCTTAGTCATCAGTTTTCAAACTGTTTGCAAAGTTTGTAGTTTGTTGAGCCAAAGATGATGTCATCAACGTACACTTGGACTAGAATCACATCCTGTTGAGTTCTATAGACAAACAATTGTGTTGTCTATCTTTCCTCACGACAAACTTGTTTTGTATCGGGAAGAGAGAGTTTCATACCATGCCACGGAGCTTGTTTAAGTCCATAAAGAGCTTTGTCAAGCTTGCGGACATAGTCAGGGAATTAACTACTCTCAAAGCCTGGAGGTTCTTGAGCGATATACATCTTCCTTGAGATCACCATTTAAGAATGCACTTTTAACATCCATTTGTTAAACCCTGAAGTTCATGTATGTTGCATATGCAAGAAAGATCCCGATGGCTTCCATTCTTGCAACTGGAGCAAATGTTTCATCATAGTCAATGCCTTCTTGTTGACTGTAACCTTTGGCTACAAGTCTTGCTTTGTTTTTAATGAGTGCCGTTTTCATCAGTTTTGTTTAGAAAACCCACTTCGTTCCTATGGCTACTACATCCAGAGGACATTTGATCAAGGTCATGACCTTGTTTTTATCAAACTGTTGCAGTTCTTCTTGCATAGCCTGAACCCGGCTTGGGTATTTTAGAGCCTCAGTGACACTTTTGGGTTCTATATCTGATAGGTAATCAGTATAGACATTCATTGGTGAAGGCTGCAGTTAAGTTAGCAGCCATGATTCTAGTGAGCATTCCCTCAGTGGGTTCACCAATGATGTTTACAAGCTCAATGTCCTGAGATCTTGTCCACTTACTTTGTGGTCTAGGATCTGAGCTTAAAGATGTCACCGGGAGTTCAGGTGTGAGTTCAGGTGCAAGAGTCACAGGATCATTTAGATCATCTGTCGAGGTGACATGTTCTGGTAGAGGTTCTTGAGTTATAGGATGATCAGTGTTACCTATCCCAGTAGGGACTGACTGATTATCAATGAATTCACTGATAGTTGTGATTCGCTCCAGACAGTCTGGTTTTATCACACAAGCTAACCACTTGTGAATGGTCAACCGTAATAAAATTCAAACTGTCTAAAACCAATACAATTAAGAACAGAGGAGTATAGTGTATCCTCAGGTCGTTAAGTCCCAACGAGGTGTGAACACTGTAGTAAGACGAATCTGTGATCGAGTGATATTGAATGGGAAAGGGGTTTGAAGATTTGGAATATTTATACCTAAAGAAAAAGTTTGTAAATTACAGGGGCTTAAATGCAAATTAAAGAAAATTAAAAAGCTAATTTATATTAAATAAACGCTATCACTATTTTTAAAATGATGTTTTTGTTGATTTATAAAACAAAATAACTTAAATAAACTATTTTAACTAAAACGTAAACTTAAATTATCTAAAAACGTGACCTAGAATGAAAACGTGCGTTGTATATAAAAATTACATGTAAGCAAGAAAAAAGCGTAAAATTTGTGAAATAAAAGTCCTACGAGTGTAAAACAATTTTCTTACTTACTATATGACAAAAGAAAATTTTAGAAAAAAGATTTATATTTTTTTGACTTTTATATTTTTTATTATGAATTAAATACTATTTTAAACTAATTAAATGATTAAAAATACTAATACTATTAAGAAAAATCTGAAACTTTTTTTAAAAATACTAGATACTATCATAAGCCTAAGAAAAATAAAATGGGGATAACAGCTTATTGGAATAAGCTGGTAAAAAGCTAAATGGACAATAAGCTATAAGTACTAAAAACGGCATAAAAGGAATTAAGGTGAAAAAGACAACGCAAAAAAGACCCAAGGAAAACATGGTTCCGGTACACCACTATCACTCTACAAGGGGAGGTCTCCGAGGTTGAGCACGCCTCCCAACCTTTTTGTTTTTATTTTTCTTTTTGGACTTTTCTTTTTGAAACTGATTAAGCAATATGAGATAAGCAAATTTTATAACTACAACTTTTTATGAAAACCACTAATAAGCTCAAATTAAGCTTATGATACTTAACAGTTGGGCTAAAAATGGAGATAAGCACAAGGTTAAGCCAAAGTGGCTAATAAGCTGATGAATAAGCAAAATATTAACTGAATATAAGCTAAACTAATGATAATAAGCTAAAATGATAACTGAAAAAGTAAAATAACTTAAAAATAAGCACTAAACAAACTCTAAATAAGCACAAGCTTAACTGATTGCACAGGGTACTTTTTGGGTATCTAGGCACCTTTAAGCTTAAATTTAAGCACTTTAATAAGCTAGGAAATTAAAAGGAACAATTGAACTAGCAAGTAGACCAACTAAACTTTCTAAAAAGCTAATTTTCAAAGATTGGATTACACTAATAAGCTTGTGAGAAGCTTATGAAGAAGCTGGTAAACACTGATTGATTAATGTACAAAGAAAATGGACAAAACAAAAAGCACTTAGCAGGCTTATTAAATAAGCTAGGAATGGAAAAATGAGAACTGGAATAGAGACACAGCTAGGTGGGCTTTCCAAAAAGACAAAATACACAAGTTATAGCTTACTAATGAGCTCTTGATGAGCTTGTGAAATAGACTAGCTCAACTGTGCACAGGGCATGATTTTGAAAAAGGACTTAAAACAAGATTGAAAATAAGCAGTTTATAAGCTAAGTAGAGATAAACTAATATTTTTCTAATTAAGTTAAGCAGCTAAATTTTAATATCCCAAAATCACAAAGCATGAAACTCAATATTAAACCCTATATAAAATTATCTATTTTATTCAAAAACGACTAAGTGAGATTTTGACTTTTTATAAAAACCAAATAAGTTGACTAAAACGAACTTTGAATCAATCCTAATCACTGATTATGATGTATTAACCTAAAATAAGACTAGATTGACCAATGATAACAACTTATGAACATGAAATCATGATCATGGATCATGAAAATCCAACAGTTGATGAATAAGATGTGATCAAAGGTATTTTTGACTTTTTTATCAAATAAGCACTGTATTTTATAGTTAAACTAACCTATTTAGACATAAAGTAACATGTACAAACTAGAAATATCAACCAAAACATCCTCTGAGTTTGCAAACTCAGCAAATCCAAACAACCCTTAATATAACTGATTTTTGTGATTTTCAAAGGATTTCAAAGATTAAAACCATACAACTGATTCTGAGACCTTATATTATCATTAAATAAGACTAAATAAACATTAAATAACAACAATAACAACATAAAACCAAGAAATTACACTTATGCTAATTTAACTGCTTAAAATACGCTTTTTATTAACTACAAATTAAAAAGAACAAGTGGACCTGTTTTTAATGCTTAAATATACTTAACTATAACTAATGAACATAAAGACACAGAGATTTAAGCTTATGAACACTTAAACAGTGAAATGCCAAATTAGAGCAAAAGGCTTACAAATTGGTTTCCAAGCATAAAACTGAGAACTGAGGAACACAAACACAACCTATAGCTTCCCAAGAAGCTCTAAACCCAAGGCAATCCACAATTCACCTTGCTCCAGCTTTCTCTCTTCTTTATTCTTGATTTTTTATTTTTCACTAATTTATTTGGTATTTTTGGTATTTTTTTCTTTTTGATACTAAAACTGATTTTAAGGTTTCTAAAAGCTTAGAAAAGCTTTATAGGAGCTTAAGTGAGCTTATGAATCCTTATCATCCACTACAATTGACTTTAAGCTTATATGAGATTTTTAACAAAATATTGCATAAACTGAATTCATTAACACAAACTGAAATTGAAACTGAAAATAAGTTCTTAATACACTGAAATAACTTTACAAAGTATTTGAAAGCTTTGAAATACACTGGAATTTAAGTTACACTACCTACGACATGTAAAAAGCTAAACTACTCTACATACCCTTCCACACTGCTTCTTTCTTTCTTTATAATGATCTCTAGGACTCTGTGGGTCCCACTTGATCTTTCCCATCAATAAACTCAGCCTTTGGATGGGTCAAATTCATCTTGGCCATCAAATGGTATTTTGGCGCCAAAAGTCCTAAAGGCTGCTTGGGGCAGTTTTATTGCAATTAAAGAACTTTGGGAGGTTGTGGAGGTGGAGGGGGGTTGGTATACAGCTGGGGAGGTGGAAAGGTGGTTAAAACCAGGTGGCGATGATGGTATGGTAACAGGTGGTGGCTATGGCGGGGAAAAGAAAAAGGAGACGGTCAAACGAGGTTTGACCGTGGGATATTAATAATGGGTAGGTTCATTTGGGGGGTTCAAGTGGCATTTTGAACTGGGGTCAAGGGTCAAGTTCGGGTTGGGCTAAGGTTGCGCCAGCTGGTTTATTGGACTTGGGTTGTGTTTGTTTTGGGTTTAGATAATAACAAGGGTCCGTTTGTTTTGTTAAATACACAAGGACTATTTGTGCAATTTCTGCAATCTTGAGGGACCAAACCTGTAATTTCTCCAAAGTTAACACAAGGACCAATCTTGCCAAGCTTTAATAGTACAAGGACCACTTTTGATTATTTTCCATTTTTAAATATCCAAGGACCTTTTATGATACTTTTCAAACTTTAAGGACTAAAGTTGTAATTTTACAATTTTTAAAACTTTGAAGGGTTTGTTTTGACAACTTTTGAATTCCATGGACCTTAAATGATATTTTTCTTAATTTTAATATACCAGGGACTGTTTTTGACAATTTTTGAAACTTGGGGGACTAAAACTGCCAAATATGCAAACTTAATACGTTTTTCATCTGATTTTGGTACTTTTGCATTTGAAACACATAAAACACTTATTTGTGATATTTTTATCATTTTGATGCTTTTCTGAGTGTTTTCAGATATTTTTGCAGTTTAAATGGTACAAAAATGATGAGTATTTAGACACTCATCAATCCCCCACACTAAGATATTGCTAGTCCCTAGCAATCTTTTAAGAAAACTTAATGGATTTCATCTCTTTACCAAAAGCCATTACTTCTGGAGTAGCCAATTGTTTCAGTTCAAGTAAGAACCTTGGTACAACGATAACCAAATGATTTTGAGCAAACCATCAGCTTTCAACGGATTTGATTTGTCTTTACCAGAAGCCGTTTGCTTCTGGACTAGCCAACTCTTAGATAAAATATCTTTGGTGAGTCGATTACCAATTATGGTTTTCAAACTGCCTTTACCACAAGCCATAAACTTGCGGGCTAGCCAACTTTTCACTAATTAAAGATATGGTGAGGTGAACACCATACAATTTTGGGCAAATTGCAAGCCGTCAACGGATTTGAGATATCTTTACCAAGAGCCGTTTGCTCCTGGATTAGCCAATCCTTATGTGGGTTAGACATGGTGGAGTGATTACCATTTGTTGTGTTTAGTACATAGTACTTCCACTAAAAAAAATTTAAAATTTGGCCATTTTGGGGGAAAAAGGGACTAAAAGGGTACATTTATGATCAAATTCGCTAGAATTTCCCCCCCACACTTAGAAATGAATATTGTCCTCAATATTCAAAGTACCGGCTGTTATGCCGAAACTTAGAACGTAAGAAGATAACATTACTAGCTAAGTGTGGAAACACAACAATTATTCTCTTTTTTTAATATTTACAATTTTCATTCATTTTTTAGATCGATATACAACATGTGGGGCATCTCCCCCACACTAGGTGAACACACGGGTGAAAACCCATGTTTAACTATTTTTTTTTGATTACCGAGTCGCTAGCTTGACTCGACCCCGAATTAATTTGTTCATGGGAAGTAAGTGGAAGAGACAATCTCCATCGGACTTTCATTCAAGATGTTTGTATAAACATTGAAGTACGTGAAAGTTCCACACCGATGAGATATACGTAGAACCGGCTCACAAATGATAAATGAAAATGCCTGGGGTCAAAAATAGTCTTCATTCGAAGGAGTGAAGAAGCGGGAGAAGCCACGGGATAGGTGAAAAAGAGAAAGAAAATCATGATAAAAATCTTGACTAACTCATCATCATCAGAAGGAGAATTCATGATTTCTGGATCATGAATCTCATCATTTAAGCTCATTTGATCTAGACAAATCCCGGGTGTGTCTAGATCAAAGTAGAAGTTATCATACTCCGATAGAGATATGATATGAGTGAGTTCACAGGAGAACTCCTCAAAGGCGAATGATTCATATTCAGAATTGATATGAGTGGGTTCACTGGGGAACTCATCAAAAGTGAATGATTCATAGTCGGGGAGAGAATTATGAGAATGAGAAGTGGTAATACCACTAATCTTCTCTCCCATATGATCAAAATTGAACGTTTGCAATTCCGGAATAGAATCATCGGACAAAAGTTCACTATCCTCAAAGGGGATAGGATATGAAGTAGGCTTTTCATTAAAAGCCTCGATTCTAGAAATGAGAAGATTAACATTTAATAATGTAAGACGAAGAGCTTCGTCTTGGATTATTTCTTCATCATTCTCTTCTCCTAAGCTGACAAGCTCAGAAGGTAATTCTCCCACATAACTTATGTCTCCACAAGATAAAGAATAGTCCTCATCAGAATCAGAGAACATCTCAATTTGATCATTTTGGTAGACAAGAGGAGGAGGGATATCACACATATGATCAAGAATTCCCTGTGATTCTCTTGGAATTTGGACAAGGTTCTCAACACTAGACTTTATGAATTCGTTGATTCCTTTTAGGAACAGTGTCAAGAAGCTCATCCCCCATGTTTAGAGAGTGAGTGGGAATATCGGGTGTGATAACAACAGTTGAGGGAGTTGATAAGGACTAGCATACATATGTTTTATACTTTCCATTTGTTCTTCCGCTAGTAATTCCATCATAGTCTTTTCTCCCTGATTTTTCATGGAAGGAATTTCAACTGATGAACTTGATGAATCTTTATAGAATTGAAGGATATCAAGGTTATCCTCATCATCACTGTCATCGGAATAAAAACGAAATTGAGAGCTAGATTTGGCTGCTTTTCTTTTGCAATTGATTCCCTAATAGATTTTTCAAAGGCAATTTGGGAATCTAATTTAGCGACCATCTTGCTAACAATTCTTCCATGGATTTCTCATTTGGATTATCTTGGGAATGGCTACCTTCCTTCAAATCTTTCACTAAATCCAAAAGATCAAGGAGAAGATTTTGAGGAAGTGGCTCAGGCTGAGGTGGTGCCTGATTCATTTGGTACTGTGGAGGTTGGTCTTGATCGAAGAGTCGTAATTTTACAAGGAAATAGATTCCTTGTTTGACAATCAGAGCTAAAGTGAGGACCTCCACAATACTACAACAATGATAAACTGATGTGGTGTGAGTCATATGTGTTGTAGTCATAATTGTTATCAGGAACTTGCTCATAGACAAGCGTGTGTCCCGATTGACAATCAAGCTGTAGTGTGAACCACCACAGGTACTCACAACATAAAAGCTGAGTCTCACAGTGTGGTAGGTGATGGAATAAATCAGTTGTGTTATGGTAGGAATAGGGATCCTGGTTATAGACGGACCCGTTTCCTGATTCCACCATGCTACAACTGGGGCAATTGCCACCATTATAAGGACCACCACACCATTGACAATCAAGAGGGTGAGGATGAGACATAGAAAGAATCAAAGGGTTCCAGAGGGTAAGAAATGAAGAATCAAAAGGGTAAGAGGGTAAAGAGGAATATTTTTGGTATTTTTGAAAAACATGTTGCAAAAACAAAGAATGAAAATATTTTTGGTAATCGATTAGTCAAACAAATTAACTTCACGATAATTTTGGTTTATATGAAAATAAGGAAATATGGACAAAGATGGTAAATATAAAATGGGTGTATATTCAACAATCACTGATGCTTCAAATTCGTAGTACGCAGCACACCTCCCCGGCAGTGGCGCCAAAATTTGATTCGCTCCAGACAGTCAGGTTTTATCACACAAGCTAACCACTTGTGAATGGTCAACCGTAATAAAATTCAAACTGTCTAAAATCAATATCACTCGATCACAAATTCGTCTTACTACAGTGTTCACACCTCGTTGGGACTTAACGACCCGGGGAAACACTAAACTCTCCTGGATCTTAATTGCATTTCGTTTTCAGACTGTTTGACGATTATTACGGTTGGCCATTCACAAGTAGTTGATTTGTGTGATAAAAACCTGACTGTCTGGAGCGAATCAAATTTTGTTTTGAAAAAGTGCTTAAAAGAAATAAGGAAATAAGCAGTTTATAAGCTAAGTAGAGATAAACTAATATTTTTCTAATTAAATTAAGCAGCTAAATTTTAATATCCCAAAAGCACAAAGCATGAAATTCAATATTAAACCCTATATAAAATTATCTATTTTATTCAAAAACGACTAAGTGAGATTTTGACTTTTTATAAAAACCAAATAAGTTGACTAAAACGAACTTTGAATCAATCCTAATCACTGATTATGATGTATTAACCTAAAATAAGACTAGATTGACCAATGATAACAACTTATGAACATGAAATCATGATCATGGATCATGAAAATCCAACAGTTGATGAATAAGATGTGATCAAAGGTATTTTTGACTTTTTTATCAAATAAGCACTGTATTTTATAGTTAAACTAACCTATTTAGACATAAAGTAACATGTACAAACTAGAAATATCAACCAAAACATCCTCTGAGTTAGCAAACTCAGCAAATCCAAACAACCCTTAATATAACTGATTTTTGTGATTTTCAAAGGATTTCAAAGATTAAAACCATACAACTGATTACAGACCTTATATTATCATTAAATAAGACTAAATAAACATTAAATAACAACAATAACAACATAAAACCAAGAAATTACACTTATGCTAATTTAACTGCTTAAAATACGATTTTTATTAACTACAAATTAAAAAGAACAAGTGACTGTTTTTAATGCTTAAATATACTTAACTATAACTAATGAACATAAAGACACAGAGATTTAAGCTTATGAACACTTAAACAGTGAAATGCCAAATTAGAGCAAAAGGCTTACAAATTGGTTTCCAAGCATAAAACTGAGAACTGACGAACACAAACACAACCTATAGCTTCCCAAGAAGCTCTAAACCCAAGGCAATCCACAATTCACCTTGCTCCAGCTTTCTCTCTTCTTTATTCTTGATTTTTTATTTTTCACTAATTTATTTGGTATTTTTGGTATTTTTTCTTTTTGATACTAAAACTGATTTTAAGGTTTCTAAAAGCTTAGAAAAGCTTTATAGGAGCTTAAGTGAGCTTATGAATCCTTATCATCCACTACAATTGACTTTAAGCTTATATGAGATTTTTAACAAAATATTGCATAAACTGAATTCATTAACACAAACTGAAATTGAAACTGAAAATAAGTTCTTAATACACTGAAAGAACTTTACAAATTATTTGAAAGCTTTGAAATACACTGGAATTTAAGTTACACTACCTACGACATGTAAAAAGCTAAACTACTCTACATACCCTTCCACACTGCTTCTTTCTTTCTTTATAATGATCTCTAGGACTTTGTGGGTCCCACTTGATCTTTCCCATCAATAAACTCAGCCTTTGGATGGGTCAAATTCATCTTGGCCATCAAATGGTATTTTGGCGCCAAAAGTCCTAAAGGCTGCTTGGGGCAGTTTTATTGCAATTAAAGAACTTTGGGAGGTTGTGGAGGTGGAGGGGGGTTGGTATACAGCTGGGGAGGTGGAAAGGTGGTTAAAACCAGGTGGCGATGATGGTATGGTAACATGTAGTGGCTATGGCGGGGAAAAGAAAAAGGAGACGGTCAAACGAGGTTTGACCGTGGGATATTAATAATGGGTAGGTTCATTTGGAGGGTTCAAGTGGCATTTTGAACTGGGGTCTAGGGTCAAGTTCGGGTTGGGCTAAGGTTGCGCCACGGTGTTTATTGGACTTGGGTTGTGTTTGTTTTGGGTTTAGATAATAACAAGGGTCCGTTTGTTTTGTTAAATACACAAGGACTATTTGTGCAATTTCTGCAATCTTGAGGGACCAAACCTGTAATTTCTCCAAAGTTAACACAAGGACCAATCTTGCCAAGCTTTAATAGTACAAGGACCACTTTTGATTATTTTCCATTTTTAAATATCCAAGGACCTTTTATGATACTTTTCAAACTTTAAGGACTAAAGTTGTAATTTTACAATTTTTAAAACTTTGAAGGGTTTGTTTTGACAACTTTTGAATTCCATGGACCTTGAATGATATTTTTCTTTATTTTAATATACCAGGGACTGTTTTTGACAATTTTTGAAACTTGGGGGACTAAAACTGCCAAATATGCAAACTTAATACGTTTTTCATCTGATTTTGGTACTTTTGCATTTGAAACACATAAAACACTTATTTGTGATATTTTTATCATTTTGATGCTTTTCTGAGTGTTTTCAGATGTTTTTGCAGTTTAAATGGTACAAAAATGATGAGTATTTAGACACTCATCAAGTTGGTTGTGACAGGTTGTGAGGTAAGACATAATATGAGATGTCAGCATCAGCTTGGTATGAGGAATTGGTTTCAGTGTTGTACTCATCAGGAGGATATCTTTATGAGTTATCAATTCAATTTCTTCCAACTGAAGTGTTGGTGAATCCGATGCTTTCTATACTTTCATCAAAGGTGACATGATAGGTTTCCTCAACTTGTTGTCTCCTTGTGTTAAATACCCTGAAGGATTTGGAGATCAGTGAGTCACCTAGAAAGTATCCATCATCAGCTTTAGCATCCAACTTGCCTAGATGATCCTTATGGTTATGAATAAACACAGGACATCCAAACACATGGAAGTAGTGATGTCGGGAAGTCTACCTTTGAATATCTCATATGGGGTTTTATTATGTCTTTTGACAATGATTGACCTATTTTGTGTGTAACAGCAGCTTTAAGCTGCCAAACAAATGCTTTGAAAGAGTGAGCCATTTAACATGGTTCTTGCAGCCTCAATGAGATTCGTTCTTCCTTTCAACTACCCCATTTTGTTGGGGTATAAGGAGATGAAAATTTTTGGGAGATTCCTTCTCATCCAGAAACTCTCAAGGTCGACATTTCTAAATTCGGTACCATTGTGGGTCGCCTCGATTTGTTTCAACTGTAATGTCATTCGGTTTTCAATGTTCACGATAAATGACATTATAGTATAAACTACTGACTCTTTTTGGAAAGAAAGTATACCCAAGTGTATCTTGAATACACATCAACAATGACAAGTGTATACTTCTCATCTTTGGATTGATCTAGACCGATTTGGTCCAAAGAGATCCATATGCAAAGAGGTGAAGGCTGACTTTTGATAGAAGTTTTGCTTGGTTTTGAAAGATGCTCTTTTATGTTTGCCTTTTTTCACAGGCTGAGCATGGTTTATCTTTTGCAAAACCAAGTGATGGTAATCCAAGGACCTTGTTTTGTTTTGCCAAGTTGTTGATGTTTTTGAAGTTTAAGTGAGATAGTCTCTTGTGCCACACCAATTGATAGTTTGGTGGCTTTTGGCAAAGAGCAAGTTCCATCTAGAGAGAGTTGACATGTCTAAGACATAAACATCATCTCTCATGGGAGCAATCAACACAACTTCCTTGTTGGCATTGAAAATGGTACCTTGTTTGTCATTGAATTGTACACTGTACTTAGCATCACATAAGCTGAGGTACGAATAATCGATGAGATTGTATTTGAGACCATTGACATAAGCAATCCTAGAAAACTATTCCATTACGCTGAGTTCTTGAACCATAACCTTCAGTGGGACATGATAAGTTATCACCAAACACTACCTTTGGCCCTGGTTCCTTTACATACTTGTCTGAGATATTCCTTCACACCAGTCATACTTCTTGAACATTGTAGGATATTGGATTTCACATACACATCAAACCATAACTCAAAGTGGGCGTATAAAGGTGAGTTCTAGAGAGAGAAAGTTAGAGGTTTAGGGAACTTAGTGAGAGAAAGAAAAATCTTATTATGAGCTCCAACTCTCTACCTTGGAAGGTAGAGAGTATTTATAGTCTTACAATAAACGCCACACAACGTGGATCGGGCATACGATTGGGTAAAGACCCGTCACCACGGTGTTACTAAACTAAATACTACTTAACATAAAAGTACTATGACTACGAGCTTTCTAACGATTACATATACTTGAGGTGACCGACTCTTTAATACATAGAATTTCTAATTCCTAACAATCTCCCCCTAAGGAGGTCACCTCAAACATATACTAAAATGACATTGAATACAATCGGATATTACATTAACAATTGATCTTGCATTCTTGATGTAGTACTTTGCTCGAAGCTTCGTAGTCATTGATTCCACTCATTGCATGTTTGGTTAATCCAAGTGGAGGTCTTTCTTGATCCAGCGTGATAATAATGTTGAGCCGACTTTTGAGATCATCGGCTAATAGAAAATCTCGATACATCCATTGTGGTGTTGGTATTATGTGATGTTGTGACTTTCGGACCGACATGCTCACATTCTGATCATGATATCTTCTCATCAGAGTAGCGGAAGCATTCGTTGATTCATGATATTGGCGGCGTGAGCGAAGCATGGAGTTAGAATATCAGAGTCATTGATGCACCAATCATGATTTCTTTTGATATGAATGTGTTGTGTGAGCATGCGGCTATGGATTGACCGCTCCATTCGAATCGGTACACCGCAAGCGGGGTGTACACGCATAAGATAGTTAGCAATAAAGTGCCGCGAAAGTGTCTTTGATCACTTTCGTGAATTGAGGACACGCCCACGGTTCCCCGTTGATCAGTACAAATCGCTGTGATCGGTATAATTCGAAGAATTTCCTTGACGAGGTTTCGCAAATCCGGTTGCTCTAAAGCCGTTCTCAAACCGGAACGTCTCAAAGAAGACAACGGAGTGAGTGAACCGGCAATTTACGTCCAGCGATTGATGAAAAGAGATTTGAAAAACAATCGTGTATTGCTCAATAGAAATTGTTTTGCAATATAACGAAGGTTTTAATGAAAATCAATTATCAATCATAAAACACCTTTTGATTTGAAAAATTAGTACACGTCGACGTGCTAATGAAAAGAGTTTTAAAGCACAAAGACCGGTTTTTCAAAGTATCCGTCAATCCATAACTGAACCGAGGATTGATTCAAAAGATTGAATCGCCCCATTGTTTCCGTTCAGTTGTCACATGGTTGATCTGTATAATAGATCTCACATGCCACCTACCAAGAGCTTGTTAGATGTTGGCTCCAGAAGGCTTTCCATCTTCACGGTGAATATGTAAACACATCACTTTCGGATGTTACGGCAATACCACAAGGATAATGCGTAGGACTCAAGATATAATCTCTCTTTCCACATTGTGTGAAACAGAGAGTCTTCATTGAAAGTGTCCTAATGAGATTTATTGATGATCTCGTGGCACTAGACTCAATTTGTGCATATTTGGATCCTATATCGGAGACTAGGGAGAGGGTCTCCTCCTTCAATATCAACAATCTCTAAGAGAAAGTTGATAGATAATGTCGGTTCTCCGTGAGAATGAAACAAGTCCTTTTAAGAGGAACTTGAGTGGTTTGTGAAGTTGAAGTGCGGTCGTCCTTTGGGTCCATGACGTCTTGTCTTCAATACGATGTTACCATCTCGTAGCATTGAATTGAACCGGTTTACGCCTAAGGTTGAATATATGGAGGGCTATTTGTTTTCACCCTTTTCTCATTCAATTCTTTTTCATTCTTCAACCCCTTGAGTGCTTACCGAGACTTCATAGCAAGAACCTTGTTGGGTTTATTCGATTACTAGCTCGATCTTAGTCCGCACTCTTCCCATATCTCATTTTTCTCCTTTTATCATCATACCTAAGAACTCTACACTAACTAGTGGATAGTCCCTGGGTAGATCCCTCGGTTCTCGGCGGATCATGGGAACACATACCTAACCTTATCATCCTTATATCACCATACATAATGTAAAGTTGGTCGGTCTTTTGGTATTGTTCATCTGCCATAGGAACCAATTGAAAACCATTTGAAAATCAATCGAGATACTTATGATATTTTATCAAAGCATTTTGTACCCGAATTGTTTTTGATATTTTTAGAAGAAGAACTCCCCTCAACATGTGAATCAAGTATTTGAAATAGTTTTCCACACGGAGGCAAGAGAAAGAATTAACTTCTTTGATTACCATTTTCAAAAATATCAACATCACTTCCCTAATCGAATCAAGTAGATAAAGCATTTTGGGGAAGGATGAGGTTTTCATGATTTTGCTCCCCTCAATATGTGCCTCGAGATTTGAAAAGAGTTTTGCACATACTAGAGGGAACCCGCACACTTGAGATAAGTTATCACGTTTCAAATCATAGGTTTAAGATAGATGCTCCCCTCAACATGTGCATGGAAAATTTGAAATCGTTTGTCACATGTGGGAAGGAGGCTTGTACATCCTTATAAAACCATTTACCAAATTATCAGTTTAAATCCAATTTAAATCACACATTCTCCCCGATCACAATTATCAAATCATTTGAGATTTGTGATCTCTTATAGATTTAAATTGATTTTGAAAGCTTTTAAGGAGAATTGTGACTTGATTATGAAAGCGTTTTAGCTGATAATGATCGGATTTTAAGACTTTAAACTCCATTGATAAAACATGCATGAATATCTTTTGAAAACAATTGAATGCCAAATAACTTTTTAATTTAATTGAAATCATTCTCCCCTCAATCAATGACATAGGTTGTTGATTGAGAGATTGATATTTTGACAAATAAGTCCGGATGATTATCAAAAATAGAGACTGAGTTATTTTTCAAAGCGATTAGTTTTCAAGAGATAAATGTTTAAAGAATCCGAGCATGGAATTTTGAAAACATGATAAAGTATGGCTCTGTTCTTTCTTTGAAAAAGGGTTCTTGCACGAAATGACAATAAACCATTGTTTCTCCTTCTCCCAAATTTTTTTTTTTTTTTTTTTTTTTTTTTTTTTTAAGAATTCGAACAACATCTAAAGTCCGGTGTCATTCTTTGAATGACAACACAAAGACCCGTAGATATTGATCGAACCGAGAAAAAGCATGACAAATTGACAATATTTTTGAAGATTTTTGAATTTTTTGATTTTTATGGTTTTTGAAGGTTTTATAATTTTGTATTTTGTTTTTTGAATAGATATATACAAGAGATAGATGAAGATAGACCTTTACTCCTCGTCTTCCTCACGAAGGCGTTTGAGTGTTTTCGGTTGAAGACTTTTCAAGCCAAGGCGTGGAAGAATAAACTCAAAACGTTCTCTTGGAAGAGCTGTGGTGAAGATGTCCGCTAAGCGATATTGAGACCTCACAAAATAGAGTTCCACCACACCTTTTTCCACTTGTTCCCTGATGAAATGATGTCGAATGTCGATATGCTTTGCTCTTGAGTGTTGAGCGTTGTTGCATGAGAGAGCAATAGCACTTTTATTATCAAGTACAGAGGGATTTTGTTGAATTCAAAGCCATAGTCGGATAATTGAGATCTCATCCATAAGACTTGAGCACAACAAGATGACATGGCTATGTATTCAACCTCTGTAGAGGAAATAGAAGTACTCATTTGCTTCTTTGAAGACCAGATCACTAGCTTATCACCCAAAAGCGAGCACCTCGGATGTGCCGGCGAGTATCTTGACACCTGCATGATCGGCATGCGCATGAGGTACATTAGTGACATACCGGTGTCCTCCGGGTACCAAAGACCCATATTGATGGTTCCTTGGAGATACCGAAAGACCCGTTTAACGCTTCAAGGTGCTTTTTAGTAGGCTTAGCACGGTATCTAGCACACATGCAAGCGGCAAATGAACAAGATGTACGGTCTACTAGCTGTGAGGTACATCAGGGATCCAATCATACTACGATATTTTGTTTGGTCAATCATGATCCCCGAGTGGTCCTCATCTAGTTTGGTTCGATCAATCATGGGAGTGTCAACAGGTCACTTGAATCAAATCCAAATTTCTTTAAGATCTCAGTTGCATATTTAGATTGATTTATGAAAATGCCTCGGGACTTTGTGAAATTTGTAATCCCAAGAAAAATGACATTTGTCCCATCATTGACATTTGAAATTTTGAACTCATTTCATTAGAAAAACGATCACATTCCATTGGGGCAGTCGAGGCAAAAATGATATCATCAACATAAATTTGAACATGAATTAAATGTTTGCCCGACTTCCTGGTGAACAATGTTGGATCAACTGCTCCTTTGCTAAATCCGGTTGATAGAAGAAACTTTGACATTGTATCATACCATGCCCTTGGAGCTTGCTTTAAACCATAAAGGGCCTTCTTCAAAGCGATAGCGTGAGTAGGATGCTCTTGATTTACAAATCCTTCAGGTTGGTGGCGTGAGCGACTTCTTTAAGATCTCCGTTCAGAAATGCCGTCTTCACATCCATCGATAAACTACCATGTTCTTACTAGCGGCATTAGCCAAAAGATTCGATTGCCTCGATTCGAGCAACCGGAGCAAAAGATTCTTCAAAGTCAATACCCTCCTCTTGACGGTATCCTTTAGCAACTAATCGAGCCTTGTTCTTCAACACATCACCATGCTCATCAAGTTTCACTTTGAAGATCCATTTAAGGTCAATAATCATAGCACATTCGGAGCGGTACTAACTCCCATACATCAAGTCGATCAAACTCATGAATTTCATCTTGCATAGCATTGAACCGCCTATCTTCATTCATGGCGGTTTAACATCTTTTGGTTCGATCTTAGAGAGTACGGAGTTGAAGAAGCACCATAAGGCATCGGTTAAAAGTTGTTTCCGTGTTGATCTGAGGCGAGAGGGATTTCCAATGATGTTGTCTAATGGATGATCGTGAGTCCATTTTCTCAGGTGTTCATGTGGTAGTTGTTGAGGGGACCTAGTAGCGAGTCGATGTCTCCGAAGAGATGGTTCGAGAAGATTCGTGAGCAAATATGTTTTCAAATGGGGCATCTTCAGGATTAGCAAAGGGATTAACTTCATCATTGATGCCGTAAACAGTTCCATGATGTACATTTGAAGAATGATGATTTGTTGATGAGACGGAAGGATCGGTGAGCTTCTTGACTTAAAGATATTGAGGCGGGGATTGACTTCATTCCTGGAATATGAGCAGCCTCTGTTGTGGGATCAACACCTCATTAGTACTGGATCATAAAGTTCATCAAACATAGGATCAAACAATTTCTTTAAATCATCTTCGGATGGAGGTACATATGGAGTTTCTTGAGAAGAGTTTGGAACAAGGGATGAACCAATTGGACTGTGTTGAAGTGCGGGTCCGAAGCTGAATTGTTCAGAGCCGTTTGACCGTCGACTCATCAAGCGTAGCGTGAATGTTTCCATGATGTTTCGGGTTCTTTTGTTGTAGATTCGGTATCCCTTTTTGTTTGGTGCATACCCTACAAATACTCCAATGTCCGCTTTAGCTCTAAGTTTGCCTAAGTCTTGACCCTCATTAGTTGGATAGCACAATGCTCCAAACACACGAAGGAAAGAGATTAGGTTTTCTGTTGTGGACAAGTTCATATGGTGTCTTTCCATGAACGGTGTGAATCAGGGAGCGATTTTGTGTGTAGCATGCGATTGGCAATAGCTTCACCGGAGAAACATTGGAACTTTTGAGTAAATCAGCATTGTTCTAGCGGCTTCTACAAGAGTTCGATTTAGTCTTTCAACTACACCGTTCTGTTGAGGAGTTCGTGGAACACTTCTTTGATTGCTGATTCCAATGCTTTCATAGAATTCACTAAGTTGTTTGTTAACAAACTTCGGTTCCATTGTCTCCGTCCGGATAATTACGGCGGTTTTGTTAAGTCGAACTGCGGTACATGTTTGATGAGTTTGATGATGATATCAGGAGTTTCATCCTTTGTCCTTAAGAACTTGACCCCGGTGAATCTAGAGTAATCATCAACTATAACTAACACATATTTCTTCCCAAAGATATTCCGCACTCTCATTGGTCCACATAAATCCATATGAATTGTATGAAGAACTTCTACATGGACGAGTTAGTAGGTTTGGGTTTATGGGCATACTTCTTGCTTTTCCCAATTGACATCTTGAACAAAGATGATCCTTTTCATACTTTAGTCTAGGTAAACCTACAACTAAGTCCTTTACGGAGATCATTGATGGTGCCGAAGTTCAAGTGATTGAGACGTCGATGCCATAACCATGACTTTGGTTTTGAAGCCTTTGACAACAAGCAAATTGGAGAAGACTTCATCATATCTTCTATAGAGATGGTGTAAAGATTTGAACCACGAGTTCCTCTTAAAAGTTTCTTACCATCAAGTTCTCTAACAAAACAAGTATGTTTTCTGAAGGCTACTTCTAGATCAGAATCACAGAATTGACCGACAGAGAACATATTATGACCAAGACCTTCCACATAGTATACTCTAGAGATAACTGTCACACCCCCAAATTACACTTTTAGTGGAATGGAATTCACGGGATTATTTCGACCGTCATAGCATCACAATCAATCAAGTTATATTGAGCGACCTAAAGTGTCGTTTGAAAAGAACATCGTTTGATTTAATAAAACAATCAGAGTTTACAACGTAGGTCCCAAATGTAAAATCAACTTCAGCGGAAATAAGTTTGTTACAATTCAAGCGATGTTTTAAAGTCGTAAAGCCCAAGTGAGACGCGTCGTCATCACGACTCCATGATGTGTCCAAATGCATGCCATGAAGTGAATGCCTTAGATACACGAGATAAAGACATGCTAAAAGTGTCAACACAAAGGTTGAGTGAGTTCATAGAGTTTGTTTTGAAATGAAAAGCCCTTTCAAAATCGTTTATGCAGCAAAGGCATTGTAAATCCACTTTCAGTTCAAGTTCGCCCATACAAAACTTGCAACCTGTGTGTTCACAACCCATTGCCAGAATGTGTATAGTTTATGTTCCAAACATATGATGTCAAATGAATTCACAAATAGTGCATAACTTAATGTATCCACAATTACTTAATATAACACATAATTTTGCGGTTTCACATTGTTCCATGCCCATTAGTGCAATGATTATACCAAGACCATCAGTTCAATGAATGTACCAAGACCATCACCTCAATGAATGTACCAAGACCATCGGTCCAATGAATATACCAAGACCATCACCAATGAATATACCAAGACCATCGTCCAATGAATATAATATGAAAGTTCTAAGTATGGCAAAGCGGCATACGCATGACTAAGCATTCATTCAGGTTAAACATGTAGTTTCAAATAATCGTGATAGTTATGAAAATAATTGAGCATGTATCTCCCCCAAAACATTTATGAAAACAATTAAAAGTGGGGCTATGGAGCTCACTTGGTAAACTGGAATAATGGCAAAAGTGAGTACACCGAGGTTTAAAGTGATCGTTAACGGGACCTATTACGAATGATTTGATATGTCATGAGTTGCAATGTAATGTTATGCATGCATTCCGTATGTTATTTATACCATTTATGAGTTTTGAAAATATTACTCGTCGTCGAAAAATACTCTTTTGACGTCTTGACCCTTCAAAAATGACCTTACATGTTTTTACGTCAAAATGTCATCCTATAATGGTTTTATAATGATTTTGGTGAAATTTCCACTTTTAGTCGTAAAACAATGTCGACGAAATTTTCTTGAAATTAACAAAAATGGCTTCGGAAAAATAGTCGTAAAAGCGATTAATGACGTCGATCGTTAGAGAACGAACTCAACGGTTTTGGAAAGTTTGCATCGATATCTAGAAGTTTGATTCAGGGAGTTTTTCGTCCAAAAGGTCGATCATAAAGATATTAGGGGTTAAAGTTGGTGATTTTGGTAATTGTGTGAGAAAATAAGTTTTCGCCAAGTTTGAACATCCGTAAATAATTCACTATGACTCCGCTTGACAAACAGCTTTCTGTTTTGAAAAATATGGCCGATGAACTTGATTTTACTAGAAGACATTTCGTTCAAAAGTTTCGCATCATGGTTAAAACAGCCATAAACATGGTCGGACTAGTGAAATACTTGTAACGTAAAAATAATATAGATTTTCAGAAAATAATATTTACGGCAACTTTATGAAAATGGCCATATCTTTGTCGTTTTAAATCCGTTTTCTACGTAATATATGTCCTTAGCTTTCAGTATCAGTAAACTAATATATTTTGAGAAGTCGAAATAATTTGTGAAGCTTAAGGCTAGTTTTTGATGAACAAGTAAAACAAAAGCTGAATTTTTCGAAAATAATATCGTTTACGTCGTCAAACTTTAAAAATCCATAACTTCTTCGTTATAAGTCCGTTTTATTCCGTTCAAGCGGCCACGGATTCGTTTTAAAGTATACTTTCTAAATATCAAGGCCAAAAAGTCGTACCAACAGTAGGTTTTTCCAGAAATTCGAAACAAAAACAGAACATAAAATATAGTTATCGAAAATAGTTTTTCTTGGACAAAACCTATTCTAATTCCTTCAAATCAACTCCAAAACTATTCTAATCCTACCATACACCTTCTTAGGGTGTCATGGGTTCCTAATCACCATCAAGACCAAAGAATACCATGGGAATAATTATAGGATGACCAATATGTATATATAACTTAAAAATCATGAAATAAATGGTATAAATCACATAACTTGCATACTATCTCCAAAAATGAAAAGGAAACATGAAAATGATAAAACAAGCTTACAAGTGATTATGATGAGGTGAAAGTAACAAGGATTAAACTTAAATACCCTTGGTTTTTATTTCAAAACCATATAAAGAGTATAAACTAGATTGTATTAACACTTGAGCTTGCAAAATCTTTTGATTTCTTGCTCCCCTTTGAAGTGGCGGTTTTGTAATGAGGAAGAAGGAGAGAAAAAGTTATTTTTGCTACTAGTGAATTATTAGAAGTGAAAAATGAAATGAGATGAAGATCTTTGAGTCTAAATCTATACTATCACATTTCTACCAACTCATTAAATGAAATCCTCCATAGGGCGGTTTTCATGGGATGATTGTCTCAAAATATATTTTTTTTTTTTATAGATGCAACTTGTATATATTTGTTTGAGTAAAATGTGCAAATACTTGACAAAGTATAAGTAATTGTGGTAAAGTGTAGAAAATGTACAAATAAGTTTTTACTAAGTCAAAATAGAATGTAATGAGATGATAAAAATTGTAAAAATACATTCCTTGTGAAAATTGAGTGATAAAATAATTATCGTATAATTTTTAAGAAAAACGACGTAATAATTTAATTTTAACGATTTAAGTACCAAATAAATTTGAAACACTAGGAAAACTAAAATATAGTTTTTATGAACTAAATGTAAATTTAAAAATACCTCGGGATCATTTTTGAAAGTAACGGATTAAATATTTAAAATAATAACTCACGCGATAAAAATTATTAAATAAAAATGCACGCGTTGAAGGTAAAATGAAATGTCGTGAATGTACTAATGAGATGCAAATGATGTCCATGAAATGTAGACTAATCATAGTCCATATGAAATGTACGTGATGTCATGATCATGAACTCGCCGCTAAACCTTCAAGGTTACGCGATTTGAAACAAGTAAACCAAGTTTACTATAAATGTTGAAATAATGAGACATGAATCGTACGAGAAATGACCGAAATACGGATTGTCACATTAGCCCATCCAAAAAGGAATTCAGCCCCCTGATTCAATCGCTGACAGGTCTAACGGGTTTAGGGTTTGATGTGGCAAACTTTCCCATTCCCGAGCAAAACCCTCAAAGACTTTTTGGTAACCGATTTTTACTTAATCCCACAACTCATCAAACAAGAACCGTCATACGATTAGGCTAAATCGGTTTAGGTAACAACTTGTTTCTAGCTCGATCTTTGCAACTCATCAAACAAGAACTGCCACGCGGATCAAACTGGAAACAAGTGGTTTGAAGAAAATCTTTTGAAAATTTAGCTCGATTCAGAATTGCTTACACATATAAGCCTACTACTCCCTTCATTGCATGATTCTTCCTGCATTAGACATAGGTGATCAGGCCATGTATAATTTAGGAGTAACTATGCAATGCTTGGACTAATCGACTCATATGTTTGTTTGGTGTTGAGTCAACTGATGCTAAAATTGTGATGAACCCAGGTATAGAAGACATGGAGAAGTGTCGTTAAAATAATAGTTAAAATAAAAGGAATTAAAATCCTCGTAAATGATATCGAATCGAAAAGGAAATAAAAGTCACGATAGATGAGAATATTTTACAACGAGTAGTTTAGCAAAAGTAGTACATCGTTAAGTTATAAAGTTTCGGATACGATGGAAGACATAAAATTAGTACAACATAGCACATAAGGAGAAATAAGGTACATTAGTTTCGAACTTCTTGAGTCTTCACGTCGTTGATACCTTGACGAGCTCCTTCTAACACATATCACATTCCCATGAGCACCTTGACTTGTTGACCTTGGTTTTGAGGACATTGATTCGATAGTGTCCTTGCTCGCATTCGTAACATGTAACCATGGCCTTGCCTCTACAATTCACGGCAAGGTGTCCCGTTGTTGACACTTGTAGCACTTAGCGGGGACAAAGACCCGTGTGATGATACTTACATCGATTACATAGTGGGTAGGTTCGGCATAACCTCGCGCCTTCTATTGGTGCGACAACATATACCATCGCAGGTTTCTTGCCTCTTTTTTACTTTGTTGATGATGGTTAGTGTTGTGGTTGTGGTTGTTGTTGTTATAATCTCCTTGGTCGTCTTCCCATTTCCTTTTGTTGTTGTTGAGTTGGTTATCGTAGTTGTTGTTGGTTTGTTGTTTTGGTTGGTGTTTGTGTACTTGCCTCTCTTCACTACGGGCCATGAGCTTGAGTCAATCGAATAGCTTCCTCAATCGTTTCTTGGTCGGAAGAAGTCCGTCACCTTGAATAATTCGGAGAAGTCCATCAATGAAAGCCTCGGTAGCTTCTCATTATCCCGAAACCATAGATGGACATAACACGGCCAATTCTTTGAATCTCCGAATGTAAGTGTCAATATCATACCCAATAGTTTCTAGTTCATAGAACTCGTCTCCAACTTTTCACTTCCGTTCAGAGGACAAAACTTCTTAGTCACCAAACTCTTGAATTGCTCCCAAGTAAGCTTGAAAGCATTCTCCATTCCAATCGGTTGAGCATATGAATTCCACCAAGACAATGCTCCATCAAGTAAAGTACTCGTAGCAAATTTGACCTTACTATCATCCGGCCAGTTACAAAGCAAAACACAGTTCAACTTTTCAAACCATCGATACCATTGCTGTAGCTCCTTCCGTCCCTCTAAACTTGGTGGGTTAGCCACTTTTGAAATCTTTAATACGAACATTTCTTAACCCCGAGATCCTCCTGCATTACCGGTAGCGGCTGAGCTAAGCGGCCAGCGTACGGCGTAGCCTCGGCAAGCAGCCCGGCGACCACCGTTTCCCTTTCGACTCTTAGAGCATAGCAATGCTATCATTCACTAACCGAATAGCGGCAGGTCATTTCAGCGTAGCTTTCTTGGTGCCATATCTTCTTCAAAACAAGAGAAATGTGAGGCGTACTAAAAATCCGATGTTAATAATAAAGCGTTCTAAAGAGATGTGATAAGAGGCGATAAGTTTGAAGTTATTTTTTTTTGAAATGATCGGCGGGTTCGCAAGGGTGGGTTATGAGGTGTTGTAAGTGCTTCAAGGTATGATGGTTTAGAGACTTAATGTGTGAATAAAGTGTAACTCGACATGTTAGTGGGGAAACGAAGGAGTGAGGCGACTTACGTCCTATTTAAGCGTTTATCTCGGCATGCGTCGTTATTGATGATGATAGGGTGATATAAAAATTGTGATAGGGAATGACAAGGAATTCTCCACGCGGAGATTGTATGGGAAAAGATAATGGGATGGGCATTTATGGACATCCATGTGACAATCGATGTGAAATGAAAGTGAATAACTTTCGAAAATGTACATAATGATCGCATGTGAAGTGAACATGTACTTGTGATGAAATGATGAGATGCTATGATAATGTAGTTATAGTCTAGGGTCAATGGTGCAACCTAGTTCTCTCTATAAGCTGAAGCTTTCGATGCCAATGCATCACACCCCCAAATTACCATTTTCGCGGCCAAATGGAATTCACGAAGATTGGCATAGCATCACAATCTGATTATATTGAACGACCTAAAGTGTAGTTTGAAAAGAACATCGTTTGATTTAATAAAACAATCAGAGTTTACAAATTAGGTCCCAAATGTAAATCAACTTGTGCGGAAATAAGTTTGTTACAAATTTCAAGCGATGTTTTTT
>OU343216.1:9571187-9607667 GCA_910596185.1 Chrysanthemum makinoi | reverse complement strand
TTGAACAACAAGAAAGAATGGGTGCCACGTTGTCGGATGGATGATCTTCCTAATCAATGGTTATACATTTTAGGCTGTCCTAAACAAAAGACTGGGACATATTATGCAAAGTCGTAATTGACTTGAAGGAGTCGGTTCTTTGTTTACAGCATGCAAAGTGGGAGTGTACATGAAGCCAATATCGTTGTTCGGTAAAATGAGAATGAAATTTGAGGTTTTCCTATCTATCCCAATAGCCTCTTGTCAATCCATGGCGACTTGCAATACAAATTCAATTTGCAGAAAAAAGAAAGTGTATGAGAACAAGGTCACGGTAAGTAGCCGGGCTTTTAAATTTTGAGCAAGTGCTTTTGGTTGAGATTAGCATACAATTTTCAGTTGTTAATTAGTCATAATTAGATTTTAAACATATGTTTGATGTTTTTCTAAACAGTGATTGATATAGCATGTTGCTTTTGCTTTTCTTTGGAATTCTAAAATCGACAATAATTCAATCTTAAACATACATCTTTGCCCATTCATTATAATTCGTTGCTTAATCCTTAACCAATGTACAAATTCATGTGAAGATTGCTCTATTCTGCCATGGAAATGCTCTTAAGATTATATATAATTTAGTTTAACTGCCAATCCTTTATCATCTTGTATTTATATCAGCAACTCTATGAATTGAAGCATCATATCCAGAAATCTATATCCGGCGTTCTCGGTCATTTGGTACCCGTTATCAACATGTTTTGTCTAGCTAATTAAAGAGTATATTTCCTTCTGGACTCTGACAATTAGGCGCACACTTTTTAATCCTGATGGTCAAGATACTATTAAAGCTACCTTCTATTTAGCTATAGAGAAATTTTTAAATCATTCGGGGAGATACGTATGATAGACTTATTTTAGTGTAACGGGCTAATTGATTTCTGTTAAAAGCTTGTTGCATAGTTTAGGATTTATACATACACTAAATCTTATGGTTTAGCACACAAGCAGAGTATTCTGTGTTTTGTAGGGATAACAAACAATAATCAAAATTAACAAATTCGGCTACTCACAGACTGCCTGCCACATCAGCTTTCTCTCTCCGACGACCAGACACGACCAAGTTGCCACAGTCGATGACCGAGGTTGCCCTTTTTTTTCTTTTTTTTTTAATTCTAACATTTTAAATAACAAATTTAAAATTTATTAAAAATAAAAACATTACAATACTAAATTCAAATAAACATTAAAAACATTACGTAAATTATTCAAATAACATTAAAAACGTTACAAAAATTCTTCATCGTCATTCTCACTACCGTCTTCATTCTCTTGATTGACTTGATTTCTATTTCTACATTTCTCAAAATGTGTTCGATCAAATCAGATTTTAAGTGTAGATGAGTTGATGAGTCCATTAGCTCCTGAGTAACTACTAACGATTCTTCATGCGATTTTAAAGGGTCGTGATCACGATGGCCCTCATCTTAGAACCATGTAGGACATACCGCCCGCTGCTTGTGTCGAATGAACATATTATGTATATGATTCATGTATATATAATATCTTGGAGATCCCGTTTATACAACCCTCGAGCAGGAACTTTAAGCATTTTTCACTTCTTCTTCAACACACCAAAAGCCCGTTCCACATCTTTCCTTGTTGCTTCGTGCTTCCTCTTGTACAATATTCTTTTTTCATCACCTGTGGGAGGATTTGAAATGGACTTAATAAGAACAGACCATTGTGGATATATCCCGCCAGTAAGAAAATATCCCCTTTTATAAGGTACATCGTTAGCCTCGAATTCAAGGTCTGGTGCTCTCCCAGATTTGATATCATTGAAAACAGGGGAACGATGTAAAACGTTTACGTCATTATTCATTCCGGAGACACCAAAGAACGCATGCCAAATCCATAAATCTTATAATGAATGGATGTGGCCCGTGATCACCCCTAGCATATTGACCTCTCAAACTATTTGGGCATTTCTCCCACTCCCAACTTATACAATCAATGCTTCCCATCATCCCAGAAAATCCATGCTTATGCTCGTGATGAGCATATAATCTTTCAAGGTCAGAATACGTGGGCTTTCGCAAAAACTCAGCACCATATAACTCCATGATAACCGTGCAAAACTTACGGAGACATTCACGGATGTTGTTGCAGCCAATGCTCAGGAACGATCGCGTATCCCAGTTGACGAATGGTCGCAGTACGCTTGACCAATGGGCTAATACCAGGTATGCCCCTAGCATCAAGAGTTTTTTGAAAATAAGGAGAATAATCGGTTACCTCTCGAACAATTTGTGTGAATAGTTCTCGGCTCATTCGGAACCGCCGACAGAATGTTCTTTCGTCGAACTGCGGGTTTTCAGAGAAGTATGCCGCCACTAAACGATTATGATCACCCTCATGATCCCTACGTATGTACCTTCGTGGAACTTTTGGTTGTGATGCTTGGTAAGCGTTCCAAGCAAACTTCGCAAAACTCACTAAAACTTCATCATCGCGGAAGACGAAGAACCACGACGAAGAACCAAATAATAGCTCGTACGACATATTAAAAGAATGTGTTTGACGGTATTGATAGAAATGTTGTTTGAAATTGTGTGTTTAGAAGTGTGTTTGAGGTTGGTATTTATAAGGTGGTAAAGTGGTAAAGTTTTTTTTTTTTTTTTTTTTTTTTTTTTTTTTTTTTTAAGTTTTTCTTTTTTTATTAAATCAAACGGATACATTTTGAAAAGTGGTAGATTTTGAAGTTGGTAAAGTATGCAAAATATCGGTTGTAAATTAGACCGATTGTGTTTTTTTTTTTTTTTTTTGACGACCGACATTCGACGTAGAAAAAGGGTCGTGTTATAGTATACATGATCCACGTAGAAAAAGGATTCACGTGTAAACAAAAAGATAAGAAAAAAAGTACTCCTTAATATGCTAAAGCTGACATGTGCCAATCAAAAAAGGCGTTGTTGGGGGTCAGTCTATTACGTGATCGTTACTTGTATATGAACCTAAACAAAAGTCCAATTCTTCAGGATTTCTATTACTAGTATTTTAGACCCTAGGTAACGGGAAAATCATGACAACGATAAGTTTTTCTAAATACTGTTGCCTGATTCAACTAATGGTAATATCTTACCAACAACCGACTCTCACCAGACTTTGCATGCAATTGTATATATGAATAACAACTCGCCTACAAACCCTATATCTTTCTTCTATCGCTGAACAACCACAAACTCAAAGTCGTCTTCCCTTATTCACCGGTAAGATTTTGTTATTCAGTTAACTATTTGTTTTTGACTATGTGTAATAGATTAGATTTGATAATTTGAATCGCTAATAGAAGTAGTTTATATTGTTTTCTATTTATATAAGTTTTCTACTTTCACTTTTGCTGTTTCGGAACTGGAAAACTAGCATCCCCAAGCGATCCGGAACGTAAAACGCATGTAAGCTGGCGTTTCCTGTGACTATGCTTTGATCACTAGATGTGAACATTCTACAAGTAAAACTAGGAATATTATTGCATCGCAGTTTTCTAAACAGCAACATTGATATTAAAACATGAGAAAGTTGGATACATAGGAGAGGTAAAAAAAGAAGTATGTTGTCTAGGATGACAAAATTGTGACAAAGTATAATCACTGAAACGGGTATTTTTTGATGCAGAAATGGCAGGTGACAGACGCGTGCTGACGTTAGGTGGAAAAGGCTCATCACTTTCTTCAACTTCTTTTTTCGAATTCGCTACTGCTAGTCCTCCTCAGATACTTAAAATCGACCCATCTGCTCTCGCTAGACTATCGTCGTCTCCTTCTGGTCATAAACGGGAATCACCTTCATCTCTGTTCAAGCTTTAGTTATCGGTGCCGGATTATCTAACCCCCGAGGAAGCTAGAGCTTCTATTCTTCTCCTTCTTAACAAGCTATTGCTTGGTGGATCAGCTTCTCCTTCTGCTGCTTCTCAGCTATCTGATATTTTGAATAACGATGCTAAAACTTTCACCCTTGACCTTGAGTTTGATCGGCAAGATGATGTAGATTTTTTTTAAAATTGCTGGCATGATATTATTAGTAATGCCATATGTGCCCTTTTGGACTGTGCTGCATCCTCGTTGTCCAAAGTTGCTGACGCTGTTGCAGCTTTGTCTTGTGAGGCCTTAAAAACCGACCCCGCCACTGCTTTTAACTCGTTCACGGATTCTGGTGACGGTTTTTCCGACAAAGATAGAGCTTCAGTCGCTAGTGATTTTAAGGTATTGCTTAATGGATCCAAGATGTGTGGGGGTAATACAGAGTGTGATCTAGTTTTCGACATTCCTACAACCCATGGTCGTTTGAGGTCTGTATGCAAATCAATTCACTCGTCAACACGGGTCGAATTGAATTCTATCCTGTTAGCGCATGGAGGTGCCATCAAGGACCTAACTGGATTCTTTTCGTCTCTGGCTTTTGCCCTTGAGAGTCTCGGTGAGGCTAGTTGGCACCGAGCAAAACTTTGTCTAGATACTTTGGTGAAAGACAAGTTATTTCCTAATTTGGCGGAAATTGTTGATGCGGGTTGCCCAAATGTTGACAAGTTAAATAAGTCGATCATGTCATTTGTCACATTCAGAAAGGAAAAACGCTACATCAAATCTTTGCACGAAGTTTATAGTTTATTGGAGGCTGTGAGTAAGATCCTTTCACGGGAAGCAACTATATCTTTCATCTCACTTGAAGGAAATGAGTTGATTAAAGCCAAAGAGGTTGTTGCTGATGGAGCTGGTGCAAAACCAGACAAAAAGAAAGACAAGAAAAAGAAGGCTCTTGGAACAGGCACAACAGTTTTGTTGCAGTTCATAAAAGATAGATTACAGTCTGTGACAAGCAATATAGATGCATCATCCCTCCCTGAGAAATTGTCAAACAGTTTCCTTTCCTTGTTGGACTTGAAAGACGCTGGCTTTGACCAGTTACTACGAAAAGTCAAAGAAGTCGTTGCCAGCAATGAAAGCAGAAGGCTTCCTAAGATTCCTAAGGTAACAACGCACCTTACATGCTTATTATTATGTTATTATATTTATAATCGGGGATTTAAACATATCGATTTGTGACACTACAAGGACTCGTGATTTTGCAAAAGGACAGATGGCTTTAAGAGAGAGAACATTCTCAATCGCTACTAATGTCTTTAAGAGGCACGGTGCTATGGCACTTGATACTCCTGTATTTGAATTGAGAGACACCCTTTTAGATAAATATGGGGAAGACTCACAGTTGATTTTTGATTTAGCTGATTAGGTGAGATGTCTAGTTGATGTAGCTGATCTTGTTTCTGTTTTTTCATGTAAAATATATTTAATATTGTTCATGTCTTATTTAATTTTTGGGTCAATTGCATATATACCCACTAAAATTTGCATATTTGCATATATACCCAAAACATGCTTAAAATGCATTGTACATCATGCAATAAAAACTTGTATTATGGGGAAATATGCAAGTTTCTAAGTTTTAATGGGTATATATGCAATTCCCCCTTAATTTTTAGGGTGGGGAGCTTTGTTCCTTGCGATATGACCTTACGGTTCCATTTGCTAGATTTCTTGCTATGAATGGTCTCACGTCATTTAGACGTTACCAAATCGGAAAAGTTGTTGAGTTTATGATATATAAAATACAATAAAACATAAAGACATCAAGAGTACACAGCGGAAGACTAAGATCATAACAAATAAATTAATTAACTGAAAGTATGCGTAACGTACCTCTTGCGAATGTCAAATCCCTCGAGCAAAGCAAAACAACCCTCGAGCAAAACAAAACAAAGAAGTACTTATTAGTGTAAGAATAATGTCTTACAACCACGTTCTTGTACACACGAATTAACCAAACGAATTAAGCGATTGCTAGATCTAACACAAGTCCTCGTTTAAGAAAAATGAAACGAAACTCCCTTACTATTGGGGTGTTCGACCGAATATTAGACTAGAGAGAGGAGAGGAGAGATCTAGGGTTAATTCAATGCCCAAGTGTATGAAACCCTAGAACCTAACCCTCTTTATATACTAGTAGGTAAACTTTGGGAACAAGTTAGGGATTAGGCCTTGGAAAGCCCCATATGGCCGGCCATGTAGACAAGCCCAAAGGAAATCCATAACTTTTCCAAGTTTTCCATTTCTAGTCCTTTCTCTTTTCAACGGTCGTTAGTCATTTTTCCGTTAAATACTTAACGATCGTTAACCGGACTTAATGTGCAATAATTAATCGTAGAAATAAACATTAATTATTAACTTTAATTCTCATTCGCTAATGTGTGCAATCCCGTGGTCACGAGTTCGAATCCGGACATTCACATGTTTGTAAATATATATACATTTCCAACTGCTCCCACTTGGATATGTTTACAAAACGTGAAATGACATTGGTTAGCGTCTAGCAACACGCCAATGCCCCCGGTACAACTCGTGTATGGTTTTCTGGAGAAAAACCAAGTTTGATGATTCATCATCATATTCATCCTTTTTTTCTAATACCATGTTAATAAGAATATGGATCTCACTCATTTCTTAATTAACTATTCTGTTTCTCGGTTTATATGATTGATTAAGATTACCAATTCTTCTGAACATATTCCAGAAGACCTTGGGTATGGCCATACAAACATCTTAAAAATCCTACGAGGGGCCCAGCAGTATTATATTTCAAAATAAATTTGAAGGAAACAAATCCCATTTTGACTACATGCAGGATTCATAAATTTCGCAACACTTCTGAAAACAACCATTATAACTACCAGTTACGTGTAGCGTTAGATTGCTTCACAAAAATTCACTACATCCATGACATATCTCTTGTATCTCAAGTCAGAGGATAAATATCCATGATATACTTAATGTAAGATCTTGGTTTGTCAAACAAGAGGTGCGGCTACTATGTTAAGAGTTTAGAGAGAATGGGAACCCTAGAGAGACAAAGAAAAATGTATTATGAAAGCTCCAACCCTTTGCCTTGGAGGGCAAAGGGTATTTGTAGGGTACAAGCTAAGACGCCTACTTTAGGTCGTGGATCAGGCATCAGCGGGTAAAGACCCATCCGTCCTCCACGGAGTTACAACGTAATCTAAATACTAACACTGAATAACTACGACTACGAGCTTTCTAACGAGTATACATACTTGAGGTGACCGACACTTTAAGTACTGGATTTACTAAATCCCAACAATCTCCCCCTAAGGGAGGTCACCTCAACTAGACCTCAACTTACAATTATTAAAAACTGATATGACATTTCGTTGTTCTTGGTTTATTTGATTGAGCACTTTTGTTCTTTAGCTCGTAGTCTTTGATTCATCGAGTTCTGCATGTTTTGTTAATTCAGGTGGAGGTCATTAACTGATCCACGTGATGTTTGAGTCTTTGAACCAGCTTTGAGATTATCAGCGACCATAAATCTCTGACTCTTCCTTTGTGGTGTTGATAGCATGTGATGTTGTGACTATTGGACCGACATGCTCACATTCTGGATCATGATATCATCTTATCAGAGTAGCGGAAGCTTTAGTTGATTCATGATATTTGCAGCAGTGTAGCAGAAGCATGGAGTGAAAACATCAGAGTCATAGATGCACTTATCATGATTTCTTAAGAGATGAATGTAATGTGTGAGCATGCGGCTATGGATTGACCGCTTCATTCTGAACAGCTACAAACGTCGGGTGTTCCTGCATAAAACAGTTAGCAATAAAGCACACAAAAGTGTCTTTGATCACTTTTGTTGAATTGAGGTACACGGCCCACGGTTCCCCGTTGATCAGTACAAGTACAGCCTGTGATCAGGTATAATTCAGAAGAATCTCCTTGACAGGGTTTCGCAGCTGCTCAAGCTGTTCTCAAACCGGAACGTCTCAAAGAAGACAACACGGAGTGAGTGAACCAGCGAATTAAGATTCACTGATTGATGAAAATGATTTGAAAACAATCGTGTATTGCTTAATAGAAAGTGTTTTGCAATACAACGAAGGTTTTATGGAAAATCAATTATCAATCATAAATACCCTTTAATTTTGAAACATAAATACAGTCGATGTGCTATGGAAAAGAACTTTTAAGCACAACGACCGGTTTTTCAACGGTATCCGTCAATTCATTTCCTGGACCAAGGTTAATTCAAGAATGAATCGCCCCATCGTTTCTATCCAGTTGTCACAAGCTTGATCTTTCGAATAGATCTCACATGCCACCTACCAGGAGCTTGCATGATGTTGGCTCCAGAAGGCTTTCCATCTTCATTGTGAATATGTATGCATATCACTCAGATGTTCTGGCAATACCACAAGGATAATGCGTAGGACTCAAGATATAATCTCTTTCCACATTGTGTGAAACAGAGAGTCTTCATTGAAAGTGTCCTAAGGAGATTTATTGATGATCTCGTGGCTCTAGACTCAATTTGTGCATATTTGGATCCTATATCGGAGACTAGGGAGAGGGTCTCCTTTTTCAATATCAGCAATCTCTAAGAGAGAGTCGATACCTTATGTCGGTTCCCCGTGAGAATGAAACAAGCCCTTTTAAGAGGAACTTGAGTAGCTTGGGAAGTTGAAGTGCAGTGCGTCACTGGGTCCATGACGTCTTGTCTTCAATACCGATGTTACCTTGGTAACCACCAGTAGCATATGAGTTGAACCCGGTTACTGCCCTAAGGTTGAATTATTGGAGGGCTATATATTTTCACCCTTTTTCACATTTCATTTCTTTTTATTCTTCAACCCTTCAGTGCTTGCCGAGACTTCATAACTAGAACCTTGTTGAGTTTATTCCAGTACTAGCTCAGTCTTAGTCTGCACTCTTCCCATATCTCATTTTTCTCCTTTTATCATCATACCTAAGAACTCTACACTAACTAGTGGATAGTCCCTGGGTAGATCCCTCCGGTTCTGGCGGATCATGGGAACCCATACCTAACCTTATCATCCTTATATCACCGTTCATAAAGTAAAGTTGGTCGGTCTATTTGGTATTGTTCATCTGCCATTGGAACCAATTGAAAACCATTTGAAAAATCAATCCAGATACTTATGATATATTATCAAAACATTTTGTACCTGAATTGTTTTTGATATTTTTAGAACAAGAGCTCCCCCTCAACATGTGCATCAGGTATTTGAAATCATTTTGCACACGGAGGCAAGAGACAGAAATAACTTCTTTGATTATCATTTTCTAAAAGATATCAACATCACTTCCCTAATTAACTTAAGTAGATAAAGCCTTTCCGGGAAGGATGAGGTTTTCATAAGCTTGCTCCCCCTCAATATGTGCCTTGAGGTTTGAAAGAGTTTTTGCACATATTAGAGGGAACCTGCACATTGATCACGATTCAACTTGTTGTGGTTAAAGATAAATGCCCCCCCTTAATATGTGCATGGAAAATTTGAAATCATTTGGCACATGTGGGAAGGAGAGCCTTAACATCCATTTAAAACCATTTACTGAATTATCAGTTTAAGTCCGATTTAAATCACAAATATTTGAGATTTGTGATCTCTGTAAATTTAAATTGATTTTGAAAGCTTTTAAGGAGAATTGTAATAAGGATCGAATATAGAGACTTTAAACTCCATTGATAAAACATGCATGAAAATCTTTTGAAAACAATTGAATGTCAAATAACTTTTTAATTTAATTGAAATCATTCTCCCCCTCAATCAATGACATAGGTTGTTGATTGAGAGATTGATATTTTGACAAATAAGTCCAGATGATTATCAAAAATAGAGTCCGAGTTATTTTTTTTTTCAAAGCATTTAGTTTTCAGCAGATAAATGTTTATAGAATCAGAGCATGGAATTTAGAAAACATGATAAAGTATGGCTCTGTTCTTTCTTTGAAAATCGGGTTACTGTCTGAGATGACAATAAACCAACATTTTTCATAATTTGTCTAAAAATTTTTTTTTTTTTTTTTTTTTTTTTTTAATTCGAACTTCATCTAGAGACCCGTGCCATTCTTTGAGTGACAATACAAAGTCCGTAGATGTTATCGAACTGACAAGAAAAACATGATAAATAAACAATGTTTTTGAAGATTTTCAAGATTTTCTGATTTTTATGGATTTTGAAAAGTTTTATATTTTTCTATTTTAGTTTTGTAGGTTTTGAAAAGATATATACAAGATTAGATAGAGTCGAACATCTTTACTCCTCGATGTCTTCCTGAAGACGTTTGAGCGTTTCTGGTTGAAGGCTCTTTAAGCCTAGTCGTGGAAGAATAAACTCAAAGCGTTCTCGAGAAAGAGCTTTGGTGAAGATGTCTGCTAGTTGATATTCAGTCCTTACGAAGTATAGTTCAACTACACCATTTTCCACTTGATCCCTGATGAAATGATGTCGAATGTCGATGTGTTTTGCTCTAGAGTGTTGAACATTGTTGCAGCAGAGAGCAATGGCACTTTTGTTGTCACAATACATAGGAACTTTGTTGAATACAAAGCCATAGTCAGATAATTAGGATCTCATCCATAAGATTTGAGCACAACAGGATGACATGGCTATGTATTCAGCCTCTGTAGATGATATGGAAGTGCTCATTTGTTTCTTTGAAGACCAGCTTACAAGCTTGTCCCCTAAAAATTGAGCACCACGGCGTGCCGACGCATTTCGACGTGTATCTTGGCATCTCCTGCATGGTCAGCATCTGCATAGGCTGTTAGAGACATACCGGATCCTTCTGGATACCAAAGTCCCATGTTAATGGTTCCTTGGAGATACCGAAAGACCTGTTTAATCGCTTCAAGGTGCTTTTTGGTAGGCTTAGCCTGGTATCTAGCACACATGCATACAGCGAACAAAATGTCTGGTCTGCTGGCTGTGAGGTACATCAGGGATCCAATCATACTACGATATTTCGTTTGATCTACTATGATCCCTGAGTGGTCCTCATCTAGTTTTGTACGCTCCACCATAGGAGTGTCAACAGGGTCACAAGAGGTAAATCCAAATTTCTTTAAGATTTCATTTGCGTATTTAGATTGATTTATAAAAATGCCTCCGGGACTTTGTGAAATTTGTAATCCCAAGAAAAATGACATTTGTCCCATCATTGACATTTGAAATTTGGAGCCCATCTCCATAGAAAAACGATCACATTCATTAGGGTCAGTCGAGGCAAAAATAATATCATCAACGTAAATTTGAACGTGAATTAAATGTTTGCCTGACTTTCTGGTGAACAATGTTGGATCAACTGCTCCTTTGCTGAATCCGGTGGATAGAAGAAACTTTGATAGCGTATCATACCATGCCCTTGGAGCTTGCTTCAAACCGTAAAGGGCCTTTTTCAAGCGATAGACATGAGTAGGATGCTCTGAATTCACAAAACCTTCGGTTGGTCGACGTGAGACGACTTCTTTAAGATCTCTGTTGAGAAAAGCCGTCTTTACATCCATCTGATAGACAATCATATTCTTACTTGCAGCATTAGCCAGGAAGATTCTGATTGCTTTGATGCGTGCAACAGGAGCAAAAGATTCCTCAAATTCGATACCTTCTTCTTGACGATAACCTTTAGCAACTAACCGCGCCTTATTTTTCAGAACATCACCGTGCTCATCAAGCTTCACTTTGTAGATCCACTTGAGAGCAATGATCATTGCACAATCTGGAACTGGTACTAATTCCCATACGTCTAGACGATCAAACTCATGTATTTCTTCTTGCATTGCATTAAACCAGCTGTCCTCAGACATTGCAGTTTTAACATCTTTTGGTTCGATCTTAGAGAGTACTTAGTTGAAGAAGCACCATAAGGCATCAGTAGCTAATTGTTTTCGAGTTGATACAAGACGAGAAGGATTCCCAATGATGTTATCCAATGGATGGTCATGTGTCCATTTTCTAAGGTGTTCGTGTGGTTGTTGTTGAAGGACTGATGTAGCAGAGTTTATATCCCTTGATGAAGATGGTTCAGTGTTTGGTTCAGGGGCAAAGATGTTTTCAAATGGAGCATCATCGGGAGTAGCAGAGGGATTAACTTCATCATTGGATCCAGAGACAATTCCATGATGTACATTCGAAGCTTGATGATTTGTTGATGAAACTGAGTGATCAGCAGCAGGCGCTTCTTGACTTAATGACATTGAAACTGAAGAGTTGACTTCATTGACAGGGATAGAAGCATCCTCTGTTGATTGGGTTGATAGATCAGTGGCACTTGGCTCATAATATTCATCAAACATTGGATCAAACAATATCTTCAAATCATCTTCAGATGGAGGTACATATGGAGTTGCTGGAGAAGAATTTGGTACAAGGGATGAACCAATGGGACTGTTATGAAGTGCGGGTCTAGAACTGGGTTGTCCAGGAGCCATTTGACCGGACAGCTCATCGAACGTAACGTGAATGGTTTCCATGATATCTCGAGTTCTTTTGTTGTAGATTCGGTAACCCTTCTTGTTTGGTGCATAACCAACAAAAACTCCAATGTCTGCTTTAGCTCTTAATTTACCTAAATCTTGACCGTCATTTGTTGGATAGCACAAAGCACCAAACACACGAAGATAGGATAAATCAGGTTTTCTTTTATGAACAAGTTCATATGGAGTTTTTTCATGAGAGGTGTGAATAAGGGAACGATTTTGGGTGTAGCAGGCAGTGGCAATGGCTTCCGCCCATAGAAACATTGGAACCTTTGAATAAATTAGCATTGTTCTTGCGGCTTCCACAAGAGTTCGATTTCGTCTTTCAACTACACCGTTCTGTTGAGGAGTTCGTGGAACACTTCTTTGATGACTGATTCCAATACTTTCATAAAATTGACTTAAGTCTTGGTTAACGAACTCTGTGCCATTGTCAGTTCGAACAATTCGAACCGCGTTGTTAAGACGAACCTGAAGTTGCTTGATAAGTTTGATGATGACGGCTGGAGTTTCATCCTTAGTCCTCAAGAATTTTACCCAAGTAAATCTAGAGTAGTCATCAACAACGACTAAGATATATCTCTTCCCATTAATCGTTTGCACTCTCATTGGTCCGCACAGATCCATATGAAGGGTATGAAGAACTTCCATTACAGAGTTTGTGGGTTTAGGTTTGTGGGCATATTTCGTGCTTTTTCCCAATTGACAAGCTGAGCAAAGATGATCTTTCTCATATTTTAATCTGGGTAAGCCTCTGACAAGATCCTTTCTGGAAAGATTGTTTATGGTACCGAAGTTCAAGTGATTGAGACGACGATGCCATAACCAAGATTTTGTTTTAGAAGCCTTTGATAGCAAGCAAATTGGAGAGGACTTCATCATGTCATCGATAGAGATGGTGTATAAGTTAGAACCTCGAGTGCCTCTTAGTAATTCTACACCATCAAGTTCTCTAACGAAGCAAGTATGTTTCCGAAAAGCTACTTCAAGATCGGAATCACAGAATTGACCAACAGAAAACAAGTTATGACCAAGACCTTCCACATAGTATACCCGGGAAATTACACTATCTCCGACCACATAATCACCATATCCCATAATAGCTCCAAAATGGTCGTTTCCGAATCTAACAGTTCCAATAAATTTACTCATGAAGTTCATGAGCCGTGACCGGTCACCAGTCATATGCTTGGAACAGCCTGAGTCCAAATACCAGAGGACGATTTGTACGACCTGCATTTGAACACAGACAAGAATGGATAACTGGATAATTTGGAACCCCATGAACGATTGGGTTCCGTTTGGTTAGTACACATTATTGGAGCACCCTCATCAGTAATAGGAGATATGACCTCATTAGTATTGGTTGCAACACTAGTAGTGACAGTGGACCTGTGTGAGGTATGTTCACTTCTTAAAGGTATGATTCTACCAGTGGGCTTCCATTTCTTAGAAGGTATGGATCTAGACAACTTAGGGCAAGATTCATTCAAATTGAATTTTCTGCCAGTAGGTTTCCATTGATAACCCAAATTGCTAAATTTTCTTCCTGTAGGCTTCCAACAGTTGCTAACCTTTTTCTTTTTAGGCTTCCAGATCTCCTTAACATGTCTAGCATATTTTATATTCTTGACTGGAGTATTCTCAACATTAATCACCTCATTCTCAGAACAATTATGATTAAGACCAGAAATCAAACATTCATTACATGTATTGCAAAAGGCAGTAGAATTCGAATTAATTACAGTACGCTTATAGCTAATACTAGAATCAACACGATTCGTTTTATTCAGCTCAAACTTATTCTTCCTAGGGTGTTCTTCTACTAGCTTTTCTTCAACACTTTTGGTAGGCAAGATCCTATATCGCATTGTATTGCCTGAAGGCTTTGACCCGCTAACCTTAGTATTGCCGATTACTCCTGTAGAAGGAACAACAGGAATATTAGTTGGTGAAACTACACTATGCCTTGGTGGTCTAGAAGTACTGGGTTCTGAAGTTTTGTTAGGCACATTAAAGGTCACATTCTTATCCTTAGGCATAGAACTGGGTGCTACTATTCTATCTCGCCTATTGCTAAATTTCGGATATGTGGCAATTATGTACTCTAAGAGTTCTTGAGATCGTTTGGCATCCATGCAAGCATAGGCAATGGTACTATCAAGAGGTTTTTCTAATCTTTCATCTTCAACAATCTCACGAAGACCCTTTAAACATTCCTTAAGAGATGAGAGATATGCTTTATGTGCAAGTTCATTATTCCTAATGGGCGGGGGAATATATAACATATCAAGAGCATACTTATCACAATCAGAGACTTTAGGAACAGAGTACTTGCAATTGGGGATTGGCAACTTTCCTTTTACCTCACGCTTAAGATCCTCAATATCATTAAGTAAAGAAGTTATCTTTTCAATTTGTTTATCATGTGTAACTTTAAATGAATCACATAACTCTTTGTTTTGATCATTAACCTTTGAATTTTCCGTTTTAAAACAAGCATTTTCCTTTTGTAAGTTATAAATGATCGTGTTATAATGAGCTCGAATTTGTTTATCACATTTGTTGATTTCAAAAAATGCATCAAACTCAGGAGCATCAGACGATGTCTTGATATTTGAGGTTTTAACATTTTCTTTGAGATGTTGATATTTTAATTGCAAAGCAAAATATTCAACTTCTAATTTTGAAAGATGTTTAACCAGATTATCATGATCATCCTGTTCAATTTTCTCATGCAATTTTGAATTCGTTTTTTCAAGCTCAATGACACGATCATGGGAAACTTTTAAAGCAACCGATAATTCATGAAATTGAGATGCAGTAATAGAAGAATTTGTAGCAACATAGAACACATCTTGAGTAGCACATTGAGAGATTAAGTTCTCATTTAGTATATGCAGATTCTTCCTTTTAATTTCATTGTATTTTAGTTCCTGTTCATAATCATTGACTTCAACTATCATTGCATCGAATTCCTTTTCCATTTCTTTAATATCAATGTTTATTCCAATTTTAAGACACTCAAATTGTCCTTTTAATTGTTTAAAGAAATGCATGACTTCGGTTAAGTAGCATTCTTTCATTTGCTCAAAACCCCTTTCCCCCTTAGTAATTCCTGTGGGTGTGATTCTCTTCTTACACGTTTTCTCAAAGTCAACAAACAGCTGATAAACAACATATAGGATGATTAAGGTCCTGCTATTAGTGGCAATAGATCTAGGAACTAGGTGCATTGGTGTATTAGGAGGATACACAGTTGCTTTTGGCAATTTCCTAAGGGGAGGGTTAGAAACAACAAGATTCTCTGCTTTTTGCTTATCTAAATCCATTTTCCAGAACATTTGTTCAGGAGTTAGAAGTGTCTGAGCCTTAAACTTGTTTAAGGAGATCCAGTTTTCCTTAGTGTAATCATGAGGTTTGATTGTTATGTTATTCTTTTTACACTCAGGATTTTCAAGCTTCTTGTTCATTTTCTCCCTAGTGACTTCATCTGATTTCTTATCTTCCTCAGTGCACTCAACGCAACTAGGTTTTTGCCTAGGCTTAAGGATTTCGTTACCAACTTACCATCATAAAGTACCTTATGAGCAGCTCTAGCCTTTTTAACAACCTCAGGACTTGGTTCCTCAACAAGGGGAATGCTATGCTTATCGCTTAAGATTCTATGCTTAGTGATCATGTGAGCAGTCTGAATGGTATTCCCTTGTACGTACAACTTATTCTCAAGTTTGTTTTTCAAAGTTTTTAGATTGGAAAAATCATTCAAAAGTTTTGATTCCTTAGCATTTAATTCTTGCTTAAGCATTTTCACATTTTCTTGAAGTTCATGTTTTTGCTTATCGGTTTTAGAAAGCTTTTCTTGTAAGGAGTTTAACTCTTGTTTTAATACTTCTTCTCTAAAATTACTTTTTTGAATAATTGTACGCATTTGGTTATCCATATCCGCCACGGGTAGTTAACTCAAACTTAGCACGTTGTTCATAAATAGCAACTTGTTCCTTATAGGTATTGAGCTCCGTGGTCAAGGAATCATCAGGCATGAATGCAGTGTATTCATCATGCATGCATTCATTGTTAATTGCAGAAGATTCATCACTAGGTACAACAAGACTGTCATCTTGTTTCACATATTGTTCATATGGGATAACATTGTTATTTCCCATATTTTCAATATCTGACTCAATGATTTCAGTAGATTGTACTTCATGGTGAATCTTTTGCTCATCAACCACATCATATAGTTTGAGTACCTCTTTAATGATGGATTCCTTGGATGGACTAGCTTGTTGAGATGAAGAGGTCATTGGAGAGATATTAGCCATGAATATAGTTTGTGCACATGGTTCATCATCAACGTCCGAGTCAAATGCATCACAGTCTGCAACTTGAAAGGCGTTGGGATTGTTCTGAGCAGCATGCACTGGTTGTTCGTCCACATCTCCATCATATGTTCTAGCATTCCCATCAGACAAGAACAACAACTCCTCTTCATTCAACATTACACCACTATCTTGTGCTTGAACCAACAACATGTTGTCCCTGAAGTATTCTGCGTTTTGAGGGCGTTTTGGTTGAGTACAGTCTCGATGTGCCCGTTTGGTGCAAGTTTTAAATTTATAAAAGGTGAATTACCAATATTAACAATAACACATACGAGCAAGTATACTCGTCCGTTATAGCAAGATTATGAAGATAAGTCGGGATCGTTGCATAGGATTTGAGTGAATCTAAACACAAGTTTGAATTAACGAAGTCTATCAAAAACATATAACAAAGCAAATAGATATGATGAAATTCAGATGATTAAAAACTACACTTGCTTAAACTAGTATCATAACATAGATTAATGTGATTGTGTTAACTACTTAACATGTTGGTTGTGATAATTAGTTGAAAACTAATCTATTGTTCTTACAAGTTAAACCTTCGTCAAGATTTTAGTTCATAAAAACAAGCTTTAAGTTTAACCAATCAATTCAAGATCAATCCAAGTTTCATAAGTCCACATTCATAAACTTAAACACAAAAACATCCACTTGCTCATCAAATTGCTTAAGAAATGGTCAATACAAAAGGTAACCGATCATAGACAAAAGGCTACAATTGATTCTCAACAAATAATCTTACGACCATTTAGATGTTTCCAACCAATCCAATTTTGATAATCAAAAGGCGTTTCTATTACAACCACACCTTAGTTCCTTTGTTTAATCAAGAATAATGGGTAAAAACAATCATCCATAGAAAAAATGATTATGACTAGTTGAATAACACGAAGTTCTTTCGACCCCAACGATTACTACCAATTAGCCAAACTTGATTAACAAATGTCACTATGAAACTTAAGCACAATTGGATCTTAGAATTAACTTGAAATTGAATTAAAACATGTTAACACAATCACTAACTAATCATATGATAATCAACATCATTTAAGCAAGTGCATAAAGAAACTAGCCACTCATAGCAAACATGAACATAAACTCATAACTTTGATCATTAGAAAACATGATTAAAAGTCTTACAATGCTTGGAATAAGATTGCAAATGACGAAGTAATGATTCCCAAAGGATCGTGGTGGACTTCTTGGTGTTTTGGCCTCCAAAGGTGGAACTTCTGGAACTCCAAACTTCTCTGGATTTCTAAGGACGAATTTTAAGAGGTTAAGGCTTGGTTTGATGAGTAGAGAGCTTTTGTAATTGAGGTGTGTCTCATATGCTCACAATTAGCCTCTATTTATACTATGTCCAAGGCCTAGGGTGTTAAATGCTTAACTTGGCCTCCAAGGAGTGACGAAGGGACTAGAATACACCAAGGGAAGGACCTAGAATCGTTTGGATGCAAAAGGGAAGCTTAGTGATGAAGATTTGACAACTGCAGCTTCTCCAACCGGATCGGTCATACGACCAACCGATCCGGCTGGTCTTCAATAATAACACTCCGACCGATCCGGTTGCGGGTTGCGACCGATCGGTTGGCTATGGCAAAAATACTAATTCCAACCAACTTCCAACCGATCCGGCTGAAAGTATAACCGGATTCGGTTGGATCTTCTGAGATACTAAACTTGATTTTCTCTCTTCACTCTAACTTGAAGAACTTGGTTCTTCAATCACTAAGGACTTCAAAGGTACTCGAAACTTAGCTTTACTGAAACGGGAATCTTCGATTAGCTGCATATTTCCACATTTTCCTCCATTACCACACTTGGTTATAAATACTAGACAAACATCTCTAGATACGATTAAGTACTAAAATCACGCACATATAACCAAAGAACAGATATAAAAGTACACATAATGCTACTAAAAACATGCACAATCTGAGTGTTATCAAATTTCCCCACACTTAAACTTTGCTTGCCCTCAAGCAAATCTAGGACAAACATCCACTGGTACCATATTGTGATTGTGAAAAATGTGATGCAAATCAACCAAGTATAAATACGAGAGAAGATTCATCAATTATGCTTATAAAGGTGAAACATCAAGATGTTTGACAATATCCAATGATTTTCTTGCATGATTAACATTTCAAAACACCTCGCGAAATGGAATATAATTCACTCAATCACTCATTTTTAGCGGAGTAACAAGATAAATCACACTCATTGCTCAGTCATGATTAGATTATTACCATAAGCTTGTACAAGAAACAAAACTCCACCGACGTGGCGTGAGCGCCAAGTAAAAACATCTAAAGAGGGCTTTTATTCGGGTTATAATGATAGGCTTAGGGTTAAGGGTATGGATAAGGAATGGGAATGTTAATGAAATTGGTGTTTAAAAATAGAAAATGAAATCAAGTCTAATTCCCAAGTTGCTAGCTACCAAACATTCCACGAACCAAATAAACGATTATAGCTTTGCTTTCTTCTTTTCCACTTTCCACAGCTTTTTGTTTTGCCATGATAATTATTCTTCGATCATAGCACATTGGCTATTATTTCCATACTTTCAACTCAATTTTTTTTTTTTTTTTTTTTTTTTTTTAACTCATATGGCTCAATCAATCAATCACATAGGATGTGGTACTCATAATAATTTGAACAATCTTCACTTTCCAGGTGACTAGCAACCAACCGTTAGACATTGATACGGGATAGGCTAAGGTTTAAAGTGTAAAATCTTTTTGTATTTTCTGGGTGAAGCAAAAATGAAAGGGATGGCTCGGAAGGTGTAACTAGGGGTATCTAGTGCTAAAAATGAGCACTACAAATGGGTCCATGTGGGATGTTAACTAACCAAGGAGGCTAGCTAATATATCATTAGATGTAAAATGGAAGGCCATTTGGGTTAAATCCTAAGGTGCCTCTTTATCACACGAATTTACTTATATCGCACGAATGCAATCTCACTGCGGTCTGGTAATGATTTATAAGCACAAGTTCTAGAATAAATAAAATCACCGGCACACTCATAGCAAAAGATCCAAGCATAAAAGATGTATGCTAATAAGAAATAGGCTTAAATACTCACAATTTAGTGGAAAGGGTATAATATGTGCTAGCAAATGTCATCGATCCCAGAATGGATTGCAATAGTAATCGAAACACATCTCGAAATTTCAAATATTACCAGTTTTACCAGTGGAATGATCCAGTTATTCTAATAGATAATCCTAAAAGTGTGAAAACAACTAGATCACAAGGGCAAACAAAATTTTAAATTTAAGCATAAAAAACTCTAATTTTTCCTATTCACCCCCCCACACTTAAGTTAGACATTGTCCTCAATGATAAACGAACTTCAAAGTATAGAAATAGGGAAAATAGAGATGAAACCAGATATGTCAATGAGTTTATCAGCTTAAAATCTTTCTTCATTCCTGGCGTCCACTGGAGAAATCATTACCTGCATATACTCTTAAAAACAAACAAAAGGTTTTATTAAAAGGTGGCACCCCCCCCCCACACTTAAGTTCAACCAAAGGTTCAAACTTTGGGGAGTGACCACAGAAAATCAAATCTGAAACACACGGGTTGCCTCCGAGAAGCTTTGTTTTATTACCGAGTCATCAGCCTGACTCGATTCTTCCCGAATTTATTCAGCTGCAAGGGCAGCTTTGAACATTTTTTAGAGTTCGGGATGTACATGAATTCTTCACCAGTATCTTCAATATCGTTCCAGACGAATTCAGCAGTTGGTTTCCATGGACATTTGTGGAATTCTTCCATGAAATGGTGCTACAAAGGTGATAGTTTCGAATTCATTCTAATGGTGTCTCCAGGACATGCATCGCTGAAACTTCATTCGTTTGCTCCTTGTCGTAGTATAACTTGATTCGGTGTCCATTAACAATGAAACTTCCACCTTGTTTGTCATAGAGCTCGACATACCCGATGGATATCCATGTTTAACGACATATGGTCCAAACCATTTTGGTTGTAACTTAGGAGCTTTGAACTTGAATTTCATGTTAAAAGCGAGAACTTTATCTCCGGCTTTGAATTCTTTTCAATTCGTAGCTTTTATCATGATAAGCTTTTGTTCTGGCTTTATATGTTAGGAATTAGAAAATTCCATGTTAAAGAGTCGGTCACCCCAAATATAATCTAGCATAAGTTAGCTCGTAGACATATCGTTATTTACTGTTTTATTAGTTAGTTATTTAGTTTAGAGTAACACCGTGGAGGAAGGACGGGTCTTTACCCACTGTATGCCTGATCCACAGTCCGAAGGAGGACGTTTAGTTTGTAACTATAAATACCCTCTACCTCCCAAGGTAGAGGGTTGGACCTTTCATTCATCTTAATCTAACCTTCTATGTTTTCTTTCACTTTCTCTCTCTAGAAAGGCTCCCACTTTCTCTCTCTAAAACCTCTAAACAATTCGACCCATATTATTGTTTGTTATGTGTTTATGAAATCCAATATCCAACAATTGGTATCAAGAGCCATGGTTAGATCATCTCTTACATATCTTTGGATTTCTAGTGGTTTTTAGGTGGTTTTTGAGTTTGAGAAAGTTTAGTGGTTTTGCATCATTTGGTTGATTTCTTGTGTTAAAGTTTGGATTTTGATTGTACTTTTGTGTTTAGGATCATCATAAGTGTTTAGGTTGTGATTTGGAAGGCTTGAATCATCGTGGTTGGGTTGTTTTTGGATTGAAAAGTGTGTTTTGGAAGTTTTTCAAGCTAGCGACTTAGTTCACGGAATATTTTCTTGGTAGCGACTTGCTTCACATTTTTGTAGCGACTTACAGTGTTGGAGCTAGCGAGTTAGATCTAGCGAGTTAAAGTACAAGTTGTGGATTCTCCACTACGGGTAGCGACTTGGTCAGTAGCGAGTTGCTCTTTAGCGACTTGTGTCTCTAGCGACTTGTGTAGCGAATTGCTGCCAAAAATTTGGTTAGCGACTTGGTCTGTAGCGAGTTACTACTTAGCGACTTGGGACTTTAGCGACTTGGGGGTGTAGCGAATTAGGTGTTAGCGATTTGGTGCATTATCTTAGCGACTTGGGTCCTAGCGACTTGGTCTTAGCGACTTGGTTCAAGAATTCTTAGCGACTTGTTGACTTTTCCCGACAAAACTTCAAACGGCTATAACTTTTGATCCGTAACTCCGTTTTCAGCGTTCTACCCATCAAAACGACCGTGAGAACGAGGAGAATGTCACGCCGAATTAACTAAAGTTCATTCGGATCAACCTTCGAGGGCTAAATCCGCTCGAAAGAAGTTATTGAGGTTTTTATGTTTTTAGACCCAAATTTCTCGGGAAAATCGTGCATAAACCAATCCAAATCTCAACCAAACAACATCTCTGCTTATCCCACAAACAATCATAAGTCCTAACACACAATTGTCTATCATTGTGTCGATCCATCAGTCATCTTAACACGTTCCATTGGTCATTGCTTAACGGTTTGGTCTTGATTTTAGTAAAATCCCGCGAAAGATTCTATTTCTCGGTTTAAATCATAGACTTGTAAAATCCCGTGCATACTACCACATCATGTCTTATTCTACTGACCCAGTGATTTCAGAAGTGCTTAAATTGTATGATGATGTGGACAACAATGATACTGTATGCTACACTGAACGATTAAAGATGATTGAATCAATCAATGAGGATATGATATCTCCGGGTTCAGACTCTGAAAAGACAGAAATGCACCAGTCAATGCTACAGAATGCCATGCAAAAGGAAAGCATCATTGAACCTTATCAACAACTTCACTCTCACCTCATGTTACTTCTACCCACATCAATGGAACGAACATGTATTGCCCTCTTTCGTCAGGATTTTTCCACATTAACAGGAACTCTGCTGTTAAACCTAGAGCAATTGGAGCTACAACTTGACAAAGAGAAGGTTCATAAGGATAGTTCCAGCGCTGCACTTCAAGTGATCTACAAACACTTTCAGTCATTCATTAGAAGGGAATTCACATCTGATTATGATCAAGACATGACTGAAATGTCCTTCAAGAGACACACTGGAATGGACATTAGCGTGTTCACGGAGACACTTATCCATCTCATGGATAATGTGGAGAAGTATATTGAGGAAGTTACTCAGAAAGATGCAAAAGTAGATGAGAGTCAGGTACAGTTGAGAGTTATTTATGATAAGTTGGGAAATGTATCGAAAGGTCGGTGTTGTTGAATGCAGAATATCAAAAACAACAAAGAATGATGTAACCAGCTGCTCAGTGACTCCTGTCTCACAAGAAGTGGATGTTGTAATCAGAAAGGCGAATGTATCTCGGGTACAATCAATAAATTGTTGTGTTGAGACCGGTATGGCACCAGATGTTGGATCAGTTGACACTGAATACAGAGGCTCAGAGACAGATAAGCTTGAAACAGCCAGCGGTTCAGTGACTCTTGTTACACATGATGTGGATGCAGATATCAGACCAGAAATTGAACAGGAGTCATGTAATGAGGTACCCTTTACTGTTCAACATAGTGCATCTGCTAAAGTTCTTAAACAAACTGATCATGATGTTGAACATAACTTTCATAAATGTTCTGTTACTGAGGCTGAGTCTGAGATTAAGTGTTTCAAAACAAAAGATATGGTTGATAAGAAGGCTTTTGATGAACTTTCAAACAAATTCTCAAATCTTGAAAAGCATTGCATTTCTCTTGAAATCGCGATTCAGAGTAAAGAAGAAAGTTTTCAACTTAACAAACCATGTAAACAACCGGAACTTCCTGAATTCCGTGAACTTTTTGAAATTAACACTTTGAAAGCTCAGCTTCAAGACAAAGAGTCAACCATTTACAATCAGAAGAAACATATTTCTGTCTTGAATGAGAAAAGTAATTTAGTCATGAATACACAAGACATTGATGCTATTATAACAAGAAATAATGAACTGTCAATTTATGTGGCTAAATTACTAAAGGAAAATGAGTCTTTGAGAAAGCATCATATAGAACTAAGTGACTCTGTCAAAGATGCTAGAACTAAATCAGTAGAACAAACAAACTCTTTGATAGCAAAAACTGATGATTTCAAAGCTCAACTTCAAGAAAAGAGTTTCGCTATTGTTGCCTTAAAAATGAGCTTAGGAAAACTGTAGGGAAAAATGTGAATACTAAGTTTACAAAACCATCAACCTTGGGGAAACCAGTTTCTTATCCCATTAGAAACCAGTCCATTGTTAGGCACCTCTGCGTTTATATCCGAAAGACCAAAATTTTCAAAAACACGGTTTGCCTCCCAAGTTGATGAGAAACAAGTTTTGTCAAAACCAGTCACTTCACCTGAGTTATCTAAGAATAAGGCTTCTAGCTCCGTTAACCCTCAACACGTAGCCACTTCTACTCCCAGCACCTCTAGGATTAGTTCGAAAACAGTGTCAAAACCAAGCATTAAAACCCAGAATTCATATGATATGAATGACTTGTGGAAGAACTATTATCTAGAAAAAGCTAGGAAAAAGGCACAGATTTGAAAAGACGGAATTTTAGGTGCAAAACCTAGGGTGATGAATTCTACGAGATTTCAAAGCACTGCTAGTAGTTGTAAACCACTACCTAGGAACACTCAAAAGACTAGGGATTGGCGTACATCTAAGAGTAGTTACGTGCATAAGAATGCTAAGCATGTAGAAAACAAAGCTAGAAATTCTGAGTCTTTTCCACAAAAGAAACATTTTCCTAATTCACATGCTAAGGTACAATCCCCTAAGACTACTTATGCGACTAAGTTCCAACATGTTGTGAAGCAAAACAAACCAAAAACTTCTCCTAGATGGATACCAACTGCTAAATCTTTGGAAACTAGGAATAAGGATAAGTCTTCCATTGTGCATAAGAAGCCTAACAATCCTAGACCTTGCCATAAGTGGATACCGTCTGGTAGAATGTTTAAGGATGCTGGACTTAGGTGGATTCCTACCGGAAAGCTGTTCTCTGATGACAAAATCAAGGTTGACCGTGAAACCTCAAAGGGTTTGGATACTAATGTCACTAACCAATATATATGCAATCAAGCTTGTAATGTTAGTGCAGGTAGACCTTACTCAGTTGCAGATACTTCGATCCTTCAATACATGGACTGGTTTAAAGTATGGATAACACAAGGATTGATATCTCATAACTCACGGGTTCAAGTAACTCAATCTTGATATTCTTTCGGAAATGACGTTTGAACACTACAGTTCAAGCCTCGTTCTCTAAAGAAAAGAAAAGTGTACGTTTCAGTGCGCTTTATCTTGGAAAGAAGAGAAATCTTCTTATGACGTCTGTTCACATCAGTTCAGGCCTCGTTCTTCATCATTATGACGTCTGTTCACATCAGTTCAGGCCTCGTTCTTCATCATTATGGCGTCTGCAGATAACACTTCAGGCCCCGTTCCTCAAAGAAAAGAAAAGTGTACGCTTCAGTGCGCTTTATCTTCAGAAGAAGAGAAATCTTCATGTTTATGACCATTCTCATCGACATTCTTCATCAACAAGCTTCATGTTTCTCCCATGCTCATTCAGTCATCAAATGGATCTACATTCATTAATGTATATTCTTATTCACTTGCTAAATCAAAAATGGCAACTTCGGATGCAATTTTTGAGGGGGGAGAAGAGTGAATATACTAAATGATGATGGATGTTTGAATAATGGTTATACGACTTAAAGTTTGATGACTCTCACTCACTAAGGATAAATGGGATTTATGAGAAGAGTGAATACACTAAATGATGATGGATGTTTGAATAATGGTTATACGACTTAAAGTTTGATGACTCTCCTCCAACGCCTAATGTTTCACTCACGAAGGATAAATGGGATTTATTGTTTGGGATTCATTGGTTCAAGATATGTTTGATGAGTATTTACAACCGCTAGCGAATATTTGATGATCATCAAAGACTATGTGATTCATGAGTTCAAGATATGTTTGATGATCATCAAAGAAGTACAACTCAGACTACACAAAAAATCCCTATCTCCAGTTATTCCTCAAGGCGTTGATAATGATTATCATAATATTGCAGTTGCACTCATGAATAATGATCCGCTCTTTGGTATTCCTTTGCCAAATCTTCACGGATTATTGTTCATGAATAATGATCCACTCTTTGGTATTCCTTTGCCAAATCTTCATGGATTATTGTTCCTCACATCGTGCATGCTAGAAATCAACCACATGAACTTCATGGAAAATGTCTACCTCATCCGCTCGAAGTTATTGGTGTATCCTCCAATCATCTCTACATGAATACTTTTAGGAAGAATACATTGATGTTGAGGCATCATTTGTTTCGGTTCATTCAGTGGGTGAATGTACATCCGGTTGTATGTTTATTCACATGTTGGGCATTTGACACAAGTTGATTACTTCAGAGTTAATCTTTTATCACTTATTTGAGGTTGAAGTTGACGTTCACAAAGGCGTGATCTTATTTGATAACTTGCTCGAGCTTAAGAATTAGAGTTGAAGTCTTGGGTTATCTAGTTACCAGCAGTCGAGGTGGATGGTTGAAGACCTGGTTAACTATCACTATTAGGAGTTACGTTGTTTTACTCAGTGTCACGCGTATATTACGTTGTGGATAATCGCAAGAGGTGTTAATGTCTCATACTTTAATTGAGTATTGAGTACTTAAGAGATTTGCTTGGTGCATAAATTCTCGACACCGTTCTTCCATCTTTAAGTGCATGCTTAAGACACAAATGTAGGAATATGACTTCAGTTTCAAGTTTGGTATATTGGGTTTTTCTTAAACAGTGGTCACTTCAAATTGTCTACATATGGGTTGATAAAGATAGTCCGAGAGAGTTTATGTAGCAGTTGATTCTCACAGGATTCATTTGGGCTATTTGAGTTCTTCTCACAAGATTTCAAGTTTATGGATATATTATGCTTTGTCTGATTCTCGAGGTATCAAAACCATTTGTGGGAAGGATATATTATTCCAACTATTTGGGGGAAGTGGTCTCTGGAGACCTTTGGTTTATGTTACCTCAGTGTTCAGTTGGAAGAAATGTGAGAAGAATATTTGGAACGTGAGATGATACTGCCTATCGACATCTTATATACGGTTTATGATAAAGTGCTTCCGGTTATATGCACAACATGTTCACTTGATCGAGCTAATTCAGTTATTTCAGAGTTGACATCCACAGAGATGATTAGTAACTCAACATGTTACATGGATGTCATCGTCTCTACTCTTGTTGGGTACATGTGTACATTATGTGCTGATTGGTTATATGTTATATAACTGGAATGCACTTGGTAAAATGAAGATGTTGATATATTGTTCCCCTAAATAGACAACTGGTCAATCTTGAAGAGTAAGGTGTACATCGGGGATGCACAACAGGTTCATGTGATCGGTCGTTATCAGTTAATCCGGATTTGATAACCACTGAGATGATCAATGTTTCAACTTGTTACTTTGGGGTTCTCGTGTTCTTCGGGTGCGAGCTTCAATCAATGAGACCGCTTTGTATTCAACTCTACTTCTTAGGGAAATGGTCTTTATTCGATGTTTGTCGGTTTGGGGGGAAGGTACCAAAGATTCAAATTGAGAAGGCTCATGTCCAGACGATTTTCTTAGAAGCCTCGAATGCTTTGGTGGTGAAAGTTTAAGAGATGTTGATTCCTTTCTTCTACAACGTGCTGAACGATATCTTTATCTCGGTACTCATTTCATCATTCTCTTAAACTAATTTATCTCTTGTAAATATTTATTCGAAAAACAAAATACAAAAATATAAAACCAACCAAAACAAAATAGAAAAATATAAATTCAACAAAAACCCATAAAAATCAGAAAATTTGAAAAATACCTAAAATATTGTTTTCTCAAGACATGTCTTCTGGTATCGATAACATCTACGGTCTTAGAAATGTCATTCAATAATGGCACGGGACTTTAGATGAAGTTCGAGCAGGAGGTGTAAATATTTCTTTCTAAACATGTCTTAAAATATGGCTTACAGTTATTTCAGACTGTAACCCGTGCTTAAAAAAAAAAAAAAAAAAAAAAAAAATGGCTTACAGTTATTTCAGACTGTAACCCGGGCTTCAAATAATGGCTTACAGTTATTTCAGACTGTAACCCGCGCTTAAACTATGGTTTGTTATTATTTCAGATAGCAACCCGCTCTTCATGAAAGGAAAGTGCTGCGCTAAACCAATTTTCAAACATTTCGTGCACTTATCCTAAAAACAAAAATGAGGAAAGTATGTCGAAGGACTGCTGTTCCTACACAAATGTTTTTCCGTCTAAAATTCTTCAGAAAAATATTTGTTGTTTTCAAAAATTGTTGGTAAATGAGTTGCTTTCAAATCTATCGATTCGAGTTTTCGTAAAAATTGAAAACTCAATCAATGACTTCAGCGCTTTTAATCTCTTCTTGAAAAAGAGTCATTGGTTGAGGGAAGAATATTTTCATATTTACATCATCTAATGGGCTTTCTTAATCATCCTACGTGCTTATCTGATAAATATAATTGCCTATGTTGAAGGACTAGGTTTCTAGGATGTGACTGTTAGGTTTAGATGTTTGTAGATTGATAAACATTATTCCCATATATTTGAATGATCTGATTGATATGTTGAATTGACTTTTATTAGTCGATTGCTGTTTGGGTGATGTCGACCACCATATATCTGTATGTGTGTTTACTAACGTATGCAGGTATATTGGTTTAAAAGAATGTTCCCGATCCGGATCCCACAATTGAATATGATTGGATGCCGAAAGGAAAGGGTAACTATATCTTGGGTTGACAAATGAAGAAACGGAGCTTAATTGGACTTCAATGGAGAGTTGGCATAAATGCAACGTAAGAGGTCTCACTGCATCAGCAGATGGTTTTCTTCTAAGAGATTGAAGAAACGGAGCTTAATTTGACCTCAGTTGGCATTCAAAATGCAACGTAAGAAGAAGTCTCACTGCATCTGCAGACGGTTTTTCTTCCAACCCTCAGCAACAACAACAAAAGCTTCTCAACCACCTAACGCATCTTTGTGCAGGATACCATTTTTAAACAATTTAGAATAATTTTATTAAATTGTTTTGAAAATGGAAAATAGTGTTTTGAAAATATATTGGACTAATTTTTGAAAATCACCGGACTTCATTTTTATCAAAACCTAAGTCACTCAATTATTGACTTATGTCATGGATTGAGGGGGAGAGTGATTTAAAATAAAATATTTTCAAACTATATTTCTTCACAAAAATTCCGTTTTGTACAATAATTAAGTGGTGATCTAAAGATTTAATGTTATGTATGGTATGATTTTCTTTAGAATCAAGATCTTTCAAAATGAAATTTTTTCTGTTCTTGTTTGATTGTGAAATTGTTTTATTTTACCTAAAAGATCTCTTAAAACAATCATACCTGACACTAACAATCTTTAATATCTAAAAATGGTCCTTATCTGTCATTTTTCAAAGTTAAATCAAGCCACGTCTTTCCCCAAAATCTTTTAAATGATTTAAATCAATTGGGATCACAAATCTCAAAAGGTTTGAAATTTTGATCGGGGTAGAGATCGTGAGTTAAATGTCTTATCTGTTTTATGGAATTGGTTTTAGTCCTTCAAAGGCACTCCTGCCTCCATGTGCCAAACGACTTCAAATACACAATGCACATGTTGAGGAGGAGGATTTATCCAAAAACCAGATGAGTATTTAAACAAGGCCACATTTTCTCCCATGTTTTCTAAACCTAATTAAATCACTTGAGATCCAAAATCTCAAAGGATTTGATATTTTTGATCGGGGAGAATTTGTGATTTAATAATGAAATTTGATAAAATGTGATCGTTTTGATTTAATTGTGCAAGCTGCTCTCTCATATGTGTTAAACGCTTTTGAATCTCGAAGCACATATTGAGGGGGTGCAAAACTATCGAGGTACAAAAAGTTTTTTTAAAAGAGACTTATAAAGTACCTTGATTGAGTTTTCAAATGGTTTTCTTAATGGCTTTTATGATTCGTGGATGTGCTTCAAAAGAACTCTTGCCTCTATGTGTTAAAATGATTTCTCTTATCCTATGCACATATTGAGGGGGAGAATTTACCAAAGAAATTCAAATGGCTTTTTCTAAGGAAAATGTGATCAAGAAATTATTTCAAAGAAATTATTTCAAAGAACTCTTGCCTCCATGTGCCAAACAATTTCAATATCATATGCACATGTTGAGGGGAGCATTTCTAAAATGATCAAAACTATTAAGGTACAAAATGCTTTGATCTCGTATCACAAGTACCTTGATTGTTTTTCCAAATGATTTTTCAATTGGTTTCAAGGAAGAATGAACTGTACCAAAAGACCGACCATTTTACTTTATGTATGGAGTTATAAGGATGGTAAGGTTAGGTATTAGTTCCCACGATCCGCCAGAACCGGAGGGATCTACCCAGGGACAATCCACTAGATAGTGTAGAGTCCTTAGGTATGATGAAAAAAAAGGAGAAAAATGAGAATATGGGAAGAGTGCGGACTGAGACAGAGCTAGTACTGGAATAAACCCAACAAGGTTCTAGTTATGAAGTCTCGGTAAGCACTGAAGGGGTTGAAGAATGAAAAAGAAATGAATGAGAAAAGGGTGAAAAGAAATAGCCCTCCATCAATTCAACCTTAGGGCAGAAACCGGTTCAATACATATGCTACTGGTTGTTACTAAGGTAACACTAGTATTGAAGACAAGATGTCATGGACCCAGTGGACGCACTTGCACTAAACTTCCCAAGCTACTCAAGTTCCTCTTAAAAGGGCTTGTTTCATTCTCACGGGAACCGACATTATCTATCGACTTTCTCTTAGAGATTGTTGATATTGAAGAAGGAGACCCTCTCCCTAGTCTCCGGCATAGGAACCAAATGTGCACTATTGAGTCTAGAGCCAAGAGATCATCCACAATATCTCATTAGGACACTAAATTCTTGAAGACTTGCTGTTTCACATAATGTGGAAAGTAAGAATATATTAAGAGTCCTACGCATTATCCTTGTGGTAATGGCCAGAACATCCGAGTGATATGTGACAATATTCACGATGAAGATGGAAAGCCTTCTAGAGCCAACATCAAACAAGCTCTTGGTAGGTGACATGTGAGATCTTTTCTAAAGATCAACCATGTGACAACTGGATAGAAACGATGGGGCGATTCACTCGTGAATCAACCTTGGTCCAGGAAATGGATTGACGGATGCTTTTGGAAAAACCGTTCGATGTGCAAATCTTTTCTTTTCTCTAGCACGTCGAATGTGTACTTATGTTTTCAAATTCAAAAGTATCTCTGATTGAAAAAATACTTTTGGAAAACCGTTCGATGTGCAAATCTTTTCTTTTCTCTAGCACGTCGAATGTGTACTCTTTTCAAATACAAAAAGTATTTTGATTGAAAATTGATCTTTCTCATAAAACCTTCGTTGTATTGCAAAACTCTTTCTTCCAAGCAATACACGATTGTTTTCAAGTCATTTTTCATCAATCAGTGAATCTCAATTCGCTGGTTCACTCACTCCGTGTTGTCTTCTTTGAGACGTTCCGGTTTGAGAACAGCTAGAACAGCTGCGAAACCTGTCAAGGAGATTCTTCGGAATCCTACCGATCACAGGCAGTACTTGTACTGATCAACGGGGAACCGTGGGCCGTGTACCTCAATTCACGAAAGTGATCAAAGACACTTTCGTGTGTTTTTTTGCTAACTGTTGTTTGCAGGTACATTTGGACGGTTGCAGCTGATCAGAATTGAGCGGTCAATCCAAAGCCGCATGCTCACAGCATCCACACTTAATTGAAGAAATCATGACTGGTGCATATCTACATAACCTGGCTCTGATATTATTTATACTATGCTTCCTCTACGCTGCTGCAAATATCATGAGCCAGTAAAGCTTCCGCTACTCTGATGGAAAGATGTCATGATTCAAAAGTGTGAGCATGTCGGTCCAAAAGTCACAACATCACATGAAGGCAACACAACTATGGATGATCCAGAGAGATTTACTGTGGCTGATGATCTCAAAGAAAGCTCGAAGATCATCAAAGATGTGGATCAGTTAAAGGCCTCCACTGAAAGTACAAATCAATGCGGACTGTGAAGAATCGCTACAAAAGCACAAAGATTGCAGAAATTGAAGAATTCATGTCTACGAGCTCCAGAACGAAGTCAAAGATAGAATGCTAGGAAGCAAAAATGTATTTCATAGGGTGACCTCCCTTAGGGGGAGATTGTTAGGAATTAGAAAATTCCATGTTAAAGAGTCGGTCACCCCAAATATAATCTAGCATAAGTTAGCTCGTAGACATATCGTTATTTACTGTTTTATTAGTTAGTTATTTAGTTTAGAGTAACACCGTGGAGGAAGGACGGGTCTTTACCCACTGTATGCCTGATCCACAGTCCGAAGGAGGACGTTTAGTTTGTAACTATAAATACCCTCTACCTCCCAAGGTAGAGGGTTGGACCTTTCATTCATCTTAATCTAACCTTCTATGTTTTCTTTCACTTTCTCTCTCTAGAAAGGCTCCCACTTTCTCTCTCTAAAACCTCTAAATAATTCGACCCATATTATTGTTTGTTATGTGTTTATGAAATCCAATATCCAACATTATACAGTTTGGAGTTTTCATAAGCTTGGAGTCTTAATTCATCGAGTTCGTGCAATTGCAGAAATCTTTTCTCTCCAGCTATTTTGAGATCGGTGTTACATTGTCTGAGCGCCCAATAAGCACGATGTTCAACTTCGAACGGCAAATGACAAGTCTTCCCATACAGGAGTCTGTAAGGAGTTGTACCAATTGGTGTTTTATAAGCCGTACGAAATGCCAACAGAGCATCATCAAGTTTTCTTGCCCATAAAGACGGATTGTCTTTTACTGTTTTTTCCAGTATTCTTTTGAGAGCTCTGTTGGTATTTTCGACTTGACCACTAGTTTGTGGATGATACGCAGTCGCAAATCGATGATGAACTCCATATCTTTTCATGGTTTTTTCCATTTGTTGATTGCAGAAATGAGTTCCACGATCGCTTATGAGTGCTTTGGATTTCCATAACGGCGAAAAGCTTTTTGAGAAAATTAACAACGACACGAGCATCGTTTGTCGGTAAGCTTCAGCTTCTTCGCCCATTTGGACACATAATCTATAGCAACTAGAATGTATTCGAATTTGTGGGATTTAGGGAAAGGTCCCATGAAATCTATTCCCCAAATATCGAATATTTCGCACACTTGAATGCTTGTTAATGGCATTTCATCCCTTCGAGAGAGATTGGTTGTTCTTTGACAAGCGTCACAGTTTTGAACAAGTGTATGTGCTTCTTTGAATATAGTTGGCCAATAGAATCCAGCATCAAAAACTTTCTTAGCTGTAGGGAAGGACCATAAGTCCCCAGTTGGGCCTGGTGACATTCGTCAAGAATTTTACGAGTTTCGGAACCAAAAATACATCTTCGGATCATCCCATCGGGACACATTTTGAAAAGAAATGGTTCTTCCCAAAAGTAGTATTTGAGTTCCGAAAAGAATTTGCTTCTTTGAGCATGAGTTAGTCCTTTTCGAGAATTCCTCCTCGGCGGTAGTTTGCAAAGTCAGCAAACCAAGGATCGTCGTTTCCGTCGATGGTCATGAGAGTTTCATCGGGAAAATAATCATCGATTTCTTCTTCTTTCAACTCCTCAAGGTTAGGATTTTCAAGACGAGATAAGTGATCGCAGCAAGATTTCTACGCTCCTTTCTTGTCTTTGATTTCGATGTCAAATTCTTGGAGTAACAAAATCCATCGAATAAGACGTGGTTTAGCGTCTTGCTTGGTGAACAGATATTTGAGTGCTGAATGATCGGTAAAAACGACTGTTTTTGAGAGCACAAGATATGATTGAATTTGTCAAAGCGAAAACGACAGCGTAGTAATTCTTTTTCGGTGACGGTATAATTTTGCTGGGCACTATTCAGTGTCTTGTTGGCAAAATATATAGGCCGAAAGTGTTTTCCTTCGCGTTGTCCTAAGACAGCTCCAACAGCAAAATCGCTTGCGTCGCACATAAGTTCGAAGGGCAGTGACCAATTAGGTGAAACCATGATCGGAGCACTAGTAAGTTGAGATTTCAGTGATTCGAAAGCTTTTATGCAATCAGCATCGAAGTCAAAGATAGATTCTTTCTCAAGAAGTTTTGTCATCGGACGAGATATTTTGGAGAAATCTTTGATGAATCGGCGGTAAAAACCACATGTCCTAAAAACTCCTAACGGTTTTGACGTTGGTTGGTGGTGGAAGTTTTGAGATGACATCGACCTTTGCTTTGTCGACTTCCATTCCAGCACTAGAGATTTTGTGGCCAAGCACAATTCCTTCGGTTACCATAAAATGGCATTTCTCCCAGTTGAGAACAAGATGTGCCGCTTCGCATCTTTCGAGCATTTTATCGAGATTAGAAAGGCAAGCTTCGAATGAATCTCCAAAGTCTGAAAAATCATCCATGAAAACTTCCATGGAGGTTTCTAGCATGTCTTGGAATATGGCGATCATACACCTCTGAAAAGTCGCAGGTGCATTACAAAGACCAAAAGGCATACGCCGATATGCGTAGGTTCCAAAGGGACACGTAAAGGTGGTCTTTTCTTGATCGTTAGGATCGATGGGAATTTGGAAATATCCTGAAAATCCGTCGAGGAAACAAAAGAATTTATTTCCCGCTAGTCTTTCAAGCATTTGATCCATGAACGGGAGCGGAAAGTGATCCTTTCTGGTGGCTTTGTTTAACTTACGATAGTCAATACAAACACGCCACCCGGTGACAGTTCTAGTTGGCACTAGCTCATTTCGCTCATTAGTTATAACCGTCATTCCTCCTTTCTTAGGAACACAGTGAACATGACTTACCCAAGGGCTATCCTCAATTGGGTAAATGATTCCAGCATCGAGAAGTTTAATGATTTCCTTTTTAACAACTTCTTTCATGTTGGGATTGAGTCGACGTTGACGTTCTACCACAGGTTTAATCCCTTCTTCGAAATTGATTTTGTGTTTGCAAAAATTAGGACTAATTCCTGGGATATCAGATGTTTTCCAAGCAAAAGCTTGTTTGTGATTTTTGAGCACGGAAACTAAACTTTCTTTCTCATTATCCTCGAGCAATGAAGATATGACTACTGGGAGAAGTGAGTTTTTCTCCAGATAAGCATATTCAAGATGATTTGGGAGAGGTTTGAGTTCGAGATCTGTGGGTGGTTCTTCGATAGAGGTTTTTATTCGCATCTTGTCATTGAAAGTAATTTCCTCAAAATTTTCTTCCTCTTCCTCCATCTCTTCTTCTTCTGAGTTATCTCCTTCGAATTCTACTTTCATGAAATCATCAAATTCTTTGTCAGAATCTGTTTCATTGATTTTTTCAGAAGTAGTCATGAATGGATCGGATTCGTTTAGTAATGCATCTAATTCCTCATCAGTGACTTCATCTATAACATCGACGTTAAAACAGGTGTCATCACTGGAATGTGGGTAGCGCATTGCTTTATCGATAAGAAAGGTGATTCGATCTTCCCCAACTCCAAGGTTGAGTTCTTTTCCTTTAACTTTGATAATTGCGTCGGCGGTATTTAGGAAAGGTCTTCCTAAAATGAGTGGGACTTTACTATCTTCTTCCATTTCCAAGATTACAAAGTCCACGGGAAAAATGAATTTACCGACTTGAACAAGCATATTCTCAGCAATTCCCACATGATATTGATAGGAATGATTTGCCAATCGGATGCTCATTTTTGTTGGTTTCAGGCTGTTGTTGCACAACTTGGAGTAGAGTGAATAAGGCATTAAATTGATACTTGCGCCAAGATCGGCTAAAGCATCACATTTAACGTTATTCCCGAAAGTACATGGAATCAGAAAGCTCCTGGATCTCCGAGCTTTGGTGGAATTTTGTTTTGAACTATGGATGAGCATTCTTCGTTAAGAAAAGTGTCTGATATTGCTCAAGCTTGCTTTTGTTATTAAGAAGTTCTTTCAAAAATTTCCCGTAATTGGGCATTTCGGCTATAACATCAACGAGAGGAACATTGAGTCTAACCTCTTTGATTATTTCGATAAACTTCTTATAACGTTCTTCCATCTTTTCCTTCTTTAGGCGTTGAGGATAAGGAATTTTTGGTGTATACGCCTTGACGGTTGGAATGTCTTTCTTTTTGGTGGTTTGAGTTGTGTTTGGTTCGCTTTTCATCCTCACTATCAACGGTGATAGAGTATTGGATTAGGTGGTGGATCGCATCTGAGAGACCACTTTGTGAAAACAAAGATTGATATGTTCATTTCTTGTCCTGGGTGGACTGCACGCTTATCATTTGATGGTTTTGGATTGGATTGAGTGTTACTTGGCAATGAACCAGATGGTCGAGAATAATGTTGGTCGAGAAAAGTCGCCAAGCTTGTTTTCAAGATCTTGGATAGATGTGATGATTTTTGTCCTTGCTCAACTTTGGCTTTGAGATTGAAAAATTGATTTTTGATAAAATCATTTGGCGATTTTGACCAGCCATGAATTCTCTCATGGTTTTCGAATTGATTTCTTACGGTCTTTTTGTGGGAACTTTGGTGTGGTGAATCGTCGGTTAATTGGTTGAGAACAAGTTTGTCATCCATGGTCGGCGATCTTGCCAATTTCAGAATTTT
>OU343216.1:9548893-9571087 GCA_910596185.1 Chrysanthemum makinoi | reverse complement strand
TTAATATATAAAATGGTATTATTAATTATTAGTCACGAAATAAAACATAACGATAGTTAAATATTTACGAGGTTTAGCTACTTGGTCGTTAAATATAAACTATAAGGACTAGAGATGAAATTACAAGTCGGGAAAGTTCTAGAATCCCCTTGGGATTGCCTTTGGCCGATCGGTTGGGTTCCAAACCCAATACCACTCAAACTTGGTCACCAACTTAAGTTACCTATAAATACAATCCCTTGTATTCATTCACAACTTAACCTTGGATCACCAATATACCTAATTTCTCTTCTCCTCTCTCCCTCTTTGTGTGGCCGGTCATATACCCTCACCACAAGGGTGTTCTATTTTGCTTAACTCAAAGAAACAAGTGTTTGGTTTTATTTGTGATTCAAGAAACTAGCTTTTCGCATCAAATCGCTAATAATGCGTGTGTACAGAGCGAAGAACAAGCAGCTTGAGCTTGTGTATTCCTTGGTGGTCGATCTCCTTTGGGTCGAATTACATAAACCCTAAAGTTAGGGTTTTGGGTTTTGTTCTTGTTCAAAGTTACGTTTGGTTTTACTTGAATTGCTAAAAGGTACGCACTTTCTTGTTCGGTTAATTACTTACATATATTATTCCTATTTACTTCCGTTGCATGCTTTGATGATGTTATTTGATTTTATATAATTGTTATGAGTATTAAATCCCAACAGTGGCATCACGAGCTGTTAATATGATGTAATTAATTACCGAAACACATAAAATTGGATCTTTATGATTATATGCATGTTTTTATGGTTTCTAGGGTTTTGAATTGAAACCCTAATTTTTTTTAATATTAGGGTCGATTACCCTTATTTTATTTAATTAGGTTTTAATTTTATAAAACTTGTAGAAACCCTAGGATTGCATGCTAATTTTATGTGGTTAATTAATGAATAATTGTTATGTGTCATGTAATATGCGTATCTTGGATGATAATTGTTATGCGGAATCCATGGTGGAACATGCATGTTTTGCCATGGAGTATTGTTTATAGTTTATTGATTAATTGTTAAGTGATACACACATGTTCTATTTATTTAATAATTATTGAATTGGGGAAGACCTCAATTATAACTAATAAAAATTCGTTATGTGCTAATTGGTATATTATTAACTTTGGCTTACGCAATCGACTTGTCGATGTATGTGGCTCATCTACCTTGTAGTTGAAAGCCCTAGTTAATGTATACATTTATTTACGCCTAGAATTGTTTGTTAGAGTTTATTGAAATAATTATGCATGTGGCTAATTGTTTTTACATATGTTAATTTGTTTAGTTATATGTTTATATTATTTGAGTGTGTTTAATTTTTATTAAAATGCTTTTTGTTTATATATTATTTGACATGTTAGTAAGCAAAAGGGTTTTGGAATAGAAAATTAAATGAACTAAATAATGGCAAAAGCTGATTTGTTAACTAAAATTATTCTTGAACTTTTAATGGATTGATCTTGTGTACTAAATGGTTAGAACGACTCACCCACTAGAACAAACTGTAAAGGGGTTAATAAAGAAGTGAGCACAGTCTCACTGAAAGGATGTGTAAGGTTATGCTTTGCGCTTACGGTCCTCTGCAAGTTCGATTGGAGATACCTAGTATAACCATTCAATGTACGAAGCATCTTAGTGCAAAGTTGTAAGTTTCTCAGCGCATCGATTAAAACTTTGTAGAATTAAATCTTAGCAATTAAAATCTCATGTAAGTTTTTTCGAAAATTTTATGTTATAAAGTTGTATGCATGCTCCTTTATACATAAGTTTTGATTACGCGTCAAAAATTGTACCCTTTAAATTTAAGTTTATGCCATCTAATGATATGAAACACTTGAAGTTGTAATTTAGTTATGTGAGACCTTGATCTAGATTACAATAACGAGGTGAATTACTTTGTTGTGTGAGACCTCAAACTTTATGATTTTGCGTTTCTAAATTAGAAAACTTAATTAAGTTAGTTAGTGAGACCTATGACTTAAGGCATAAGATGAGATAAAACATGCTTACGTTTTGCATTAATTGTTTTGGCAAAATTGTAAATCATATAATTTTTGGAATTGAAAACTTGTTTGTCAATTATCGTTTTTCAACGATAACCTATTCTATACTTTCACCACTAGCAGATCAACTGATGTGGTGAAACTATGATAATGAGGATCCAAAATTCAAGGAAAATTCTATGTTAATATGAATATTGACCAAAGGGTATTTTTATTTGCTTGAATGTTTACTTATCGAAAGTACTAACTTTTGAAATTTTATTTTCTGTAGAAATGGCTCAAAATTGAATCTCTTGCACTAGCCTGCGTCGTTCAAATCTATGTTTGATCGAGAGAATTATTGGTAGCGTGAATTTCAATGATTGGTATGGCAACTCGAAATTGTCTTGAGGGTTGCCAAAATACTCAATTATTTGACTACGCCTTGTCCTCCTAAACTGCGGTGATGCTACTGCTTTGAAGCACGAGGTACGCATGGCAATCTGAGTATGACAAGTATAATGAGGTCACCTGCATTATGCTCGGGAGTATGAATCCAAACTTGCAAAAGAAGTTTGAAAATTACTTCCCTAATCTCATGCATGAAGAATTGGCAAAAGAAGCGGTATGATTTGATAGATGCTCTTCATAGTTGCAAGCAAGGAGAAGGGAAACACAGTAAGCACCCTTTGCACGGAAATGATGAGTTACATGGACCGGCTAAGGTCTTAACTATGTTTACCCAATGACATACAAATTGGCCTTATCAACGGATCCCTTAACAAGGAGTTTGATGGTTTTGTGCGCAATTATAATATGCATTGCACGGGGAAGACAGTCAGTGAGGTACATGCAATGCTCATTGATTCTGAAAAGGTTTGCCCAAGAAGGCCCTACACTGGGTTTTGACCATCCGGAAGGGTAGAATTTCTAAGCCTAATAAGCGCTAGCGAACAAGAAAGGGAAAGGTAAGGGTAAAGTTGATAAGGGAAAACAAGTTATGACATATCGGCAAGAACCCGAAGTACCCTCCCAAAAGCGTGAGAATCCGAAGAAGGATATGGCTTGTCATCAACTTTGCACGAGGTTGGACCTTTGGAAGAGGAATTGTCCACTCTACCTTGATGAGTTGCGCAATAAGAGGTATAAAAATCTGGCACTTTGTGCCCAGTACTTGGTACTCTTTTGATGATAGAATTATTTGCTTTTCCTCATAAAATAAATTCTGGGTATATGATCTTTGGATGTGGTATTCACATTTGTAATACAACTGAGGACTTAGAGGAGCAAGGAAGCTTCGCCTATGGACAGACAATACACGTGGGTAATGGAGCACATGCAGTCGTTGATGCTATAGGCACGTTTGATTTAGTTTTACCTTCGAGGGTTTGAAATCTTTGTCATTAAGCGATTGTCATTCGCACCTTCCATTGTTAGGGGTGTCGTTTCTGTTTCCTTGTTAAAAGATATTGGGTTCGTTCATACATTTCGCGATTATGGAATTTGGTTTCTTTAAATGGTGTTTTTACTTTAATGTTATTCGATAAATGGTATGTTTGAAATTGATTTGCATGATAATATGATTGATAAAATAATTACGTCTTTAGCATCAATAATAAAAGAATTAAAGGTGATTCAGATTCTTCATTTCTTTGGCATTGTAGACTTGCTCATATAGGCAAGAAAGCAGCAACAACGGCTGCACGATGGCCTTTTGCAAGACATCAATGATGAATCATTTGATAAATGCGAATCTTGCATATCTGGGAAGATGACCAAGAAACCTTTAACAAATAGTTTAGAAAGGGCTTCTGATCTTCTTGGTGTGATACATCTTGGCGTATGTAGACCACTAAGACATGTGTTAAGAAAGGGTGCTAGCTACTTCTTAACCTTCACTGATGATTTCAGTCGTTATGGTTATGTTTATTTACTTAAACATAAACATGAAGTCTTTGAAACATTTAAGGTTTTTAAGAGTGAAGTAGAACTGCAACTAGGAAAGAAGATTAAAGCTCTTCGATCCGATAGAGGTGGTGAATATTTAAGCCAAGTGGTTAAAGATTATCTAGCTGAGTGTGGTATCGTCTAGCAACTCACATATCCATATACTCCACAACAAAATGGTGTATCGAGAGAAGGAATGCGTACATTGCTAGACATGGTGCGGTCGATGTTTAATCTTACAACTCTTCCCTTATCCTTTTGGGATTATGCTTTGGAAGCTAGCTGTTGCATATTGAATATGGTTCCATCTAAGAAGGTTGATTAGACGCCTTATGAAGTGTGGTATGGGAAAGCTCCCAACTTGTCTTACTTAAAGGTCAGGGGTTGTGAGCGTTTGTTAAGCGTGACTCTGTGATAAGCTACAACAAAGATCTGTTAAGTGTATCTTCGTAGGATACCCAAAGGAAACTATGGGTTACTACTTTTACTTTCCACATGAAAACAAAGTAATTGTTGCTAGGTATGGAGACTTTCTTGAAAAGGATCTCATATCTCATGAATTCAGTGGGAGAGTGTATGATCTGGAATATGATCAAGAAGAAGATACAACACCTTCAAAAGAAAACACTAGCCAACCTCAAGTAGAACGAAAGTAAAGGCGTTCCACCGAAGTTGAAGTGGTTCCCATTCGTAGATCGCAAAGGGCTACAGCGTGCACTGAGCATCTATGTCTCAAGCGTAGAAGGAGGAAATTGTTAGGATCTTGGTGAACACACTAACTATAAAGCTGCCATAATGAGTCACGAAAAGAAAAATGGCGAGTTGCAATGAATGGGAAATGCAATCCATGAAAAGATACTTGGATAGAGGATAGATTTACCTCCAAATGCTAAGGTAGTTGGAAGTAAGTGGCTCTTTAAGATAAAGACTGACATGGATGGCAATGCACACACCTATAAAGCTCGTCTTGTAGCCCAAGGGTATACTTAAACCTATGGGGTAGGTTCAGAGACATTTTCTCTGTAGGGACATTAGAGCTATTAGGATTCTTATAGCCATAGCTGCGTACTATGACTATGAGATATGGCGAATGGATGTCAAAACGCCTTCTTAGCGGTCGCCTAGATGAGGACATCTATATGGCGACTGAAGGGTTTGTGAATACAAAGTATCCGGCGTGTATGCAAACTTCAAAGATCCATTTATGGATTGAAGCAAGCATCAAGGCAATGGAACAAGAAGTTTGATGAAGAAATCAAGAAATTTGGTTTCACTCAAAATCTTGATGAGCCATGTGTGTATCACAAAGCTAGTGGGAGTAATGTTATTTTCCTTGTCTTATATGTTGATGACATATTGATCATGGGAAAAGACATTCCAAGTATGCAAGATGTTAAGTCTTATCTTGGAGAGTGCTTTTCTATGAAGGACTTAGGGGAAGCAACATTTATTATGGGAATCAAGATCTACCGAGATAGATCAAGGCGGTTAATTGGACTAAGCTAAAGTGCTTACATTGATAAAATATTGAAGAGATTCAGTATACAAAATTCCAAGAAGGGATATTTGCCAATGCAAGTTGAACATGGCTTAAGTAATAAATTATGCGCGTCAACACCTTAAGAGGTGGCATACATGAATAAAGTTCCTTATGCTGGTGTAGGATCTATCATGTATGCTGTGAGATGTACAAGGCCTGATGTGGCGTTTGCACAGAATATCACCGGTCGGTATCAACGAACAAGTGTGAAACACGGCAAGCTGTTAGAACATTCTTAAGTATCTAAGGGCTACTAAAGAAATGTTTCTAGTGTATGAAGAAATCGGATCTGAGAACTTGATGTTCTGGTTTTTGCGATGTGTCATTCCAAGCTGATAAAGATGATCTGGTGTCAGACAGGTTATGTCTTTGTCATTAATGGAGGAAGCGATTGGAAGAGCAAGAAGCAAACAACGGTTGCGATGTCTATTGAGTGACGAGCTGCGATAGAAGTTGTTTGGATTAGGAAACTCATTTGGACTGGAGTAATGCCCTCATTGAATTACCTTTAAATGTGTATTGTGACAACTCTGCAGCAATAACATTTGCCAATGAGCCAGTCATGAAGGGACATTTTCCTCGTCGATATCACTATGTTCGAAAACAAGTCGACATAGGTGAAATCAATCTACTCAAAGTTCATGAGATGATAATCTAGGTCCCTTTACTGAAGCCTTTGCCAAAAGTAAAACTTACTGCCATGCTGATGGGATAGGACTTCGTTTAGCTAGTAGTTTCATGCAGATCTGTGATTAGTATTTGGATAAAGGATGTTATGAATAAATATTACTTTAATGAAATAAAATAGTTGTTTATGTTTATTTTTCATTTTCTTAATTCTATATCCTATATTTGCATGTTTAATCCGTGAATAACTTATGTTATTCTAAATAGTCCGTTGTCGATCAATGATGTGGTAATGTCATTGAATTAAGACAAATCTGAGTTTTGGTAGAATATACTTTTAAAGTATATTGATCGTGGGACATACCAGTTCACATGATATTCAATGAATTGAATATAGGACTCATCCCAACTTTACATGATGATACTTTATGGATCTTTGTCATTAATTATATCATGAAGTGTTTATCCCAGACTTGAGATACGGATAACGATATGAATGTAGTGCATTTGTGTAAAGATAGTCTATCCGAAGTAGCGGTAGTTATAAGGGCTATTTTCAGAAGTGTTGCAAAGTTCATGAGTTATGTTTGTAGTCAAGAGAATTTGTTCCTTTGAATTTGTTTCAAAGCATAATACTATATTTGGGCCCTCGTAGGGTTGACAAGATGTTTGTATGGCCATACAGATCATGCGGAATACGTTGAGATGATTTGGTAATCTTGTTCAATCAAATACAACGAGAAACAGAATATTAACTTAGGAAATGACTTGATCCATATTCATAGTTAAATAGTATTAGTAACAAAGGATAAGTAAAAATGATAAATCATTAAATGGTTTTTCCAGGAGACCATACTCGATTTGATATGGGGGCATTGGCGTGTGAAAGCTAGACTAACTGATGTCATTACTATATTTAGTAATATCCACGTGGGAGCTGAAAGGTTTTATGGATATTTAAATATATGTATGTCGGATTGAACTTCGAGACTTGAGTTGCACATTCATTATGAGAGTTGATGTTAATAATTAATATAAAATATTTATTATTAATTATAGTCACGAAATAAAACATAACGATAGTTAAATATTTGAGGTTTAGCTAGCGATCGTTAAATATAAACTATAAGGACTAGAGATGAAATTACAAGTCGGGAAAGTTCTAGAATTCCCTTGGGATTGCCTTTGGCCGATCGGTTGGGTTCCAAACCCAATACCACTCAAACTTGCTCACCAAGTTAAGTTACCTATAAATACAATCCCTTGTTCATTCACACAACCTTGGATCACCAATATACCTAATTTCTCTTCTCCTCTCTCCCTCTTTGTGGCGGTCGTATACCTACACAAGGGTGTTCGATTTTGCTTAACTCAAAGAAACAAGTGTTTGGTTTTATTTGTGATTCAAGAAACTAGCTTTTCGCATCAAATCGCTAATAGTACGTGTGTACAAGAACGAAGAACAAGTTAGGTTTTATTTGTGATCTCCTTTGGGTCGAATTACATAAACCCTAAAGTTAGGGTTTTGGGTTTTGTTCTTGTTCAAAGTTCATTTGGTTTACTTGAATTGCTAAAAGGTACGCACTTTCTTGTTCGGTTAATTACTTACATATATTATTCCTATTTACTTCCGCTGCATTCTTTGATGATGTTATTTGATTTTATATAATTGTTATGAGTATTAAATCCCAACACATTTTCCTGTGACCTTCTTAACCTAAAAACATAAATATCCCATTCAACTCAATCGTAGAAATAGATTAACATCTAGGATATCAACATATATAGTTCAACCTACCATCAACATAAGCTTTTCCTGGTGAGTTTGTAAACATCCTTCCATGATGAATCCTCAAACTAAAGATGTCATGGTCCTTGGCTGAAAAATCACAAGAAAAACACATTATTAATTCGGGTTTTCATAGAAAAATATCATTAAACATTGTTAACCATATTCGATGATCAAAATTGACATTAAAAAAACACAATAGTATCTTATCATAAATATGAGCATAGTCCACGAGTGTGTCATTTTGATCGGCATCACGTATATTCTAGATACACCATTGTGCATAAGATCAGCCTTGATTAAACTAGAGTTTTCAATTGAACATGAAAAGGTTTAGGTGGGAAAAGAGCATTGGAGAGAGAGAAAATTAAATGCGAAAAGAGAGTGATTTGATTTTATTGGGAAAGAAAAAAATACTAAGTATAAGTCAGCTACATAAGAGAATGGACAGTTTTACCCTCGCGTATTTATCACATGCATAAGGTTTAACGACAAAATAGATGGTCGGCCAACGAAAGGACCAACCATGTTATTCTTTGCAAAGATAGGGACAGTGAATGCAACATTAAAGTCCCAGGGACGGTGGATTAAATTTTTGCCAAAACACAAGGACCACCTACCCTACATGCCTTATTTTCTTCTATACTCCTTCATCTTCCATTTTTCTTCCGTTATTATGTTTTCTTAGCTTCTTCTTCTAAGTAAAGACTCAACACAAGCATGTTTGTGTCATTCACAACTTCATCCAACGAATTATTACAAACCCATCACCAAATTAAACCAATTTACATTTTTATGTTCACCCATCTTCAGTTGCCACTTTCACCCTCACCACAACAAATGTACACACACAAATGTTGGAAATGTATATATTTACAAACATGTGAATGTCCGGATTCGAACTCGTGACCACGGGATTGCACACATTAGCGAATGAGAATTAAAGTTAATAATTAATGTTTATGTTTACGATTAATTATTACACATTAAGTCTGGTTAACGATCGTTAAGTATTTACCGGAAAAATGACTAACTGTGGTTAAATGGAAGGACTAGAAATGGAAAACTTGAAAAGTTATGGGTTTGGCTTTGGGCTTTCCATCATGGCCGGCCATAGGGCCTTTTACAAAGCCTAATCCTAAGCTTGTTCCTAAGTTTACCTACTAGTATATAAGGAGGGTTAGGCTAACAGGGTTTCATACACTTGTGCATTGAATTAACCCTAGATCTCTCCTCTCCCCTCTCTAGTCCATATTTCGGCCGAACACCCCAAGTAAGGGAGTTTGGTTTCGTTTTTTCTTAAGGAGGACTTGTGTTAGATCTAGAAATCGCGATTCATTTGGTTAATCGTTATGTACAAGAAGCGTGGTTGTAAGACATTATTCTTACACCAATAAGTACTTCTTTGTTTTGCTTTGCTCGAGGTTGTTTGCTTTCGAGGGATTTGATAGCAAAGAATGCGTTACATACTTTCAGTTAATTAATTTATTTGTTATGATCTTAAGTCTTCCGCTTTGTACTCTTGATGTCTTTATGTTTTATTGTATTTTATATATCATAAACTCAACAGTGGCATCACGAGCCTTGTATAACAAGTAATTAATTATTGAAACACATAATTAAAATAAACATGAATGTGTTATTATTTGTATGCTTAGATCTAGGGTTTGCTTAACCTAAACCCTAATTGAGGCGTTTTTGGTGCCCTAATTAGGGTTTGTAAACTATTGTTTTAATGGATTAGAAACCCTAAGATGCATGCAACTTTATGTGTATATGCGTAACTTTTATTTAATTGCATTAAGTGTAATTTATGTCCATGATAATTATCTACATGTTTTATCATGGATTTGCTTTTATTGTATGTCTTTCATGTTTTAAGTGATATACATTAAATTATGATAGATCTTAAATTGGGGAAGACCTCAATAATTATAATTTAATCAATTATGTGCTATGTGGTATATATTTAGTTTTGACTTACGCAATCGATTAATCGATGCATGTGGTTACTACATAGATGAAAACGGGTGGAAGTCTTAATTAAATATATGCATATTGACAGATATAGAATTGGTTATTAATATGATTTATCAAAACCGTTTGCATGTGGCTATTTGATATGCATGACTTTTATTTGTTATGCATTCATTGTTTATTTGTTTATTTTTTCAAATACTTGCTTGTTTGTTATGTGTAACAAGGGTATTTTTACAAGAAAAATAAATTGACCTAAACAATGGTGAAACATGTATTTTTAAGAATAGTAATCATAATCGTTTAATTGATTGATGACTTTGGTACAAATGACTGAACGGCTCACCCATAAGAATGAACTAATAAAAGGGGTTTAAAGAATGCGCACAGTCACGAATGGATGTCTAAGGTTGTGCTTTAGCGTGCAGTCCTCTGCCCCTGTGAGTTGAGTGGAGCTACTTAGTAAGTCATTAATGTGCAAGCTCTTAAGGGGGAAGTATTGATTCCATGCGCCACTTAGGTGGTAATTATCCGAAACACTAAGTGCTTACACTTATGCAAAGTAACGGTATAATGGATGATAATTAACACTAATTCCTTGATTGGTGAACCCAATACCTCAATTAAAGTTTGATGATGAAAAGCTTATACATTAAAACAAGATATAAATGTTTTAATAAAAACTATGCTACAAGATGAATGCATGACATCTTTGTACATATTTGATTTAACATCAAAACTTTTACCCTTTAAATTTAAGTTATATGCCATCAACGAGCGGAAACACCTAAGATTACTTTCTATTTGCATGAGAACGTGACTTAGATCTTAATTGAAGGGTAAAATGTCCATGTTATGAGAGCGGGCATGGGCGATTTTGCGGTTTCTTAAGTTGGACAACTTAATTGAGTTAGGCAACTCGAGGCATAAGATAAGGATAAAACATGTTTACATGGCGATTGATATGGCTATGTAAATCCCATAAATCTAGGAATTGCAATTGAAATTGGCAATTGAGCAAATGCTCTACCATTCTGTATAAGGTTCATCACTAACGGATCAACTGTGATGAGATTATGACAATTTGGATCCTAGTTTTCAATAAATATTAATTGGTTATATGAATATGAACCTTGGGTATTTAATTGTTTATTGAAAAGGAAAATTATCAAAATACTAATTACTGTTTTTTGAACTTTTTACGTAGATGGCTCAATCGATAACATAGAGGAAACTGCGAGGTGCGACGAAGATATGATTGGAAGGACAATTGACCCTAATTTCAATGATTGGCATCGTTCACTTAGGATCATCCTTCGTGTTGCCAAAAAGGTTGAAATTTTGACTACACCTGCCTTTTGAAGCTCCTCCCAACACGGCAGCTGCTCTTGTACAAGAGGCATATCGTGTTGAATATGAGAAAGCACAATGATGTGGCGTGTCTTGTATGCTTTCGGGGATGTGCGCTCAATTGCAAAAACAATTTGAGACCTATCATATGAGCATGCTAGATGAACTCAAGCGTATGTTTGAGAAGCCACCAGCGGTGAGCTGTATGAACTTATTGAAAAGGTTCACGCTGCAAGCGAGGTTGGCAAATCTGTCTCGGAGCCGTCCTAGAGATGAAACATCACTTGGACCAATTGGAGAGCTTCGGTTGTGGTTACTCGAATGATGTATGTGTCGGACTCATCAATCACTCCCTTAATCAGGATCGGTTTGGTGACTTTGTCCGAAATTTTAACATGCATTGCACGGGAAGGCAGTGAATGAGTTACATGCAATGCTTGTAGAGACTACGAAGGAGATAAAGAAGGCTCCTACACTGTTGTACCGCATTCTACAGGTGGTAGGGTAAATAAGCCTAAGCCCGGATAAAAGGGAAAGGAAAAGGAAAGGGGAAAGCAAGTTGTTATCCACAGCTCCTAAGAAGAACCTTGGAAAGAAAAAGGAGAATCCTAAGAAGGATTTGTCTTGCCACCACTGCAACTCACGGGTCCTTTAAGCGGAAGCTGTCCCGTTTATCGAATGAGTGCCTTGAGAATAAAAATAAGATGGTGCCTAGCTCATCAAGTATTTTAATGTTTGAATTATTTTCTTTTCCTCATAAGTTAAATTCCGGATATATGATACGGGATGTGGGTACTCACATGTAATACATCGCGAGGACTTAGAGGCGAAGAAGCTGACGTGGAGAAAGATACTTTATGCGTTGGAAATGGAAAGCGTCTTTGGTATGAAGCCATAGGAATTGTTGATTTAGTGTTGCCTTTGGGCTTAATTTTAGAACTAAATAATTGTCATTATGCACCCTCCATTGTTAGGGGTGTCATTTGATTTCTTTGTTAAAAGATATTGGTTTGTGCACACTTTTAATTATGGAATTTCGGTTTCTTTAAATAATGTTTTTACTTTAATGCAATTCCTATGCTTGGTGTGTTTGAAATTGATATGGATGGTTGTATATCCAATGAAAATAATTCGTTGTATAGCATTATCAATAAGAAGAGCAAGTCCCTCTTCTTATCTTTGGCATTAATAAGCCTTGCCCGTATTGGCAAAGAAGCATGGAAAATTTTGCAACGATGGGCTTTACAAGCGGTCAATGATGAATCATTTGACAAATCTTGGCGAGTCTTCGTAGGCGGGAAGATGACAAGGAAACCTTTCACCACAAGTGGAAGAACTACGTCTACTTGGATTGATACGTGTGTGTGGTCATAGACATTTGTCCAAAGCTATTAGTGCTTGTCTGCTTAGCAACCTTTTCACGGATGATTTCGGTCGTTATGGTTATGTTTATTTATAAACATAAACATGAAAGTCTTTGAAACATTTAAGGTTTTCAAAAGTGAGAGTAGAATTGATCAACTTCGGTAAGAAGATTAAAGCTCTTCGATCCGATAGAGGTGGTGAGTATATAAGTCAAGAGTTCAAAGATTACTTAGTTGAGTGTGGAATTATCCGGCTCACATCTCCTTATACTCCACAACAAAATGGTGTATCTGAAAGGAGAAATCTTACCTTACTTGACATGAATGCGATCAATGTTTGAACTTACGACTCTTCCTTTTACTTTTTGGGATTATGCCCTTGGCTGCTATTACATTTTGAATATGGTTCCAACTAAGAAGGTTGTTAAAACTCCATATGAAATATGGACAGGAAAAGCTCCCAAATTTTCTTACTTAAAGTCTGGATGTGGCGTTTGTTAGCGTGACACACTGATAAGCTCAAGCGGATCAAGTGTATCTTTGTAGGATACCCTAAAAACCATGGGTTACTACTTTTACTACCCGTGAGAATAAAGTCATTGTGGCTAGGTATGGAGATTTCCTTGAAAGGAATCTCATATCTCAAAACTTCAGTGGGAGAGTATATGATGGAATATGATCAAGAAAATACAACACCTTCGAAACCACTAGCCAACTTCAAGAAGAACACGAAAGCTTAGGTGCTCCTCACGAAAGTTGTTCCCATTCGTTGATGCGAAAGGACTATCGTGCACGACCGTCTATGTCTTAGCGTAGAGGTGGAGGAAAATATAGTTGGGGATCTTAATGAACGCCAACTATAAAGGCATCATGGCGATCACGAGAAGGATAAATGGCGGTGCTATGAATGGGGAAATGCAATCCATGAAAGATAATGAAATTTGGATTGAAGTTGACCTTCCTCCCAGGCTAAGATCGTTGGGAGTAAGTGGATCTTCAAAAGAAACGACATGGATGGCAATGTACACACCTACAAGGCTCGTCTGGTGGCTAAGGGTTTTACTCAAACCTATGGCGACTCGAGGAGACATTCTCTCCTGTAGCGGACATAAGAGCTATTAGGATTCTCATAGCTATAGCTCACACTATGACTATGAGATTTGGCAAATGGATGTCAAAACGCGCTTTTAAGAATGGCCGTCGGATGAAGACATCTATATGGCGCATTAGGAAGGGTTTGTGAATCCATTATTTCCTAACCGTGTATGCAAGCTTAAGAGGTCCATTTATGGTGGAAGCAAGCATCAAGGAAATGGAATAAAAGATTCGATGGAGAAATCAAAGGTTTTGGATTTACTCGGAATCTTGATGAGCCATGTGTATATCACAAAGCTAGTGGGAGTCATGTTACTTTCCTTATACGTATGTCGATGACATATTAATCATGGGAAATCATATACCAAGTCTAAACGAGGTGAAAGCCTATCTTGGTAAATGTTTTTCGATGAAAGACTTAGGGAAGCGACATATATACTCGGAATCAAGATCTACCGGGATAGATCAAGGCTAATTGGTTTTAAGCCAAAGTGCTTACATTGACAAAATATTGAAGAGATTCAATATGCAAAATTCCAAGAAGGGATTTTTGCCAATGCAAGTGAATCATAGTTTGAGCAGCCAAGGCGTGCTTCAACACTGCAGAGGTGGCGTATGAAGAAAGTTCCTTATGCTTGGTGTAGGATCTATCATGTGCGGTACGATGCACAAGGCTGATGTGGCGTTTGCTCAAAACTTGACCGTCGGTATCAACGAATCCGGGTGAAATTCACTAGACTGCTATTAAGCATATTCTCAAGTACCTTAGGGCTACAAGAGATATGTTCATAGTGTATGGAGGAAATCGAGCGAAGCTATGCATTATAGGTTACTGCGATGCATCACGGAAGTGTGACAAAGATGATCACGAAGTCTCAAGCGGGTTACATTTTTGTCATCAATGGAGTCTTTGTGGATTGGAAGAGTAAGAAACATACAACACTGCGATATGCCTTTCTGAAAGTGAGTACATAGCGGCGTCTGAGGCGCAATGGAAATTTGTTTGGATAAGGAAGTTTGTTTTGGGGCTTGGTGTTATGCCGTCGATTGAAAATCCTATTAAAGTATATTGTGACAATTCATCTGCAATTACTTTTGCCCATGAACAGGTCATGAAGGGCACGAGACACTATCCTAGACAATATCACTATGTTCGAGAGCAAGTCGAGATAGGTGAAATGAGTTGCTCAATGATAATAACCTAGCAGATCCGTTAACGAAGGCCTTGCACGGTGAAAAACTTAATCATTTGTCGATAAGTTTGGACTTAGCTAGTAGTTTCATTCCCATCTGTGACTAAGTATTTTAGATAAAAGGATATTGTAAACATTATTATTGAAATGAAATAAAGTATTTTTGTTATGTTTATTATTCATTTATTATGATGTTGTCCTATATTTACATGTTTAAATCCTTGAATAACTTAAGTTATTCTAAATAGTCCGTTGTCAATCAATAACATGGGAATGATATTGAATTAAGACAAATCTCAGTATTAGTTAGAATATACTTGAAAGTATATTGATGCGTAGCATGACTAATTCAGATGATATTCAATGAATTGAATATAGGACTTATCCCACCCACATGATAATACTTTATGGATCTTTGTCATTAAGTATATCATGAATATTTATCCTCTGACTTGAGATACAAGAGATATGTCATGGATGTAGTGCATTGTTGTGAAGCAATCTAGCTACGTAAGGTAGTTATAAGGGTTGTTTTGAAGTGTTTGAAATTTATGAATCCTGCTTGTAGTCAAAATGGGATTTGTTTCCTTCAAATTCATTTTGAAGTATATACTACTTGGGCCTCGTAGGATTGTTAAGATGTTTGTATGGCCATACCCAGGTCTTACGTTGAAGAATTGGTAATCTTAATAAATCATATAAAGCGAGAAGCAGAATAGTTAATTAAGAAATGAGTGAGATCCATATTCTTATTAACATTGTATTAGAAACAAAATGATGAATATGATGATGAATCATCAAACTTGGTTTTTCTCTTGAAAACCATACACGAGTTGTACCGGGGGCATTGGCGTGTTGCTAGACGCTAACCAATGTCATTTCCCGTTTTGTAAACATATCCAAGTGGGAGCTGTTGGAAATGTATATATTTACAAACATGTGAATGTCCGGATTCGAACTCGTGACCACGGATTGCACACATTAGCGAATGAGAATTAAAGTTAATAATTAATGTTTATGTTTACGATTAATTATTACACATTAAGTCAGGTTAACGATCGTTAAGTATTTAACGGAAAAATGACTAACGACCGTTAAATGGAAAAAAGAAGGACTAGAAATGGAAAACTTGAAAAGTTATGGGTTTGGCTTTGGGCTTTCCATCATGGCCGGCCATAGGGCTTTAAACCTAATCCTCTAACTTGTTCCTAAGTTTACCTACTAGTATATAAGGAGGGTTAGGTTAAGGGGTTTCATACACTTGTGCATTGAATTAACCCTAGATCTCTCCTCTCCTCTCTAGTCCATTATTCGGCCGAACACCCCAAGTAAGGAGTTTGGTTTCGTTTTTCTAAACGAGGACTTGTGTTAGATCTAGCAATCGCTTGATTCGTTTGGTTAATTCGTGTGTACAAGAGCGTGGTTGTAAGACATTATTCTTACACCAATAAGTACTTCTTTGGTTTCGAGGGTTGTTTTGCTTTGCTCGAGGGATTTGATATTCGCAAAGGAATGCGTTACCATACTTTCAGTTAATTAATTTATTTGTTATGATCTTAAGTCTTCCGCTGTGTACTCTTGATGTCTTTATGTTTTATTGTATTTTATATATCATAAACTCAACAACAAATACAAAACTCAAAAATAGAAATCCAACCTACGGATTGATAAAAAACAGTTGCCTTTTGCAAGTCAAACATTTAACTCTGGAAAGTCAAGCATTTCATACCGTGAAGGTGAGATTCAACGCTTCCGTTTGGGATTAGCTCATAAACCGAACACCGATTTCTTTCCTCTGTACAAACGCCAAGTGGCCGAACTAAGTCTAAAACAACAACATACCCAATCCTGCCGAAGTGGGTAAAAAAAACAGGGTGGTTTGGGTAAAGTGTCAAAACAATAAAAAAAAAATTGGGCAGAACTTGGTCGAGTGAGGAGGATAAGAAACACTTCTTGTCTATAAATAATTAGTGTATGAACTAAGATCACAAAGGATTATATAATTCGAATAATAAGGTTCTAATTACTTAATAACTTGATTTAGGGTATTTTGCCATAAAATACACACTTTTTTGGTGACTTTGAACCTCTTTGATCCATATGACCCCTTTTCTAACATTTTTTACCCATTTGACCTGCTACAATACAACTTAACCTAATTCGACCCATTCATAGGTAAATGGGTTGAAAATGGCACATCTAGCTGTAACTTTGGATACTTTGTGTAACCTCGTATTTTCCGCTCTTTCACAATATCTCTTAGCTCACTCAGTGTGTATTTTTCATATGGATACCCCCGTTTTGGAAAATTATGATGGATAAACAGAATGATGAGGTTAAAGATGAAGATGATATAAACAGAAATAACTATATAGAAAACAGAACAAATCATCAGTGGATTCGCACACCTCTTTCCATAAAAAGACTTTAGCAACTATATATTCGATAATCGATTGAAAATTTTACAGTGAAACTAACAGATTAGTGAGTGTGTAATTATTTCGCACAAATGTAACCTAAACGATTCACTTAGTTGTTCAATAGATTCAGTATGAACTATGCTCCTACTTAATGAACATGCCCTCATGCTTTGCTTTACAAAGCGGAACCATCTAAAAAAGATGTTGGTGCTATACGATGTTCAATTTACGCCCATCACACTTACAAATTAACAGACATTAGCTCCTTCTTAAGCATACCATTAGTTTAATACTTTCATCGTATTCACAAACACAAAAGTTCTTCGACATTAGACAAACACACAAAATAACAAAATGAATCTGTAAAACTTACTAGCTAATCAAACCTATAATTTTAGTGTTAATCACAGTGACTTGAACTCATATTTTTGGATAAGTTAAGTAACATAAATGTTTCGTTTTTCAAGTTCAGTGATGTGTATATATACTTTGGCAAGTTTAGTGACTCAAATGTAATGTTCAATAAACTTTAGTAACCCATGTGAACAAAATGAAGTTTCATTAATTTATTCTCATTTTTTTGAAAAGTTTAGTGACATCTTTGTCTATTAAGCCTTTTTGTATCTTTTTAGCTTCTATCTTGGAAGCATTTTCGTGTTCTTTCCTTCCCCTCTTATAGTCTTGGTCATGAATGAAACAAGGACCAACTATGATCGGGTGTACAAATTTTTTTTGGAACCGTAATATAGAAACACATTTCTATAGACCGGGTGCATTTAAGATACATTTAGGAATAACTGATATTTTTTTCAAAAATTAACATTATACCGAAAAAATGCATAAGAGTCTTGGGCACCCGCGGGTCCCCTTGGTTCCGTCCCAGGTCGTGGTGTTTTTAAATAAAACCTTGCATTTTGAAAGAAAGATAAATTTGTGTATTCACGATTTTTGCTCCCTCGTTCACATGTTCAAGCGATGGCTATTAGGACATAGGACCCTGCACATCATTAACTAAATGGACCATGTATGGATATTACAACCATACATCTTTAGCTGTTGTTGATTGGACTTTTCATAATAATAAGTAAGTTAGAGGTTGTTTTCTTAAAGAGTTCAAAAGGCGTTTAAGTGCATAAAATGTAGGTGAAATTATACATCTCAGCCTATTATGTAGGTAAAAAAACACATCATTTATGCATACTACGAAAAAAAGAATCGTTTATATTTTTTGTTAATCCACAATTAGTCATGTTAACTAATCCCTTTGATGTAAACCGTTAATTGTCTTGCATGTTTCGTAAAACATTAACCCATAAGAGAAAAATGCATTTATGCAAAGCGACCTTAATTTGTTTGACCAATAATAAGGGACTGTTACGTGATTAGCTAAGACATACATAAAGATTAGCCATTTGTACGTTTCATTTGACGGTTTTGCGAAGACATGAACCTCCTTGTTTGATAAAACAGTTAGAGTTGGGGTTTTATAAATAAAAAAATTGAGTTGTTGTTTTATATAAAATTGGAAAATGTATTTTGCCCATCTCTTTAAGTTCGAATCTTGTTGCGAGTTTATATAACATCTTAAATATCATAAACGAACCTCTATTGAAAGATCAAACTTTGCCGAGTAAGAAGAAAGCCGACTTTGAAACCCAAATTGACACAACGCCATTTGAAATATGGAAATGTACGTGAATTTATATGCTACAAGTCTTGTATAGGCAGGACTTGTAAGAGGGTGAGTTGGCAGGACATTTGCCAGTTGGACTTTCCTAAAAATGGTTTTTCGTGCTACATAAAAGGACTTGTCTCAAAATGGTTTTCGTACTTTATAAAGGGACTTTTCTCAAAATGGCTTCTCGCAATACATAAAATATTGTACTCACCAACTATTTTCATAGTTGATCCGTTTTCTCATGCATTTCAGGTAATCGTTGGTAAGCATATTTTATGAAGATTTTAAATAAAGGAGTCGTCACAAGTTATTCGGGTCGTCATGTAGTAAAACGTTATATTTTGGAAGTCAAACTTTATGTTTCAATTTCCAAGCTCGGCTAGAACAATATTGTAATGTTGGCGCGTTGATTGTAGTGTGCCACCGTGGCGTACGAAGTATGGTGTTTGTGCATTTTTGGTTCTAAGCTATCGCTAACAATTTGACATCATTTGCACTAACAAGTGTAAAGCATTAGTATAGGGTCTTTTATGTAATTTACTAATAGTTGATAGGATGTTTTGTATGTTTTATTTTCTTGCGAAGTCTCCTACCCTCGCAATTACTCTCGTAACACTTGTATAGTCGCAAGGGGACGCACATGTTGTGAGGCTCACAAACATTTGAGGTCTCTCTCTCTCTCTCTCTCTCTCTTGATTACGAATTAGTAAGAAATTATGGGACAACACTTCTGTCAGAATATACGCTTTTTCGTGATTGTCGAGATGGTAGCCGCTAATAAATCAACTTTATGTTAATGATGCTTGCGTTGGTGGATTCAACACGTTTAGCAGGAGGAACTGAGAATCTTTAGTAGACATATTTTTAGTGACAGTGGATCTACTTTATGTTAATGATGCTTGCGTTGACATATATAAACATTGGAGGTGAAAATGAACCATTAAGAAATCACATAACCACAAAAAATGATAAAATAAAAACCAGGATATATAATGTGATTTTTACTTGCCAATTCAAACTAATAAACAATAAAAATTCACTAAATCTTTGGACGTTCCGAATATTTTCGTAATACAACTATTGCATAAATTACAAGATTGTAAAATAATACATTCACAACATCTTTGAAATACAACCATTGCAGGAATAACAAGTAATTAAGATAGTACCTTCGCAACCTTTTTATATCAATACCGTCTTCAATACCTCAGCATTTCCCGACATGTATTATGAAGAGATTTATCATACCAAAAACTTTTAAAGATAGAAGTATACATGGGTAAATTAGTAAATATATTTTTCTTGTATTTTAAATTTATAAGCAAAAGTGGTGTTATATCTATTCATGAATCATACTCTTTTCTGAGTTCCCACATTTGCATGTTATAGCAGTGGCTAATATTAGAAGGGGTGTTAGTAGGATCGAGTTGACTCAACCCGAACCAGAACCCGATAACACTTATAAAGTTAGGTTTAATTGACCCGCAACCAATCACCTGATATATATTGTAATATTATAGAGTCGGGTTAAGGTTGGGTTAGTAATTTTTGGTCAAACCGATAAGACTCGAAAAACTTTTTAATACGTTTTTGTACCAATTATTTGAGCATCTATAAACACTAATAATATCGCTTATACTATTTTCTAGACTGAATACATAATATTGATATCAAGGTAAATGTTTATACTATGTTCTAGAGGCACAAGTTAACCACATACAAAAAAAAAGGAAAAAAAAAAAATTCTAAGAAAAGGACTAAGGGACTCAAAAGTACAGAAAAAATTGTATCTTTGTGTGGGTCTCTGAGTCCTTTTTTCATGGGCCCTTTAGTCCTTTTGATGTGCTTAACTTGTGCCCAAAAGGCACAAGTTAAAAAAATGAAAACATTTCAAAATATACAATATCACTTTCGAGATCTAAAATTTTCAATATTCCAAAATATACCAGACGACTAGGCAACTTGTACAACGCAAACACACGTCAACAAGTGTCCAATTATTGTTGGTAGATTAATCTTTATTCAATTGTTAAGAACACGTGTCAAACGTAGACACGAATTACCCAAAAAATAAGTCGTCCTTTGTCTATTTCCGATTTTTGAAATTTTTAAGCCTGGAACTAAAAATGTACAAACTAACTTTATGTATTAGTGTTGCCTGCTTTGTTCCACTTTCGTATTTGTTGCATAACTCTTGAATAAATGTATTATAAAACTGGATCCCAAGTATAAACATTATTATGATGATGAACACTTGCACAAACTTTTAAGAAGAACCTAAAGATATGATGCTTCAACTAAGACGACCTGAAATAACCCAAAAACCCGACCAAAATATATAACCCAATTATACGGTCAGGTTGCGTGTTATGTGTTTGAAAATCAAAATTCGATTAAGCCTGACCAGATAACACCCTAGCTATTAGGACATAGGTTGTGTAGGGCTTACGAGGTCTTATTATGACTTGAACTTTTAAAATAATCTCATTTACAAAATAAGCTTTATTTGTCACACAAAATTATGGATGCTTTCATAAGTTATAAGGTTTCATAAGCCAAACCAATTAAAAAGGGCTCTTAAAAATAATATAGTTAGTGAAACTACTTAAATATTATTCGGACTATAATAGATTAACACTCAAAAGTTTGAAATATATGTGAATCTAAGTTGATGTATATGTATATGATTGTATAATATTCCGTCGTAATAATTTTAAAACTTTGACTTTTTTAGTCTTTTTGTTCAATTTTGACCACTAATATTTTTATTTGTGTTATATAATCTTGATAAAAATTATCTGGAAATGAAAAATATATTTAAAACCCAATCTATTCATATATTTTCATCAAATATTATATTACCAGGATAAAAATATTTATGGTCAAGTTTAACAAAAAATAATATAAAATTCAAAGTGGACAGATTATTATGGAGACGAGAAAATATAATAATTTAAAACATTCCTGTAATCATGCATGTCTGAATATAAAAGCTGACTTTTCAAACGTATATAAGCTTGAGTTCGGCTATAGCTCAACTCACTCTTTGAGCTTAGCCAGCTTACAACCTATCTTGTGTTGTGATGAAATTTGAAAGAACATTTTGTATTTATGAATATATCACTCATTTTATTTCTTTGATAAACATACATTAAGCATTTTGTTTTGAACAATTATTTAATGAACATATTTGTTTGATAATCTTTGTT